>VZTI01004081.1:296266-363843 GCA_013397865.1 Struthidea cinerea | reverse complement strand
TTTTTTTTTTTTTTAATCAGGCACAAAATACTTTTTTTACCTTCTTAGCAGACCTATTAGTGGTATGGTATAGCAAGCTTTTGTACTTCTGATGTCTCAGGATCTACAAGCATGATCTCAGTGAACACTGAACTGGGATGAGTGACCTGGAGGTGGAGTCATGCAATGAGCAAGTGCCCAAATTGCCACAGTATCTCTTCTGGGGTTTTATTTGTTCTCTTTGCATTGAGATTTAGTTGCAGACATTTCCAGCTGTTTCCCAGGGTTATTCTCCATTAATGAGTTATTTTTATGTAGAAAAGTTGCTCGGAAACATTTTTTCCAATAAAACTGCTCCCTCTAACCACAAGCATGTAATATGATGGCTTATAGGAGCTGAGCCAAACAGTGTGTTTATCCCTGTTCTTCCACGTGCTTCCAGTGATCTCCTGCCTCATTACAGATTCTTGTTTGTTTGTGGAAATGGGCTCAAGGAATCTGACTTGCCTCGGAGACTGTTGTGACTACAGTCATAGGCTACCTTTTGATTTTTCCGTTCCAATATCAGCCAGCTTTTCACTCCTTGAATTACTGCAGACAGAGACAACTTGTTCATCAAATTCTGCCAAGTGCTAATAGGAGAAGTGACTGCCCAAAAGGGCCGAGGGGCCTTTTACATCCCTACAGCCACGCAGTCCATTTTGACTGATGGAGAAAGGAGGGGCATACAAATGGGAACAAAACACTATTGACCCTAATTCACCTTCTGGCTCCATCATAGTCTACGGAGCACCTGCAAAGCTGCCTGCTAAGTTCTGACTGTGTGTTCTCCCTCTTTGTGCAGTTGACAAAGAGTTGGGCAGTGCTCAGCCAGAAATCTTTGTTGGAAACTGCCCTGCTGCTGCGGGTAGTCACTGAACAGCACAAAATGAGCAGTTGACTGGCCATGGGTGTTCTGGCCTTTGTATCACATGCACATGATGGAACTGGGGGGTCCTAAAATGTAGGAGATGCTCTGCCTTTAAATGTTGAGCAACCACTGACAAGCCATCACACACCAGCCTGTCTTGTTTCTTCCTGCTGCTGAAATAGGAGTGATTATTACAGTCCAGGCTCTGGATCCACACAGAGCCTGGGAAGCTGGATGTTGAATGTCTTTGCAGCCCAACTCCTATTTTAAGTTACTTCCTTTTTATAGCATTATTTCCAGGTGGGGGGATGTATTTCTGTGCATTGAGTCTCCTGCTTTCCTTCCTTGATAGGAGTTTTAAATAGCATGCAAGAATTGTCAGGGGGTAGATCTTTTAACTATTTATTTTTTTACATAACTTGCAGAATTTGTGACCTTGGTGCACCTGGTGGGGCCATAGGCTGAGCTGGGTAGTGACACTTAGTCACAGCCCCATGGTGGCCCTCCAGTCCCCGGCTGTCACCTCGTTCTTATGCCACATCCCCATGCTCTCCCAAGCTGGAGGGAGTTGCCTTCAAGGGTGGTCTCATGGGTGCAGTCCAGCAAACCTGAGCTGGAGGCTGGGCCCCTGCTGCTCCCCATAAGGATAATAGCGATCTCTGCCCTATCCCTTGTTTTCAAAACACTGAAAAGGACTGGGAGTTTACAAGAGCTGTGCTAAGGCAAAAGAGAATCTGTACGGTTGGATTAAATCCTCTCTTTCCTCCCCTTTGAAAAGGAAAACTTGCAGTGTGTTATTTCAGCCTAGATTTCAATACTGACAGGTCTTTACAAAGAGGTAAAGCTGCAATGAGAAGTATGCTGGCCTCTGATTCTGGCCTGATGCAGACCGTATCATCTCCCTCGGGCTGTTGAGATGATGGCGTGGTTTGACTTGGAAATATGCCATGTCTCACTGTTGCTTCCATCAGTCCATTCCTCTCTTAAACATCACCACCTTTCTTGTCTTGGAATTATTTTTGTCTAATGACACAGTCAGCCAAAGCTCATGCCTTCTTCTATGTCCACACAGAGGCCTTGCACAAACAGGCAAGTAATGTCTTTTTTCTTTCTCTCTATTTTTACTCTTAGCCAAATCTGCCTTTTCTTTTTTCCCTTTCACTGCAGATGTGTGGATGAGCAGCAGAGTTCTTTCAGAATGTCTTTATTCTGGTTTAGTTATTGGCTACTTTGAACAGTGCCTTTATTATTTAGTCTCTTTTTCAAGGTATGTTCCACACTGCATCCCAGTCCAAGGGTTGATTTAATTGTTGAAGGTTTTTAAAATTTTTTTAACTGGTTTTTTTTGGACAAACATTTCCTTTTTCAGCCTTCAACAAAGATGTCATAGGTATTTCATAGTATCATGGAATCATCTAATGGTTTGGGTTGGAAGTGACCTTAAAGTATCATCTAGTTCCAACCTCTGCCACAGGCAGAGATTTCTGTGTATCTCTATGTTTTCAGCTGTGCGTTGATTACCCACTTGACTGGCTACACTTCAACCCAAACGTCGTAACTTTTATGAAAACCTAATTTCTGAAGTCAGCATGGAAAGCAGCCCCAAACTTGGTCTTTGATGAGGAACAGGTTCTCATGGCTGCCTTCTCTATTTTGCCAAAGACAACCACAAGATCTGTGCCTGCAGTTGGTTTCTCCCCTGCCCCCTCTCCTTGCAGCTCCACAGTGAGACATTTGTGAGTCAACAACTTCTGGTAAGAGTAGCTCTGCTGAATATTTTAATGAGAAATGTCATTTCCCCTGACAAGTACTAATGAAGAAGATTAAGCATGCTCAGTTGCCAGAAAAGCACTGGAGATAGTGGCGGTCCTTTGCACAGGTGGCACACCAGAAGACCTCCTCTGCCAAGCAAAGTAGGTTACAGCTGCAGACCTACAGAGCTGGAGGTTGGCTTTTTGTGGGGCATTTCAGAGCTCAAGTTGTATGTCATTTATTTGGGTTGTGGTGTTGAGTAATTCTGTATTGGTAGAGCAGAGAAGCTGATTATATGCTTTGCATTTGGTATGGGGGCTGTGTATTTATTGTGCACACACGAACCGTGGCAAACAGGGACACTGGGTATCTTTGCATTAGTCGTAGCTACTTGTCTTTGAACTACAGGTTCATAAACTGGTGCAGAAAAAGTCCTAGTATGTCTGGGTGTCTGGGAGTCATAAAGCAGCTTTTCCGTTCCTGAATGCACTCTCTCTCTCAGCATCTTTTTGCAATGTGCTGAGGAAATACTCCACACTATCCTCTAAAGTGCTTGTCAGTACTACCAGTTGGGATGGGGGAAGGAGCTGCAAGCCCAAGAGTCGTGT
This sequence comes from Struthidea cinerea, assembly GCA_013397865.1. NCBI lineage: Eukaryota > Metazoa > Chordata > Aves > Passeriformes > Corcoracidae > Struthidea > Struthidea cinerea. The sequence goes on along the minus strand of VZTI01004081.1, from coordinate 360,594 downwards.
GTTTGAAGCTCTTTTATCTTGCTTCTTCTGAACCTACGTAGCTGACCCTATGTGCCCTGGCAAGTTGGTCTTCCATGAGACCCAAGTGATAACCATGATCAGCTGAAAAGGACAGAGAAAGGGCAATTCTGTGCTTTGTAGTAGGACCTAAGTGGGACAAGGACACAGAAGTATCCCACCTGGAGAGCTGAGCCAAGCTCATCATGTTCCTGTGAGGTGGGCAGCCACCCTCTTCCCTCCCTAGACTGTGAAGAAGAGAGTGATGGCAGCTTCAGGATTTTTCATTCCCCAACATTTGGCCACCAATAGAAAGTCAGAGTTGCTTGTGAGCAAGGCCATGAGGAAGACTCCCTTCTCCAGCCTTTTGGGAGATGTGGAGGTAGGAGCTCTCGGTGTCTGCTTTGCATCTACAGAGATTCTCCATCCAGTTGGACACATAATGGCCCCAGTCCCTGGGGTTTTGCATGGGAAGGGAAATTGTTCCTTGCAATTGCTGCCTTGCCCAGGTGAAGGGTGTGGACAGCCCATCACTGGGCAGAAGCTGCAGAGAAGGTGCTTTTTCCCTCTGGCCAGCTTTACCTGGCTCCAAAGGGTGAGAGTGCTGGGATACCATGCCCAGCGCTCTGTGAGTGCTTTGATCAGACCCCAGGCAGTGGGGTGATGGTGGGAAGGTCTCCTGGTAGGATCTATGTGGGCATTGCTGGCTTTGATTTAATGTCAGTGAGGATGGGTCAGGTCCTGGGTGCCACTTGATCTGTGGTGTTGGTATGGGTTGCGTCTTGCAGCAGAGACATTTCATGTGATTTTATTCAGACTCTACACTCAGGGTCTCAGTCTTCTCAGTGCTGCATGTAGAAACTCTTCTTTCCTTTGCAGCTAAGAAAGCAGCTGCAGGAATCAAACACTACCAACCAAATTTCTCAGTCCAAAGTATCTTTAATACAGGACACTATATAAAAAAAGATATATTTCTATTTTAGGCTATTTCGCTTGGGAAGGGAAAGATGAAGGTTTTTATTGTGTGTTTTCCATTTTTATGCATGAGGAATTAAAATAATATTATAGAAACTTTCTATAAAGAATAGGAAAAAAGATTGAGACTGGAAAATACCAATTGCTCAACTGGGACAGGGGATATGGGAGGAAAAATTGCAAGTATAGTAGTCTGACTATTTCTATGAAGTCTGACACATATCTATGACAAAGAATGATTGCAGGAAAATATTTCAGTCCTATTAAAGTAGCCATGCAAGAAAAGAAATGCAGCAGACATCTCTTATTGCTTGGAATACAGAAGAAACTGCCAAAGTTATAAAGCCAAGAAAGGTACACGAATTCTGCAGGGGCTGAACAATTCTTTTCTAGAAGCACCAATAATCTCTAGGTAGGGTCATATTTCCTGAGTGGGCCTGTGCAGGTCCTGTAGGTGATGTGGTTTTTCCTTTGAGCTGGGCAGAGAGGAGCTTTCTTGTCTTGTAAAACTCTGATATTTCAGAGCATGTTCCTTTTCTACCCAGGGAAGAAAGCTGTAACCTTTCAATATGCTTTGTTGAGAATCAAAATAAAAGAGAGATGGAGATAGAGAGAAAAGAGATAAATGCTCTCAGATATCATGTCTTCTCCGCCAACCCTTTCTATGGGCTGCCAACAGCACTCAAGGGGAAGGACTATGGGAAGTACCTCTTTGGATCAAGAGCCAGCAGTCTGCTGTTGCATTGGATCTGGTGACACCTTATTGTCCTCTGGTTTCTTCCAAGATTTTACTATGACCTTGCTGCTGTGTCCTTATTTCTCAGAGCTGTGAGCTTTTTACATTCACAGAGGTATCTTCTGTGCAGGTGGATGAGTGTGTGATCACAGGCTGGCCAGCAGAGCCTCACCCAGGGAACACCACTGTATGACTTTTTGCCCATGATCCCAAGGGTTTTTCTTCTCATGTCACTGTCTTCTCATCTCCTTGAGTTCTCTTTCTCTATATACTGTTTTGGGGCTTTTTTTTTGCTATGGGAAATACTGGAGGTGGTAAAGATCTACAACTTTGTTTCCAGCCACTTGGAATTTCACTACAGGCTAGTGTGCAGCTATGTTTTAAAGAGGCACTGCTTTCCATACCCTTGTAACCTGCTTATCCCACTTTATATCCTACTACATGTCCCTGCTTCAATATTCTTCCCCCATCTTCTTTCTTCTCCAAGGACTTTCTGAAATGACTGTAATCAGAGACGAGTGTGGAAGAAGGGAAAGATCATCTGCCTGAAGTGCAGCCCAGGTGGTGGTGCTGGGGTGTGCACAAGAGTAATGGGATCAGTAGGAAACTGCTGTAAATGTATGCCAGGGTTTGAAGCATGTCTTACAAGTGATTCCTGCTGGTCAGGAGGAGGGAGGACCACGGGAGGAATGATTAGTTAGGGGGGACAGGGTGTTTGAGGGCAGGCTTTGAAGACTGGTCTTAATGGATGGTTTAAGTGGTTTTAATGGACGTTGAGGATTTGCTTCAGAGGAGAAGGATTACAAGTGACATTAACTGCGAGTCCAGCCGTGTGTTTGGTATGGCTCATTTTGGGGAGTCATTGAGGAGTTTTATTTAAGTATGTAAATACAGGGAAGTGTCAAGAATGGAGACATTTACCATAGGTTCCTCATATAAATATTTGCACTGAGAGGATGAACTTCACTAGCTGCTGTGTAAATGATGACATCCACTGCTGCGAGAGCACTGTGATAACTGATTTTGGCACTGGGCTGGGGCAGTGCTTTGCACTGACTTGGTAGCACAGACCTGGGAGATAGGCTCAGGACCTGGGAATGTTGGATAGGATGCCAAAGCAGGCTGGGCTGTTCAAGCACATGAAACCAAGGGGAGTTTTCACTGGTGGTGCTTGGGCCACGTGCTCCTTGTTGCTCGTGACTGCATGTGGCTTGAGCATCCTCTTCTGGCATGTCTTGGGGCATTTCACAGCACCATGCCTGGATTTGGTGCTGCCCTGGGTACAAGCTGGTGAGGGGTATGGTCAGAGAGGTGCCTGTGCAGATGAAGTGGACACCTCTGTACCATCTCTGCCTATGAATACTCTGATGTGCATCAGCAGCTGGCTCACAGCACCAGGAGATCCCAAAAGGCAGCACAGAGTGTGAGAGAGGAGCTTCTAGAGGGAGAGAGGACTCTGCCTTATGCAGAGACCAGGTTATTCGTGGTCATCTCAGGCAAAGAAGGCACCTGGAACACCATCAGGCACATGAGTGAGCCAAGCTGTTCGGGTGCCCAGCACCAGCCTCATGACCCTGTGGCAAGCGGGGCAGCCGGGAGGCACCGGTCCCACCAGTGGGGAGGACGTCCCGGTGCCATCAGCCCACGGCCAAACCCAAGTGTCACTGCAGGCACCCAGGCAAGCCAGGCAGTGATGGCACAGCGCGTGGGGGAAGTTGTGAAGAAAACAGCTGGGGCTGCTGGGAAGCAGTGGCTGCTGCTCTCATTCCTCTGTCAAATATGAAAGTTGAACTGTGGTCCTCATGTGACAAATGACCATGAAGTTACAACATGGCCGTCACAACACTTGTGGTGCAGATGGGGGGAGTCATCACTTAGTAAAACTTCCTTGAATTTGCTTGTACTCCTTTTTTAGAAACTATTTCATAAACAGATTTAGGTTAAGGCTTTCATTTTAGTTAGCCTAACAATTTTAGGGGTTTTTTTTAATACTCGGTTTCACGTTATCATTTGAATAAATTAAGGGTTATTTTTGGAAACACCTGATCTTCTTCTATGAAGAGTAATAACCCCCAGGAGGACACCCTGACTTTTTCTGAATGGTGACCAGACACATGATGGCTTACCTGATTTTGTCAGCAGATGGCCACAAAATGAGATGATTTGTGTGCACAGGAAATTTTAGCCTCCTCTGGGCATAAATTGCCAAACTACTGACCAAAAGTCAACGTGTCCTTTTTTGATAAATTAATTCTCTTGAAGCTGGCCTGACAGTCAGTCTGAATGCTGCCACAAACCTCCTTCTGGCTTCCCCAGGAAGCTCCCTGGTAGGCTGAAGAAGTCAAATAATTTGAATTAACACTGTAGTTGCCATAGCTTTTCAAGCAGAGCTGGGAAAGACTGTTTTTTCATCACATTTAATCCCTCAAAAATGTGCAGGCCTCTCAAATAAAAGCAACAGGGTCCATGATATTGAATTATTCTTTCACTAATTTGTACCTTTACCTACTCCAAGAGAGACAGATTTAAGTCAAGACTTCCTTTTTTTCTTTTCTACTTCTGCAAATATAACATGAGTAATTAATTGCTCAGAGGAATGAAAATAATATCACTAATCATCTGACAACGCAGGTTTTTTTCCTAAAGGCTTGGCTAGTCTGTGCTTAAGAATATCTTATGGATCATTTCTGACTCAGTCCATGCATGTTTTCTGTTGTGGTGCTGCAAACTCAAGCGGAGCTCCGATGAGCAAATCAGCAGGAAAAAGCCAGACTGTCTGAAAGGAAGCAGAATTGAGGAGTGCAAGCATTAAGCTTCAAAAAAGACTGTCAGGCACGTGCAGTGTGACTTGTTCCAAATGCATTTCATAACAATTTTATTACTCACCTAATTCAGGAGACATGTGAGTGACTCTTGCTAAGCTATAAAACCACCATCCTTATTTTTTTTTTTCACTGTTACCTGCAAGAGAAAACCTGTGCATTATTAATGTGATAAATCAAAGGTACTTCCATCAGACTTCTAAGTATTTATCCTTTTTCATGTATTTCTTTAGGAACCTACATTGATCTGATGCTGTGTAATAAAGTACTTCTGTACCTCACAGTGCTGCTTAGAGTCCACCCAAATGTCCTCTATTGCTTCAGTGAATGATGTAGGATTTTTGGAATACCTAAAGCTAAACAGAACAGCCAGTCCCATCCTGAGCACGTGCAGAGCAGCCGTAGGGCCAGCAATTACTTTGTTTTCCTGCTCCAGCAAACTCTGCCTGTAATGCTTTTACAAAGGGCCAGCTGTGAAAATGAGATTCTTTGATAAATGATACTATTCGTCATTTTTTTTCTCATTAACTGGGTGTCTTTTTTTCCCTAAACTTTTCCACTGATGAAGGCTTTGCCAGGGCACAGGAAGGTGCTCTTGGCTTAGTGTCAGAAGTGTGAGCAAACTTCCCTGCAGATTTTTTTCTTCTCGCTGAGCTTCTTAGTATTTAGATGCATCACTCTTTCATTCATCCTCTGCTTCACGGCAAAGTCTGGAATTGCATTAAAGCAAGTGAATAATTTCTGGGAAATTATTAATTCTGGAATGAATGTGACAGATTTCATCATGTGTTTGGCTGAACTCTGCCTGAGTGACTAACTGCTCTGGGAGAATTTTCCAATTGTCCCTCGTGAAAGTCAACCTCTTTGAATTAATTCAGCATCCTCTATTTTGATTAAGTATGTGTCAGGTTATTGTTAGTGTGACAGGGAGATATGGGGCTGTTTGTTTTCCTTTTATTATTATACAAACAAACTAATTATGACTCACGAACAATACGTGCCCTCAGGGCATGACTGGGGACGTGAATGATAAAGCATTAACTGCTCTATGTGCAAGCTTCTCTTGTGAGTTAAACAACCAGGGGCTGAGTAAACAAAAGACAATATTTTCTTCCTCTAACATCTTAGCAATTCCTCCTTTCCAAGGAAAACTGTGGTCTTTCAAACCTTACATTATACTGAAATAGGAGGAGGTGAAAGAGAAAGATGAGTCCTCTGTGTAGTAGGCATCACAAGCCCAGTCTGTTATCTCATCCTGACTCTGATGTCTTCTTACAGATTCCCTGTTTTCAATTTATTTGCAGTGTGATCCCTTCCTGTCCTCAGTACTAAGACTTATTTGAGAGCAATTGGAACAAATGTGTATTCATGCTATCCTACCACCCTGAAACATGCTGCTATGGCTCTTTCTAATAGGCCAGAAGTTGAGCCTTTCCTGCTGTACTCTCGTAAAAGAGAAGACATCAAGACACACAATACGTAGAATATCTTGGGAGCCACAAAAGTATATGTTTTCTGTTCTGGAAAAAGTGTTGTCACTTGGTGCTAATTTCTCTGCTTTTTCTTGCGTCTGTTGGGCAAACACTTTGACCATCGCAGTCCGTGTAAGATAACAAACTCACTGCAGGGCGTCTGAGTATATGGAAGAAAAATAACACAGGAACTTGCAGAAAGAGCAACCAGGTGCAGATGGAGCTGAAGCAGAAATATTGGTGACAGATGTTCTTCCTGGCCTGCTGGAGGAGTACGCACCAGACAGCATCTTCATCATTCTGCGTGACATCTCCTGCCTTGGAGAAGTGAGACGTTACATGATGACTTTTACAACTGCCTAGCACTGCCAGAGGAGGAGAAGTGCTGCAGCACCTCTGCCTGTAAACACCTTCTCCTGAGCCACTCACTGGCACAGGGACCATAAAGAGAGGGAAGGCCCTTTGGAGAAAGCGTGCACCAGCACACTACGCTGTTGACTTGTGAAGCTTGGCAGCACCCTCCTCACAAACACTGGGCAGGATGCTGTAAATAACGGAGGAATCCATGGTTATTTGCCCAGAATAGAAGATGAGACAGATGTCCACACCTGCAGAAAAAGAGCTCTACTCTTTCACATGAGGTTGTGCAAGGTGGGCCTTACCTTCCTAGAGTCAGGACTTGGTGCATTTGTCTACACGTTCATTAGTAAATAGTGTAAATGCCTTATAAGTAATGGGTAGAATGGGCAACATGCACCTTTCTAAACCCACAAACCTTTCTTCCTTGCTTCCAAATCTCTCTGGAGGAGAAGCCAAGAGAAGGAAAGCCCTAGGCTGTAAGAAACTTTTTGCTGCCCTGACTACTCTAGGTTTTTCATTCCCTGTAAAGTTATTGCAAGATATGCACAGACATCCTTTGGTGGGTAGCTGAAGCTGCTGCTGAAGCACAGAACAAAGATTTATTTTATTTTTTGGTATAAAAAAACAGAGTCTGGCTTTACAGATTGAAAGCTAGCCTTTTTGAGCATTTGTATGATGCAACACTGTTTTTCTGTGGATCTCAATATCAGACGAAATCTTTTCAAAGGATGGTTGTAAATTAATATTTGCATTAGCAGTCAAGAGGTAGAACTCCATCCTACACAAAGTTTCTCTTCTGGCCTGAAAATTCCTTTTACTGTTGGAAAATCTGCTTTCATTGATGATCCCTCAGTTATTTTGCAGGGAACTGACTGCAAAATGGGCGGACTCTGTATTAAAAAAAGTAAAAAATCAAAGTTAAATTTACAAAAGTTAGCAAAGGAGAGTGAAATGTGATTCAGGCTGCCTTTGCTTTGGAGCTGGAGCTGAGAACCAAACAAGAAGCTGATGCTTCCACCTCTTCCTATTGCTATTTCAGAACAGGAAAGCCTTTATCAGTGTGCAGCCCTTTGCAAAACAGCCTCCATCGCAAAGACTGTTTTTGGAGTTTTCATTTTTTATTGGGATTTTCCCTTTTTAATGAATTTTCAAATTTTGAAAGTAATAAGAAAGCAGGCTTCATACACCTGAAAACATGGCATAGGGTGCTGAGGGCCTTCTTGTGCATCTCAGACATGTTATTTAAAAATACGATGGTAGTTTTTAAAAGGTAATATTAACAGGATTGTGAGAAATTGACAAAACAATAAGTGTCAGAGAAAATCATGAAATAGCTTGTCACTGGCTTTGGACCATTTTGCAAAATTGCCACTCAAGACCAAGCAACCTCTGGTAAGGTAAAAAGCTCCTTGGTTGTTAAAGAATTAAAAACAATTTTCCTTGCTCCGAAACAAAAGCATCATGATAATCAAAAATGTTGCCATTTCACCTCATTGTTAAAAAGGTCAGAATTTTGGCTGGAGGCAATCTGCAAAGCATTCAGGCTGCAAAGCAATCTGCTTTGTCACTTGAATAGGTTGGCTTGGATCATGAAAAAGCCTACACTGGGACAGTAGAGAGAAAAAGGGAAAGAGCATTACTGCCTGAGGAAGGAACAGAGATTTAGTAACACTCACTGCTCTTTTGTACAGCATTAAGGCAAGAAAGATAAAACAAAGCCTCTTCCAGGATCCCCACAATAGTTTGGAAGTCATTTTGAAGAGGCTGATTGTTCTTTTTCATATCACCAGTTGTGACCAGCGTGAACTGTGTGGCAATGGCGTCATCCTCGCTTGCCAAGAACAATGGAAGGGGTGTGCAACACCATACTAAAATTTACGCCAGGCTGGCAGGCACATTCATACTCGGCTGTTCCTTGGGGGCTGTCCATGCAGTTAAGTTCATCTCACTCTTTTACCAAAAAAAACCCCCAAAAACCAAATTATTTGGTGGGGGAAGGGAGGTGACAGGAGCATGGAGCAAGAAATGTGTGTGTGAATATCAGAGTGTAGAGCAGAAGGGGATAGTCGCTGGTGTGCTCAGTGATATGTAGCTGCAGCTGAGGGAGGAGGAAAGTGTTATTTCTGAGTTGGAAACTGCGAGGATTTGCGTTGCAGATGACTTTGCCTGCCGCTGGCGGTGGAGGTGACCTGCCAGGTCTGGGTGGTGACAGAGCCACACGGAGCTCCGCTCACCTCCACTTTTTAGGGAAAGAGAATGAGAGGCTGCGTGTCCTCTGATGAGAAGCATGCCAGAGGAGGGAGAGTGACCCAGACCTCCTGCAGTGGGGAGGGGCCCAGGGTAGATGAGAGGGGTGCACTTTCATCCAGATCATTTCTTCATACATGAACACTAAGCTGGGGAACAACAATTACAACAACAAAAAAAGATAGCAATTAGCCTGAGAGAAGTGCTGAGAAAAATTGGGACTGCAAGGAGAAAGATTTGCACTGTCATGGCTGTGCCAGGCTCTTGGTGCTCTGGTTCAATCAGCACCAGTTTTTCTTGAGCCACCGGCACTTACCATCCTGAGAAAGGTAACTTGTGCTTGAAAGGGGGCCCCAAAACACCAGAGCTGAGGGGACTGTTTGGGGAATGCACAAGGACTGGGAACAATGTGGCCCCCTCCAGCTGGGAGTCGTCAGGTGGGGACAAGGGGAAAAGGACAGACCTGCACGTGAGGGGAAGAGAGAAAGAATAGATGCTGGGGGTTGCAGGTGGGAGAAGGAATTCCGATAGTGAGATTTGAAGGTGTAAGCAGTTCTCATGCCAACTGTTTTTCAAGGCCATTGCATTTTCTTGGACACATTCGTTCACATCCCTTCTTTTCATAGGTATCTCCTAGCTCTTATGTAGTCCAAGCAGATCTAGAAAGTTGATGGGGTTTTTTCACCAGGTAAAGAGACCTTCCTTGAGTTTTACCTTTATGACTGTCTTCAGGGAAAATACAAGGGTTTTGTCCTTTGCATTCCTCCTCTGAAATGTACTAAGCTTCTCCTCCTGCTCTCTAAGCAGCTGCCCCTAGGGATAGGAAAAGGAAATTAAACAGCTAATGGTTATACTTTAATTAGGCTTTATTGGAGTTAACACAGCTTATGCTCTGCATATGTGCTGCAGAGAGTTAGACACTTAAAAAATCCTGTCTTTGCTATTATGAGTTTATGAGAAAGGAAGCCCAAGGAAGATCAATACATCCTCTGTGTAGATTACAAATGGTTCATGACGTATGTCCACAGGAGCTGTTTTTAGTGAGGGTAGTCTAGTTATTATGGATTTGACATGAACTTGGCCTGGTGCCCTGAGGGAATGCAATGTAGGCATAATTTGGTCTTCCTGTAATTGTCTATTTAACTTGGCAATCCAGAGTAATTTTTTCCTGTGAAATGAGACCGAGACGTCACTAAAGCGGCGCTCAGATTAATTAATGAGACATAATAATGCTCCTAATAAAAGCTCATGAGCTGAGTCCTCTTCCCTCCCCTTTCCGGTCCTTCCCTGCTGTCCTCCCCCTGCTGAGAATGCAGCTTCCCAGGAATCCATGAGTCACACTTCGTAAAGGAGTTTCTTCTTTAGTTGACGCAAACAATACGGTGGAGAAAATAATAAGTGCAGAACCATCTGTTTGATGAAGTCCTTGACATTTTATTTCATTTCCCCCTATTGCATATTAAAGGAAGTAAATAGAAAAACATTTGCTAATTATACCACTGTTTACTGATTGCTGGGGCGGCTTTTATCGTAGTTATCAGAAGTGCTAGCCTGTTGCGCAGTCCCACCTTCAGCATTCTCCTTTCTGCTTTGGGCAAGAGAAGCAGCAGTCATGGGTGCTCAGTCAGGATTTTGAGCCCTTCACCTCTGAGCAGCTCACACAGGGGTAGAAATGTGCTGCTTCTGTGGAGGTTGGAAACCTGGGAAAGGTAGTGGGACCTCCTGGTTTGAGGTAATTTGCTGAGCTAATGAGAGAGCCTGAAGCCAAAACTCTGCCTCTGAGGCTGGGTGTTGGGAGGGAATGGTTGTCATTTCCTTTTGCGGGCCCAAGATTTTGTGCTTGGTGTCTTGGCTTTGTGTTTGTGCTCAGTAAAGCCTGCCAGGGAGGCCAAATGGCATCCCTTCATCGTGGCTTTGGTAGGGTGAGCAGTAGCTGCAGTCTGCCGTTATGAAGGAAATCTCCTGAATAGGTTGCTCCCCCTATCTCCTTCCCAACATGTTGGGGCATGCTCTTGTTGCCCCATCTGGGTCCCTTCACAAGGTGTAGTCTTATGGCTTAAGAGTGGTCCATGGACAATACGAGGTTTGAACAGTAAAATGCAGAGCCTCAGCCCTCCCTCTGACTGGGATTTGGATTTGGCTAATGGTCAATGCAAGCCAACACTGTTTAAAAACAAATTGGTGGCCAAAGGCCAGTTATACTAGGCAGCTATTTCCTCTGCAAAATCTAAGCTATTAGCACTCATTACAAGTGACAACAATGAATCAAATGTCTGTAAACTAAAGCACTTTTTTGCCCACCAAGCTATGTAAGGCCAGCACGAGAGCAACTTGGCCTAGCCCATTGCTAGGAAGGGAAAATTGCAGAGCCAAGGGAGGACCTGGTGACCTTATCTAGGGATGAGGACACCAGGAAATTCAAAACCACCACTTTGCCTTTGGATGAGAATTCAATGCTGATGAAAGAATCTATTTCTGGATTTTTCCTTGGGTACAACAGACTTGATGAATTTTCCAGTCCACCATTTGGACAGATTTAAGGGATTTTATAACTTGTAATTCCATGAAGATTCTATCAGTAGTGCTGGTCATCCTGATGGGGCTGGATGTTTTGACTCTTCTCTCTAACATCGGCTAATTCAGACAGGTTTATATTCCCAGTGCTGTAAAACTCTCAGTTCAGAGCACAAACAGTGGAAGATATATTTCTCCATGGCTCCAACCCATGGTAACACATATGCTAACTTGGCTCCGAGGGGTGCGTGTTGCATGTTGGCGTAGCCTCTCAAAAGTCATCGTGAAAGGAGTTATTTTAAAGCTAGAGGAAGATGGCTGGCTGATTGTGAAGGTGATATCAGGGTTCACACCACTGCTTGAAGCAACCAGCATATGAAAATCGTTTGCTACATGAGGCCCCAAATAAGAGTCATCTTCCAATCTCCAGGATAACAAATCTGAGAAAGTTCAAAACTGGCCCACTGGCTGGAATTTGTTTATCGTATTGATGATTGATTACACAAAATAAAGTGTCTTACATGGATAACTTCATAAAGCACTTGTGTCTTCAGACAAGTAGAATTCTGCAGTACTGGGAGGCCTTTGGTTCCCTGTTTATATTATTTGCAGAAATCTGGGTGTTTGCAGCAATGGCCTTAGTTGTTAGGTAAAAGTGCTTGTGTGTTTCTTCATTTGTGATATCACTCACCTTGTCTGGTGATCTTCGTACCCTTCTCTCTGCAAATCTGCTGCAATAACCGTGTGCAGTGCTACAGGCTGGGGGCAGAAAGGCTGGAAAGCTGCCTAGAGGAAAAGGCTGTGGGGGTGCTGGTTGACAGTGGCTGAACATGTGCCAGCATGTGCCCAGGTGGCCAAGAAGGCTGCTATCAGCAACAGTGTGGCCAGAAGGACCAGGGCAGAGATGTGTGCCAGCAAGGGTGGATGCGCCAGACGATCCCTTCTTTTTGTCATGCGTCCCTTACAGTTCTAATTATGAGAGGCAGTTGACCATCAGCTTAGTCGGAGGAAAGATTTTGTAGAGAAGATACACAAGGCTGAGGTGCAACCCTGAGTCATGGGACAGGCAGAGCCAAAGGGGCTGCAGGACAGGAGAGGAGGACATGCTGACCGCTTCCCTGCCAGTTGATTAGTGGTGCTGGCGTGCCTTCAGAGGAGGTCAGCTCCCGTGCCCAGTGCAGGAGATCCACACTTGCTCCCAGCAGAAGGAAGGGGGCTTTATTCAGCCACAGTAACTCCTCAGGCGCTCTGCACACCAGCTGGATCCCACTTGCTGATGGAGGAGGGCTATATCATTCCTGCAAAAAATGCTTCACTTGCATGGGCTTGACTTGGATGCATTGGTGTAATTCCTGGGTTTGACATTCCTCTGTTTGGGAGCTAACATAAGCAAATACATTCTTTTGATCCTCCATGCAGCTTTGTGATACTATACATGCAGTTCCATGCTTTCTTTCACAGATGTCAGATTCAGCTGCCACATGGGATCTCTGGGAGAAATTGTATTGTGTGTTTTTAAAGGAAAATTACCCAATTATTTTGATGGAGTTAATGTGGAGATGGCGACCTTTACATTCAAAGCTGTTATGCTGCAAATGTTCCAAATACATTATGTGCTCTGCTAACGCTGCTGACAGGTTCTGCATGATTAATAGTGTTTATAAAGCATGTACGAGAGTTTGGGAAGCCTAGGATGGAAGACGTGTTATGGGATTTATTTTACGCTGAACATGATAAATATACAGTTGGCCTTGGAGTATTTTTTTTTTTCATTCTAGAATTTACTTAATGATTGAAGAGAAAATCACTAATTCGTTACATGAGCTGCTTAATTTTTCTTGTAAGAAAAATAAAAGCAAAACATTGGTAATGGCTGGTCCAACATGTACATTTAGATTGATCACTTTTAAAGGAAGACTGATGTTTTTAGTACATGTTTTTTGCTTCAAGACTGGGCTGGTTCCCGCTTTTCTGGAAGGAACACTTCTGTCAATTGCACCGTGTTTTGGTGTTGCCAGGGGCCACACACAGCTGGGAGGAAATTTCAGGGTGAGCCTGACATGTAGGTAACAGAGGCAGGTGTTTAAATAGGGGGAAAAGGTATAAGGTTTCCCATTTGTGCTACTGTGGGGTTGTTATTCAACAAATAGACAAACAAGTTACTCTGCCTCAAGAGACATCTAGGAAAGACCCACCCCCAGATTGATTTTCTAACAAAACACCATGGCTTGTTCTTGAGCTATTTTCTATTCTCTCAGTACGTCTATGTACAGGATTCTCCTCTTCCCCACCTGGTGCTGTGGCAGGGCTCCTCGCTCTCCCACACGTGCTGTGCTGTTCTCTACAAAGCTGTGGCCCTGCATCATGGCTCCAGTTAAAAAAGCTCTGTAGCTCAGAGACTGCTGAGGAGCTGCTACTCATTTCCAGCAGCATGAGCTGAGCAAAGCAGCCCCTCTACAGGCAAACCTATAGGTCAGTGCAGAGGGAGAGAGGGGCTCTGAGTTCCCATACAGGCACCCACTGAGCTCCACATGGACGGCTTCTGCATGGGTGGATGGACTGACTCACTAGCTGGACTTTAAACTGTGTTAATGTAAGGTTTACATCTGCAAATTTTCAGGTCGGGAAGACAGATTATTTCTACATCACTTTGTGGCTAATACTGCAAGTGTATAGATACACCTAACTGAATCCAATGATTTCTCATTTACAGGATAAGAAAGTGGCTAACACTAACCATCCTTTATGCCATTCTGGCAAGGCAGAAGTTGGTCAGGAAAAAGTGCAAATTCAGAGGACTTTGGATGTGGGAGATGTGTTCGGGGGATATGTGGGGATATGTGTTGGGGGTGATTGTGGTGGTTCTGGGTTGACAGCTGGACTAGAAGATCTGGGATCTTTTTCAACTTCAATGATTCTTGAATTGCCCTGTCCCAGGAGCAGGCCCTTGAACTTGTTGAACCTCGCTGGGTTCTTGCAGTCCCACTTCTCAAGCTTGTCCAGGTCCCTGTGGATAGCCCCTTCCTTTGCCTGTGTCACCTGTCCAGCTCAGCGTCTTGTCAGCTGTAAAGGTGCTGAGGGTGAGCTTGATCCCGCTCTCTGTGTCATTGAGAAAGACACTGAAGAGCCCTGATTTCATAGCAGAGTCCAGAGGGACACCCCTCATCTCTCAACTCTACCTGGACATGGAGCCACTGACCACAGCCCTCTGGCTGCATCCATCTGGACAATGCCTCATGCACCAAATAGCCTGGCCTTCAAAGCCAGGGCTCTCCAATCTGGAGATCAGGATTTTGTGTGGGTCTCTGTTGAGAGCTTCATGGGAGCCTGGGCATGGCAGGGCCTACAAGTCTAGAAGTCCAGGGGCTGTGCCCTGTGGGCACAACTGGATCCAGCCAGTTCCAGGTGGTTCCACTGTTTCAAGAGCCATGTGTGTTGCCCTTTGTGAAAGAGGCGCATTCCAAGGACCATTGGTGATGCAGGACCGCATCAGCACAGAGGCCACTGTGACACTGCAGGGTGTCACTGCCCTGACCCACGGAGATCTCCCCCCAGCAGAGCCGCTCTGCTCCCTCACAAGGAAGCAGCTCCCTGGAGAGCTCTGCTGCAGAGGACAACAGAGATGGCAACGGAGGAGAAGGCAAACCCCAACTCCTGGGGCAACCGCCTTGAGCAGGGCACAGCCACAAGCTCTCAGAGCTTGAGGTCTGCCCTGAGCCACACCTCATCCCATGAAATGTACACAGTGTTCAGGAGCCGTATTCCTGTGCATGTCTCCCGCCTGGCCTCCGCTGGGATCCAAAGGCCCAGCCAGCGGCCAGCTGCCCGGCAGGACCAGGCACACAGCACGCCTGTGCCAGCCTCCCTGGAAGAGCAGGATGCAGCAGTGCTGCTGCTTCATGAGACAGAGCCACCTCAGGAGCTGGACACGGAGACCCCGGCAGGCCACAGTGCATCCCAGGTGACCTCTGTGAAGTGCAGGAGCCTCATTCCTGTACGAGTGTCCCGCGTGGTCTGCACTGGGATTCAGAGGCCCAGCCAGCAGCCGACAGCACAACTGCGCCAGGCACACAACAAGCCTGTGTCAGCTTCCCCAGGCAAGCGGTGCCCAGCGCCAACATTGCTCCACAAGACAGAACCTTCTGAAGTGGTGAAGACCAGGACCCCAGTAGGCCGCACCGTGTTGCAGGAGACATACATCAAGTACAGGAGCCGCATTCCTGTACGTGTCTGCTGCATGGCCTCCGCTGGGATCCAGAGGCCGAGAGCACAGCAGGAGCAGGCACACAGCATCTCTGTGTCAGCTCCCCTAGGCAGGCTTCCAGGGACACAGTGCCAGAGGCAAGTGTCAGAGTGGGACCCAGCAGTGTTGTGTGTCCAAAGGAGGCAAAACCTCACTGGCACTTCTCTGCCAGTGTGTGCAAAGACTGGTGAGAATCTGAGCGCCGTGTCCCAGAGGGAGCACCTGAAGGAGCTGAACATGAGGCAGCTGGCCTGTGCAGAGCACAGACTGCCCCTGCTCAGGCAAGCCAGCCCAGCTCTCCAGATGTTGGAGAAAATCCCTTGTCATAAGAGGGTGCTGGACTGGCTGGAAGGAAACTTCCAAAACCACTGTGAGGCCTTGGCCCAGGAGGACAAACAGGGGCAAGATAACAGACCCCAAGAGCTCTGCCAAGGGAATGACAGCAATGACAAAGAGCAGTCCCAAGGGGATAAGGATATCAGCTTCAACCTCTGGGACAACCCTTTGATCCTGGTGAACAAGTGGGACCCTGACCCTGGTGCTCAGGAGGTGCCCAGCTGTCTCAGCACTTTGGGCCCCGAGGCAGCAGCAGAGGCAGTCACTGACCTGCCTGGCATGTCTCCTGCCACAGCCAGTGCCATGGGCTCAGAGCCCACAGGTGCTGCCGTGGCCAGAGATTCCGAGGCAAAAGAGGAGGCCATGGCAGCTTCTCCTGCCTTTGGTGAGCAGGTGAGAGCTGCAGGGGCAGAGAGCTAGGCAGCTGCCCTGCACAGCCCCTGCAGCCCAGCCAGCCCTGTGCCCAGCTGGCCAGAAGCCCATGGCCTCAGCGGGCAGCAGATGGGGGCAGCAGCGTGGTCAGTCCTGTCAGCGCCAGAGACTGAGGTGGTAGCCTTGGCCGTGGAAGAGTGGAAAGACTCACTCAACCGAGAGCTGTCCCAGGGGCAAGTTTACAGAGCCCAAGGCTCATCTCAAGGGCAAGATGACAGTGGCATAGGACTGTCCCAACAGGAAGATGAGAGAGACCAAAACCAGTGCCAAGTGAAAGAGGACAGAGACCAAAGCCTGAGTAGCCCTGCAGAGGAGGGACTCCCTGTGCCCACCCATCAGGAGGCACAGGCCTTTGTCCAGGTGCCAGGGCAGACCTTGCTCAGCCAGACAGAAGCCCATGGCCTCAGCGGGCCACAGGCTGTGCACAGGCAGCGTCCTTCCTGCTTCAGGTGGGTGCTCTGGGCTCTGAGCAGACTCTGCCGGTGTGCCTGCATAGGGGGACGCCCTGAGGATTAGTGCCCCAGGCCGGGCCCCAGACATGCTGGCTGGCCCCGAGCCTGCTCAGCATCCCACAGGAGAAACACAGGTAGAGAATCCCAGAAGACAAGAGGCCAGTGTATGTGTCCCAAACACCCATAGCCAGGTAGCTGTGGAGTCGGTCAAGGACTCTTGGTAAAAGCCACACAAGAGCTGTTGGGAGTAACCCAGCATTGTTTATAATAACCGGACACGAGAAAGAAGTTGTGACTGGAAAAGGGGGCCATGCGGACAGAGGACAGCACTTTTCTGGGACAAACATCCTTATACTAGTCCCTGGAAATAAGCACAACACAGGACAGCAAAAAGGCAGCAATGAAGCCAAGAAGTGAGCATGGACTGTAGGGCAGAATCAAAGCAGTCAAGAGCCCTGACACTTCTGACCCATATCCAGGAATGTCTGAAAGAACAGACTGTGCACGACAACAGACTTACATAGAAAGCAAGAAACCTGTCTTCAGGGCAGGAAAACCTCTCCCCACAAAGGACTTCCCTCAAGCCTGGGTAGTGCTCCCAGGACCCTGGACACCCCATTATACGGATTGACACTGGAACCAGGAATGACATCCCATCATGTGGATTGACACTGGAACAAGGATAGACATCCCCATCAGCAGGATTGAAGCTGGAACCAGGGATGAGATTCCCATTGGCTAGATTGACGCTGGAACCAAGACTGCTGATCTCTTTTTTTCTCTCTCTTTTTTCTCTATCTCTGTTTCTTTCTCTCTCTCCCTCTCTTTAACTCATCTCTTCTTTTCTCCCTTCCCTTTCACCCTACCCCTATCTCCCAAACCCCCTGCCAGGTGTAGATAGGGTAAGTTAGGGACTACCATAGCCATTTTCCTGCCAAGTATGTTATTTACTAATAAAACTTAGCAAGTTTCTGCAGACCCTGTGACTTTTGTCATTCCTTTTGTTGACAAGCATTTATGAATCTTGGGTGCTTCCTTCCCCTTGAGTGTGGTTTCCCAAGGGGGTGGCTTTGCTGTGGACACACTAATCAAAGTTCTGTCTCAAGCAGTTTTCCCCCAGGTGTTTTTGGGAATCTGCTGGACCAGTTTGCATCAGCTGGCTGGTATTGCCAGCTAACATCCAGCAAGCTGCATTCTCCCCTAAGGACAGGGGCACTTTCTTTGGAGACGTCCCTTGGTCCCTTACAGAATCATTCATTGGGGTCGTCATCCTGGCTGGATGGCCTGTAATAGGACCCCCACTCCAGAGCACACAGTGCTTGTTTCATGTTTTTTGGGAATGTTGCCTCTTGTGATCACTCTGTATCCAGTTCACCTTCCTTTTCTGTGTCCTCTAAGGGAGTTTTCCCTTTGAAGTTGAGGCTTTACCAAGTGCAGGCATACTCAGGATGTGCAATTGAATTTAACCTCATTTCTTTTCTGTTTGAAGCAAGAGTTTCCCATGAAGTACACTCTTCATTGTCTTACTGGAATGGGACCCATAGTTGGAGCACCCAGATGTTATTGGTGATCTGGGCTCTCCTCCCTCAGTCAGCAGCCACACTGGTGCAGGGATCCAGTGACTGCTAAGGAAATCAGGGAATAGAAAATGTTATCTTTCCTTGTCAGTGGAACTGGATGCTCAGTTGGGTCCTGCAGGTTCTGTTAGAAGAAACATTCCAAAATGTTGTTTCTCAAAACAAGGATAGGGTGGTTTTGTTCTAATGTTTATATTCTTCAGGGACCCTGGGAGACAAGGCAGAAGAGGCAAGGGATTTGAAAGCCTTTCTGTCTGCTGGAACTCCCTTTCACTGCACCTCTTTAGAACATGGCACAGTGGTTTGACTGGAGTTCCTGTGTTTCCTCTATGCTGGAATGACCTTCCATGCTCATGGAAGTCACTGTTTTCAAAACTCAATGCCATGTACCCAAAACCCAAACGTTATTTGCATTCCCACAGAGCAGAGAGAGTGACCTAGTGCTTGTGAAGCCCATTTCATACCTTTAGCAGAGGCCGAAGCAGAAACAGGAGCGAAGCAGAAAAAGGAGCTCTATCTTTGGTGGCTATCAGATTTCACGGGGAAAACAAGTATTGTAGACAACAAATAAAGGAGCAGAGATTAAAAAATGGGAAGGATCAGAGAAAAAAAATACTTGGAAAAGAATAGGAATTGCATATCTGGCTGTTAGCTATAGTCCTACAAGATAAGGCCCTGAGAATATCTGTAAGGTCTCTCATATCATAAGATATGACTTTGTGCTTTTAACTTGATTGTCTAGCTTTAGAACAGGTACTGCCAGCCCAAGGATGGACCCAAACCTTCCTCTTTGGATTTAGGCTTACTTCTTTCTACTTCACTTTCAAGGGAGCCAAAAAGGGAGCTGCTAAGAAAAAGAGCAAATTTTCTTTACACTCACTGTGTAATTTCTTAGTGCTGCTGGAGTAGGATGAAGAGACTTTCATGTAAATGAATAGGGTATGAGCATTAATCTTGTTCCTTTCATTTTACCACACACATTAAAAATAAGAATAACCCACAAATGTTTTCTGCTTCAGCTTTTCACTGAGCCAGAACTTGCCAGAAGTACTCAATACTTTGACTGTTAGCTCTGCATTAGCTGCCATACTGATTTTAGAAGGCTCAGGGGAAAAACAAAAGCATCTATAAAGGCATTCTAATTTTTAACATAAGCTTGGGCTTTGATTGTAAAAAGTATCTCATTTGGTCATCTTGTTTTTTAAACTTCATACCATTCCCTAAATTCATCACTTGCTGCAGCTGCTCAGCGCTTAGCACCTGTACATTTACCCCTGAGAGACTCCAGACTGAACCAGAAGATTTTATTGGTGTTGAGGCTAATGGCTAAACTTTCAAGATTTGTTTTTCAAATAAATGCACTTTTTTCCACATTATACTTTCAGCAAGCTGAAATGGTTAAGAGGTTGCTTATGAGAAACCCACCATAAGGCCCTTTAACACAGGGATCTAAAGAGAACCAGATTGAATTCCCTTTACAGAGTGAGAGTTTTTAAAGAACAAAGATTTAATGAGTATCTCATTTCTGCATTAAATAGTGAGGGTCTTTTAAGCACAGGTTTTGACTGATCTTAACGAAGAAAGCAAGGGAGGGGTTCCTCTTTATTTCATGCTGTACTGCAAAAAAGTGGAATTTGAATTTGCCTCTGTGGTTCTTATTTATTTTTGAGGGCATTTGGAATTCATGTTTTTCCTGTCTGTATGCACTGTTTTCATAAACCTTCTCATCCTTAGAGTCTAGGAGTGTTTAGATCCTACTCTATCACTCACACAGATATTCTGCTCATGCTTGAGCGTATGGTTATTGGTATTAATAAAGCAAAAGCCAATAGGAAAAGAGTGCCAGTCTGAAACACTGCCAGTTTCAAATGTTAGGAACAGTTTGAGCATAGATCTGGAGCAGAAGCTCTGTGGAGCTGATGTGGGTGAAGAGCTGGATCCCAAATGCCTGTATAGGATGAAACATGGCTGGATGCCTGGCCTCCAAGGCTGCTTTCATCCCTCTTGACTCTCTGCCTTGGCAGCTCACTGAAGAAGGAGGAGAGAAACATGGTGGAGGTTTCCCTGGCTCTCTAAACATGCACAAGGGTGGTCTAAATGTCACAGCCAAATGACTGAAGTCTGGGAATATGGGACCTGCCACTATTTCAGTCTTCCTAGAGTTCAGCACCTGCCAACATCAAGGTTATTTGGTATTTATTTGGTGTGGGACTCTAAACTAGAACTATAGATCCCAAACATTTTACAGATGGACTTCTGCAAGGACAAATTTACAGCATAGATATTTTCCAGCTAACCAAAGTCCTGCTCACAGGAAAAATCACACGTCAGGAACAAGCAAAATCAGAGCTAATAACTATTCAGGCTCTTGGGTAATATGCAGGTATGGCTTTAGAATCCATCCAATTTTAAACAGCTGCACTTTATCCATAATGTAAGCAGTGGTAATAATTTTTCACCAATTATGTGACATTTGTATTTGATTTGCCCAGATCTGATCAAACCTGTCATTACCTGCTCAAATGGTAACAGCATTCAGTGAGTTTCCTGGTCTTGTTTGACTAAAATCTGATATAAGATAAAGACTATATGCCTAAAGCTACATGTATTACCTTTCAAATGTTACTACATGCAGCTGCAATAAAAAGTAATTTCTCCTCAATACAAATTTTTTATCTATGATGTATTATTATTTACAGCCTTTTTCCCCTCTGGTTTCAATATTTTTCACCTATATATATCTTTTTCTGCAGAGAACAGTGCTTACGAAATATTGACATATTTATTATTTATGTTATTAAGTCCTTCTTGCATTTGAGCCAGAACAATAAACAGTACTAACATCTTTGACTGTTATTTAGAGATTGTTGGATGACTTCATCATGTAGCATGAATTCATCATGAATCACTGCAACTGAAGGGAGCACGAGGGAAGAGGAAACTATTATTAGGCAATATATTATCAAATGAACTGTAACGATTTCCAAGACCTCTTCAGAGAATATTCTGTCTGAATAGTAGTTTCCACTTTCCTCTCAAAGAATTACGATAAGCATTTAATTTTTTTTTTCCTTTTTGTGATCACACTGTAAACCATAAACCATTGTTGGAATATTTTATGAAAAGTACTATTAGTCATTATTTCTGATATAGCTGAAAATCTGCTCTCTCCGCTTTCCTTCCAGGAGGAAAGCTTCTCTCCCTGTCTTGATGTGATTGTGAGATGACCTATTCCAAATTCACCCCATTTCAGATTTCTGGGCATGTTTGTTCAGTATAACTATATTTGATTTTCCTTCTCACCTCCCAGAATGCCTGCCATCCTCTGAGGGAAATACCTTAACTCTCTTTCTCACAGAAAACCATACATGTTTTGGCTTCCTCTATACACAGAAAGTGCTTAGCATACTTATGGAAAATTAGTGCAGGTTAGGGATGTGTGTGCAAGATTAGATAACAAGATTCAGTGCCTCCCAAGGGAATTAATTGAAGAATGCTCCATAACAAGTGCATTAGTCATCATTAGTCCCACCTCAATCCCAGCTGCAATTATTGCTTCTTTTCTCAAGTCTTTGTGTTCACCCAATTGATGTGAACATTGAAAGGCCTTGCAATAACATTGAATTCTGTGTGGGATGGTTAATTTACTGATGTCGTGTATCCTGTATACAGGATCTTGTAATAGATTTTTCTCAACTGCTATCCACAAGAGAGCTCATCTGGAAATATTTTTAACCCTTCCTTACTGGTGGCCTATTCACTCGTGACTGCTCTAGGGAGATTTCTGTGAAACAAGGAAAAAGCCACACAGATTGTGTAGTTGCTCAGAGAGAGGCAGTTTTTATGGGATATAAGGACTTGCTTGGAAGATGCCTTGGATCCTTACTCAAGTGATTGCCTTTTCTTGCATACTGAGAAGCAAAAATCCCCAATCGTTATATCAGCTTACCTTTTGCAAATTCTTTGCAAAAGGCTGGGGGGTTTTTGTTGTGTTGTTTTGTTCTGGTTTTTTTTAGGTCAGTACAGACGAGGTCTGATGCCAGTGAAGTCAACTGAATGTACCTCAGTGCAGAACTGGTGCAAATGGGAGTTCAAGAGAAATGTTTTACTGCC
This sequence comes from Struthidea cinerea, assembly GCA_013397865.1. Taxonomy (NCBI): domain Eukaryota; kingdom Metazoa; phylum Chordata; class Aves; order Passeriformes; family Corcoracidae; genus Struthidea; species Struthidea cinerea. The sequence goes on along the minus strand of VZTI01004081.1, from coordinate 338,318 downwards.
AAGGCATCCTTGTTCCCCATGGAATTAGCCAATACCTTTAGAAAGAAATCTGCTCTCACTGTGCATGGAGAAAGAAGGCAGAAGACAGCTGCCAAAAGCTGTGAAATCCTATCCCACACTTCCCACTACCCTGCTCCTAAAAGATCTCTTAAATACTCTGTTTTAGAAGAATCAGCAAACATTCACTATTTTTTTCTCTTTCTGTCTGTAACAACAAACTTTTCCAGGGCAAGACCTGAATCCTCTTTGACCTCTCCCATCTCCAGATCCCACATTTCAGTGGTGTTTTGAATTTTGGCTCTGAATGTTTTTATTTTCCCTCCCTGGAATCCATTTTTTAATGATGACCTAGGGTCGTTTTTTTCTTTTATCATCTTTAGTCAATAGAAGGGAGAGTTTAAATCTTTATTTGGTGGTTTTGGCTATTTTCTCTCCTCTCCCCTCTTTATTTTTTGGAGATTGTGTCTGCAAGTGGGTTCTTTGCAGGTACCTCTCTCTCTCTGTGTTGGTACTGACTTTTAAATTTATACACTGGGTACTAAAGTACTCAAGGACCTTATGGAAGTTAGTTATTCAAGTTGGGTCTCCTTCAGACCCAGACACTAATTTAAGCAAAGGATTCATGTGCAGCACATGAGTAATACTCTGTGAATGGGGGCAAGAGATATTTCTCTTATGGGAAGACTTTGATTACCTGTGAATTAATGTCACTGTGCAAACTCTGAGTTTGCACCTGCAGAGCTGGCAGGTTGTCAGGACCCTCTGTGCTACAGCCTGCTACTAAATTATGGCTGTGCTATTGCCAGACTACCCCCTTAATTCATCCACTTACTGCCTTGATGCTGGAAGTGTCACCCTGCCAATGCTCTTCTGCTGTCATCCTCTAGGAATCAGCAGTAAATCTCCTTACTACTATTTGCTCTGTCACTTTTATGTTTAAAGTATTGCCCCGCTGTCCCTTGACTTTCTGGGTGTCCTTTGGCAAAGGTGTTTTCCTTGCTCATTTCTCCTCCTGCCTTTTACTGCCTTGGACTGGGAGCTTGCAGAGCTCTACTTGCTCCTTCCCAAAACAAAACCAGGGCCGGTTTGCACCAACCCAGGCATTAAAACAGCCACTCTGGATTCTGGGGCACTACTTTGACCACAGGAAATTATCTGAAGGAGATTATTATCTTTCAGAAGTCTTGGCATTGCATTCTTCTTCGTCAATAAATTAGGTTTGTGCCTTAAAAAATTAGAACCACTCCACAAACAGAAAAAATCATAAGCTGTGTATTGCAGGGATTTTAGTTTAATCAAAGTTGCTGATGGAATGAATGTTGTTTGTTTGCCGTGTGTGGTTTTTGGGAGGGTTTTTTTCAGTGGTTTTACCATTGTAGGGCAGGCTGTATCATCTTCTCTTCGTGTCAGACTTCATCAGGGTGAAGTATCACCCTTCTTCATTTGAATTCCATGGTAAATTCATTATTGGCCTACTCACAGTAAGAAAAGCTAAGGGAAGGGTCTATCATAATCTCTGTAAAATGGGTGCTGCCTTTATTTTGCAGTCTTTGGCAATCTGACAAAGGGAGGTTATTTATTGTCTTTTTTTTTCTTTAGTTTTTCATATTCAGGTGATGAGCCCAAAGCTGAGGAAGCTCAAATATTGCTATGGTACACAAACTCAAATATACCTCTTTCATGCAATAGGACCTTGTAGGCACAATATATTTTCACTGCTGTTTTCTGGGATAGATAAATTAATATATTTTTGGGTTGCAGTAAGCCCTTATGATTACCTGGTCTGACCCATTTTATTAAAAAAGCCATAGATTTCAGGCAGTGATTCTGGCCTTTAGTCCAAAAAAATTGTTTTCAATTGGAAATTTCAAATTGGAAATGCATTTGCTCTTCAGTTAGAGACTCTAACAAATGGAGAATTTGCCATAGTAATGTGTTCCGAGTAATTTATTCACATCATTAAAAGCTTACAGTTTACCTCCCACTGAAAGTTTTGCCGACTCCCAAATTCCAACCAGTGGATCTTCACTTTCAGTTGTTGAAGGAGGGGCTTGTATTAGCTCTCTTTTCTTCACAGAGTTCTTGGGGGCAAGGCAGGCAGCAAGATATCTCTTAGCTTCTTCTTTTTTGTGCCCCATATATTGACTTCTTTGTGGTTCTCTTGGTAAAGATGAGTTTAAATTGCTGTGACCACATTGCAGATGGATATGGCCATATCAGGCTTCCAGCCTGGCAGCATGGGCAGGGCACAGCCCATGATATGCTGTGTATGGGCCTGCAAAGCTGGGAAATACGTGGCCTGGGCTGAGTTCCATGGTTTCATGGCTGCACCAGTGGCCCAAGTTAAGGCCAGCAGGTTTTCAAGAAATGCCTTTATTGAAAGTGGAGATACAACCTCATTCTGATGACTTTTTCCACTTTGTATTGTCAAGACTTTGTAAAGCATGAGCACCTCTCTTCTGCAGGCAGGCAGGACTGAAGCTGGACTACAGCAATCCTCATCCTTCCCAGTTTAGATGTGTATTTCTGTGCCTCTGGCAAATCAGAGGGAGCAGCACCACTGGGAAGGTGACCTCCTTTGCTAAATGGATGGGCTGAAAGGGATGGTGTCCCTGCAACATCCCATGGGGAGCAGGGAAAAAAGTGTGACCTTTATGCCTAGGAGTTGACTCATGGGCTGGCTGCTCTTTGAAGCAGAGCAGTGATGAGGCACAGCATGGGTCAGGAGAGAATCAGATTGGTGTGATGAGAAGGGATGCAGGAAATCAAGTGGTTTGTGTATTCCAAAAAGTGGGTGCAGAGGGTGGAGCCAGAGGACGTGGTGGGAAACTGGGAAGACAAGGGTTATAAGTCTTGGGAAAAGGAAGTACTACTGGGGAAAAAGAAAAAGCAGAGGGAAAGAAGGGAAGGAAAAGCCTGCACAATTACTGAGACCACCACGAGGTTCACCAGATGGTGCTGCTGGTGGGTCTCTGCCCTGTCTTAGCAGAATGGGGGTTTTGTCCTCCCTGCTGTGTTTTCTTTTAATTGAAAGGCTACCTACCACCATGTCCTGCATAAACGATGGCACATTACCAGGAAAATATCCTTTCATTGGGCTTTTACCTCTCCCATCTAAGCTGCCATGTGTGTTTGATGCACAAGTTAGCAGGTCTCTCCCCAGAAGTAGCTCCATTTTGGGGATGGGCAAAGTGATTTTGCTATAGGGCCTCGCTGTCCCTTTGCAGTGCTTTGGCAGCCCGAGAGATAAAAGGCAGCGTGTATGAGTAAAATGAGTATGAAAGCTTGCTTTCTGCATGGGCTATTGGCTGGCTACAGCATGTGCAGAGGCACGCTCACCATTTCTCTTGCTGTCTCACTTACTTTGACATAAAGCACAGATAGACTCTGCTTTAAGGACTTACAGAGAGCTGTTAGGTGATCTGGCATTTTCAATTCCTCCTGAGTGCCAAGAACCCTGTTCCAAGTTGCTTAAGATAACCAGATGTTTAAGTGACCCAAACGCTTTTATAAGTGGTACTGCAGTTTATTCAGAGCTGTGTGACGTTTTGGGTGTCCTTTATTCTGCTTTGGCTCATTTCCCTGGAGATTTCCCATGAACTTCAAAAAAAGATCTGGCCAATTGCTGTTTGAAAAATCAAGTTTTATTCCTTAACCTAATACATGGAAGGCTGATTGACCGATGTGATTGATGGTAATTTATTTTCCAGTCAGCATTTCCCAGCTTTTTTGTATGCAACTCAATGGCGTGCTCTTCTTGATAAAATGTTTTAGGCAAAGATAAATAAGAAGGGGGAAGGAGGGAGAGAGGGAAGGCGCTTGCAAAGTGCTAGAAGATTTGGAGGAATTCCTCTGTGGGGAAAAACAACAAAGGAAGGTACCAGGAAACCAAGTATTAATTTCCCGCACCACCATTAGCCTGACACCTGTTAGCCCTGACCATTACCCAGAGCTGAGGGGGAAAAGGCTAATCTCTACCACATTTATATCAACAAACTCAAACAAAAAAGCTGCCTAATTATCCCATTGAACCTGTGTCAGCTTTAAGGCCGGCTCAGTTTCCCAGGCTGGCTGCCTGCCAGGACCAGCAAGCTGGGGTTCATAAGCTTCATGCTAATGACAGCGTCCTTTCATTCCAGCAGCAGCATAATTGCCAAAAGCAGTTTACAGGCTCATTATTTTTATGGTCATATTTCAGATGATGAAGTCAAAGGTCAGCCCAGGGTTTACTTGGCAATGCATTGGAAATCATTGGTTTAGCAGGGATTGCATCTGAGTGATAACAGTGAGACACCTAAAATAGCTGCCAGTTTTTTCCGAGCCGTTAAGGGGAGGATGACTGAGGAAGGAAGCAAAAATGACAAAGATGGACGGAATATGGCTAAATATTTAGTGGCTCTGCTATGCCTGTTTTGCTTCTGCTGCTGGTGGTGTTATGCTTCTCAGTAACCAGCCTGACTTGATGCTATGACATCCAAAGCCACAGGATTCATTTGCTTAGAGTGGAGAAGATGTGAAGACCAAGTATCACAGTTGACATGCAAGATGCAAAGTTAAATTCACAGATTTTGGTCCAAAGATTAATTTCCCCCAAGCATTTCCTGTGAAAGGAGCGAGTAGAATGATTGTTGCAGTGTTTTATCGTCCTTTTTCGCAGGAGCTTGATATTTGGCTTTGAATTTGCCTGCACCCAAAACTTCTCTGAGTTTTGAGTTCTTTGCTCCCATTTGATCAATGATAGAGCTGCTTTCAGGGGCAGACATTGGGTTTGGACCAGAGCTTTTCTACAATGGCATTGACTGCTCAGGTCAACTGTCTTTGTTCAGTACAAAATCAGCTCAGTTTCCTCTGGCTATGCATTGCACTGGCAATAAAGGACATCAAGTACAATTTTAAAAACCCCAAACAATAAAGGACATCAAGTACAATTTTAAAAAAACCAAACAACTCCCACTTGTGGTTGTTAATTAAAAAAAAAAAAAAAAAGGCAGTCCAAAAATGGGATGTATTTAATTTTTTTTTTTTTTTTTTGGCCAGTGATAAAATTTTGCAGTGACAGCTTTAGGGAGAAATAGTGAGGAAAACAGGTAAGTCAACCCTCAATTTTTATCCAAATGCCTTTGGAGCAGTGCACAAGGAATTAAGGACACGCTTGTATTTCTGGCCGTTTGTGCCAGGATTTCCTTGCCATGTTGTGACTGTGTGAGTAAGAAACCCAAGCAGACTATCTCCCATGCTACAGAGGGCATGTCCTGCGGCAGGATGAGGGGTGTGTGGTGTCTGTGGTGCTCCTGGACCACAGGTAGCTACTGTGAATTGCTGCTGGAGAATAGGGAGACCCAACACACGATACTAAAGTTTAGTGAATCCTTTAAATGCTCCTGTTAATGCACCAGCCTGAATGAGTGTCATGGGCCTGGGTTTTATTGTAATATTCCTCAGCTGCAGGGGCTGACTACTGAGACGTATATTCACATGTAAAGCAGTAAGAATACAATTAACAATGACACATGGAGAAAATCACTGTCAGTTGGCATTAGTTTGATGATTAATGTGATTTTTTTTTTTTTATTAACATGCGTTCTCCCCATCCATGCTGGAGCTGTGTCATCCTAGCCTCTGGGAGTAGGAAAGTAAGATCTACATCTTTTTCTCTTTCTGTGGTTTCTATGACTGTCAGTCTGGCACCAGCACATAATTCCCAGAGAACATCACACTGCTGCTCTCTGGGTGGGTGTATAAAGGGAAAGAAAGCAAGCACAGAAGGAAAGAGCTAAGCTATTTGAGTGTACAAATATAACACCATAAGGAAAACCAGGCACCCCTCACAGCTCATCCTTCTGTCTCTAAGTATGGTGATTTCCAGATGGACCAAATGACAGCTATCCAGAAATACATACCTCTCATACAGAAATTTCAGAATGAGAATTGGGCAAAATACCTTGTATTTCAAATGCAGAAACCTTCATATCTGTCTGAATGTGGAATCCAAATGTTGTAACTCTTCTCTGTCTCAAATATCAAACCCTTGTACTCGCAAGAGTCACTGAAGACGACTTCGTGTTTCAAGGAAAGCACAAACAAAATGCAAAATAGTTAAAAACAGAAACCACATATTCAAACACAAAGTTAAGGGGAAAGTAAGAGAAGGTCACAGAAGAAGTGTTACCAAAGTACTTCTCCCAACTTTACTGTGTGTATTAAAAAAAGAGATGAAAACAACATCTCTCTTTAAACTACGGTTGATTTGTATTTACTATAGTAAAACTACAGCAACTTGGTGCATTATATAATAAAAAAAGCCAGTTTATTAAGTCAAATAGTAAAACCATAGTCAGTCTTTGCTCTAACATGGTAATGTAGCAAATCATGCTGACTGCAGCTTTATAGTTTCTTAAACATCTGCAGTTAGTTACGGCAGTTTTACTATCTACATTTCAATATACTCTTCTGATTAAAACTCCTCATAGTTTTTTTATTAGGTTTTTGGTCTACATATGTTTGATTTACCACAACATTGTGAAATAGAGAATGTTGCTTTGAAAGTTCCCTTGATGTTTTGAATTGTGGGTAAAACACAGGAATAGGAATAGGACAACGTGAGGAAGTGAAAATCCTCTTGAACCTCCACTGCAGCATATCAAATCATGGGGGTAACTTATGGTAGATACCACAGCTATGGTAGAAACCTGTTTTCTTCCCAGGCAGCTGGGTCTGGTCACCGTGAGACAAAGAAGCCAGACGAGGCTTGGCGGGGGCCAGCTGGCTCATTCTTGTACCTTGGTGTTGCAACTTGCATAGTCCTGTGAGTGTTGTCAGAAGATATGGAGCAATTCTGTTGGGATTAATGGCTAGAAAATTCTACTGATTTCTCTGTCAAGACAGTTGACTTATGTTTGAGCTGAACATGGAATTCTGGCTCAAAAACTGGAGGCATGGTTTAGCCCAGGAGATAAGGGACCAAAAATATCTAGACATTTTAGATCCCTTGGCTACAGAATCAGAGATTCCAGTGAGGATCACTCATCTCTTCCAAAGTCAATACAGGGACTTCAGTGATGCACTGTCTATACTTCAGGTAAGGCCTTGAGAAGGGGGAGCCAGTGGACATTAGGAACCTATTACTGTGCTTTTTATTAAATTCCAATTTCCTGCCTTTCATCAAGTTTTCCCTCTTCTTGGTTGCTGGCTAGCTGTCCTCATCCATAACATAGTTAATGTTCCTGTTAAAGTGTACCCCACTGAAAAAAGAAAGGCTTTGGCTTCAGAGAAGTAAGTGGAAAATATCCTGTAGATGTGGGGCGCGGAAAGAAATGGGCCAAACACCATCTTGTAAAGATGTTGCCTGTGAAGTGGCCCTGACAGTGCAGCCGCCTGGGGTTCATGGAGATTGCCATGGCTGGAGGACACAGAAGGGACTGCACAAAAGCAGGGTCACAGTCATATTTTGGGAGCGGAGCTCATCATGCAGGGATACCATCCCAGCTTTCATGTGATTTCACCTCCCATGGGACAGCACAAAAGCCCAGAAGCAGAAGCCATTCATCTTTCTCCTTTGCTTCCAGAGACTCTTCATGACTGTGGGTAGCATGCCAGGTTTGCGGCCTTCTGCGTGATTCACATGCACTGCACCCATGCCTCCCTGCCCAGCAGGGAACAGCAATTGTGGGGCCCTCCTCTGTTTTGTGTTTCCATCTTTGTCACCGATGCTTCCCCAGGGTAGCTGAAAGGTGTTGAGACACCTCCAGTGTCTGTCAGCCCTCCACTAATGGACACCACAAAGGACACAGGAAGCTCTTTTGCGGAGCAGGATAGGGGTAATACATTTCAGCAGGCACGAGAAACCTGAAAGCCTTCCCACCTGGAGGAGGGGATAACAGCCAAACAAAACTTTCAGGATGCCCTGTCTCTAAGAGGTTATCAATCCAGAATTAACAGAAACACCAGTTGTACAGTTTAGATACTCACTTGTTTCAAATCAGAAAGCCATTGCAGGGACCTCTGCACCTTTCTTTGTTACCTTTTCTCTGGGGACCTTCTGGTTTTGACAAAAATAATAAACAAGAGTTTTTATGGGTCATGCTGTATCTTTAGGAAAGTCAAGATATGTTTCTAGCAGTGATGTCATGTGACAATTGTGAGCAATCAAAGAATTTTTCCCTTGTCTTGTGCCAGAAGAACTCAGACAAAGGAGAAAATCTCATTTATAGTCTTCCTTTCTGCCTCACTGCAAAGCTTCCAACCCTCAGTGAGTCCTCCCCTCCGCATTGCTGCATCAGGCTTGAAGAAAGCAGTATGTGGTGCTTTTGGTATCCTTCTAACAAAAACAGAGACAAAAAATGCCAGTGGAGGTCCTGTCACAAGTTTTCTGCAGATGAACAGAAAACAACATTAGGACAATGTAGGATCCTTTCCTTTACCAGTAGCACAAGATCTGATAAAATATTTTTAAGTGATCTTTCCTATACTTTAACTAAAACATTAATTCTTTTTAGAAATTGACTGATTTTTATTTTTTTAAAGCATCTGTTTTTTTCATTCTCATCTGAAAGATCATTAATCATGCAGCTGTATTCAGGTCAAACTTTCTCTAGTTTTGGACCCATTTTTGTGTTATTGCAGTACAGCTTTTGGCTGTGCTGTATGTCAGGCTTTAAGGAAAACAATGAAGAATTATTAGAAGGGAATTCTTATAATAAGAATTATAAATAAGGGAATTCTAAGTTAAAGATACTGTCCCCATCCTAAGCCAGCTTAGAGTGAAGGCTAAGCCTACTCACAGGCATAAACACAAAAACCAGACTAGCTGCTCTTAGACAACAAGTGGATTTTTTGATGCATTTTAGGGTTTATTTTTTCTTTTTTTTCCAAGGAGTAGGGTGTTTTTTTCTGATCCCTGAGTCATTTCACAGACAGGTGAACCGACACGGGAGATCTCCTCTGGATCTTCTACTAAAATTTCACTAAATTAAGCTCTTACAAAATGTCTTACAGGCTGGCAATATCCCAAGAGCTACTTTTCAGGTTAGGGTGGTGTTTTTTTAAAATTGCAATAAAGGCCTTAAATTAAACATTCCAGGGGCAGAGGATCCAATTTACTAGATAGAGAGTTTAAACAGGCTAAGGTGGACTAAAGTTAATTTTGATGCTTCAGAGAATGGCGATGATATAAGGAAACCGGGCAGCCAGGTTTTATTTGAAATGAATGTGCTACACGTCCCCCTTCCTCTCCATCTCTGAGGAATGTTTACAAGTGTCTCATGTAAAAGTCAAGTCCCAGAGCTTATCTGCAACTGACTCTTTTGTCTGCAACTGCTTTAAAATAGAGGGGGAGTCCTGTGCATTGACACCAGTAAAACCATTAGATAAACAAACCTTTATTTCCTACATTTCCTTAAGACTTCAGATCCTGCCTTATTTTTTTCTTCCTCCTAATGCTCCACTCATTAACAGGTTCATTTGATTCTTTCCTTGGGAATTCACCAGAGTTTGCCCTCAATCTCAGGGCAAATAGTTTATAAGTGACCTGCCGGATGGTGTTTGTTAACTGCCTTAGTCCCAATGGGACACTGATATACCCTTAATTAGGATGTGAAGGGAAAAGCCTCCAAGTGCTCCAAGATGATTTGGGAAAGTTAACTGAGAAAGCCTAGCTGTTCATCTTCCAAGGTTCAAGGCAAAAGTGGAAAAGGAACAGGAAAAATCCCGCATCAGGAGTGAAAAGGAAAAACAGAAACATTAGGATGACAGCTATGCGTTCTGTCACGTTTTTTTCTGTTGGTCATGGGGCTTTGGGTGTGTGCTGTAATATAAATGAAGAGTTGAACTCTCCTAAGAATTATATTGGGGTACAGCGTGAAACCACTTTCATGTCTTTTCCTTTCCCCCTCTGGTGCAGAAACCCGACAGAGGTGCTCAGTAGAACAGCAACGCTCCTTGCCTTGTAGAAAGTACTTGTTTATTCTTATATGGTCCTCTTGAAAAAAAAACCATGAGGGGCTGTACATGGTCAGTAGGGCACCAGTCTGCTGAACCAGCTGCAGTTTGGTGATGCACAGGAGATCAAGCCCTAACACCCTTTCCCTGTGAAAGGCTAGAGAATTGGGGTGGGAGAATGTGACTTTGGAGCCACAGCTTAAGAAAACAGGTCCATTCCGCACAGCCACTGGGAATGTGCTTACCTTAAAGCACATTTAGCAAGTCCTGCATCCCCACAGAAGCACTGTCCTGAGCTGTGTTTGTTGTTCCAGCCATGGGTGATATTACGTGTGTCTCTTGTGCTTGGTACATTTGGTTGAGATTTAACACAGTACTGTATATTAATAATCCTGTAATGTAACAAGATCAAGGTTATTCCCCATAACACAGAACAGATGGTGGCACCCTGGAAAATAGTGCTTTATCAGGCACTTCTGTGAAGGATTGATTTTTGTTCTTATCCCTCCTTGTTGAGAAAATTTCTTCACCTTCCAGTACTTTTTGAAGAGCGTGAGGTGATTGATTAACGTCCAGTTTATGCATTTCCCATTTTTCAGCCTTCCCTGAAAGGAGAGGTGTGTGGGGATCCTCTCTCTCTCCCACTCTGTAGTACCAGGCTGCAGAACCATGGTCGCTCCTGGCCCAGCCAGGGAAATCGCAAAACACCCCATTCAGAGCCTCCAGCCAACAGCAGTACGATGCAAGGGCACCTCTCTTCTCAGCCTGGTGAGATGGAGTTTATACAGCAGCTGAGCTGAACTGACAAATATCTGTGCCTGGGACTATGGATTGCCAAAGGTGCCCGTGAAATGGTGTGGATTACAGTTTCAAGGGTATCTCTTTGAGGTTTCTTAAGCTCCTTATTGTTCACTGTGGAGTGGGCCCCCAGCCAGCAGTGCATGAGCAGCTCAGGAAGCAGGGTGGTGTGAGCATGGGGCTCTGCAGGGTGTGTTTCTTGCTGGCTTTGTTTCCTATTCTGCATAAAACTTTGCTTGATTCTTGACACCTGAAGTACCTCTGGGTCTCTAGCCCACACTGAATGGCTTTAGCACACCCTTAAGCAACTGCATTCTGCCCAAGCCCCACTGAAATGGCCCTGTAGTCCTGCAGACCTGAGCCAAACAGATCTCAACCCCAAGGATCTGCTAAGCAGGGAGATTGGATGTACTTTAGCTTCACCTGCTCGATTGTCATCAGCATGAAGCTTTGAAGACGTAGTCCTTAAATATTAGCACTGGGCAGTTGGAAATAATCTATTATTTAAGGTTCTTCATGTGTTTCTTAAACATTGTTTTAACTGCCTAGCTACCCTGTACCCAGCACACTTCTGAGGGCTTGTCCTGATTGCTTGTATGCTTTGCAAGCACGTTGCAGACCAGGCTGGGTGGCGGACATTAGTTTTGAGGACAATTTGACATAGATCTTCTTGCTCTCTATTTTCACTATGACGAATTTCCCAGAGAAGGAAAAGTAGCCCACCCTATAACCTCTGCACCTTCAACCTCTCCAGCTATTACTAATAGTCCTCCTTCTCCTTCCTCTACTTGAGCCTGGTCTTCCTGGATGGGAATGACCTCCCCTCCACCCCCACCTCTTTTATTATTTCCAAGACACACTATGCATGAAACTGCAAACACCTGGCAGACATTCCAGGGAGCGATCTGTAGTGCGTCTCCTGCGCTGCACAGGCATCTGAGCTGAACGTCATTTTAGGGATCCCAGAGGTCCTCTCAATCAATAATCCATGTATTTTTATGAGAGCTAGATTATGGGGATTTGCAAAGGGGTTGATTAAGTAATGCTTCAAAGAGCAGTTACTACTAACACCTGCAGCATTAATAGGGATCTATTAATAGAAAGTGCACGATTTAGTAATAATCCCTTATTCATACAAATGCCCCTTGATTTATGCCTGTCAAAATAGACAATACTTTCCATATATCCAGCTGGATTTAGATAGATGTGACTTCAACATCTGGCTAAGTGATGACATTTCAACTATGCAGACGTCATGCAGGGGGCCCAGAACAGTTAGCTAGAAAAGGGATAATAATCATGCTGCTTACATTGCTCACCACCTGCATGTTCACACTGTGTGGAAATGGTTTCCTGTGCTGATCTATCTCAGGTGGTTATCTGCAGGTGCCCCAGTGAGACAGTCTGACCATTGTCAATCATTGCCCAGGCACCAGGGAAACCAGTACTAACTCTTTTGCTTGTTGGATGAGGTTGGACACAGGCTTGGTATCTGGGTGCAGCCTCTTGTACCACAGTCCTGGAAATGTAGAGCTGATGGGTTTCCCCCACAAAAAAAAAAAAAAAATAGACTTTTGACTTAATATATGATGGGTATAGAGATCTCTCTTAAGAACAAGAAAAGGGCTTCACAAAACTGAGTGCAAACTCTCTGAAAGGCAGATCTCTCAAGCTAGTACTAATATCTTGCACTTAGCCAGTACCTCTGCCTAAATCTGTGCTGCCGTTTGAAGCATGAAGAGCCGTCAGGGGGTGGAATTCACCCACTGCACTTGGGTTATACTAAATTTTGTCTCTGTTGCTTGTCTTCCTTATGCTAGTCAACTGGAGATTGTGTAAAGCTCTTCGTCACAATGATTTTGCTCTTTGTTAAGGTGACTGTGCTCTGCTGGATTGCTCTCTGTTGCACAAATGAAACAGGACTAGAAAACAGATTCATAGATAGATGGCTTGCAGCTTTTCCAAAGGCACATTATTAGTGCTGCAAGCAAATAAATGGGGTAGATACTGTTCAGATGAGTCTGTCACCCTCCATGAACAAGGTTCTCTGGTTTCCAATGGATTTTGACATTGTGACTCTTCTCCTAGTTCTAGAAATAATCTCTCCCACTCCCATTACGACTTGTACTTTTCACTTCTCTTAGGCTTGCTCTGGATTTATGCCATCATCCCTAAGAGCAGACTGGATACTCAGCAGCTCCTGGACAGCTTAATTAAGGGCTGGATCTCACCATAAATCCATGCAAATCTCTTTATTGTTTGCTTTTGTTTTGCTTTCAAGGCAGAGATCATGATGACAGGTCACTCCTGAATACTGGAAATTATCTGGGGGGGAAAAAGTAATTTTTCAATGACTTGTAGCTGTTACTCCAAAACAAACTTTGATATACTTTTGGGTAAAGTCTGTGGGGAATGTCCAAGCATTTCAAAATCCTGTCGTTTTTCGTGTCTGTTTGAGTGGGAAGCAGTTTTGTTTTGTTTCGTGACGTTCCCCATTCCAGCACACTGCACAAGTCCTGCCTCCACAAGGCACCACGCCAGTGCTGCCTTTCTCCACCTTCAGTGCTCTCAGAAATGCTGAATGTCACCTGGCTGTGGCTAAGTGCAGCCAGTGGTGGGTGAAGGTTCACACTGATTCATGCTGAACTCAGAATAGTTCTTCCGTCACTATAAGCTCTGCTTTTTCTCCTTGCATGTGAACAATCATCCTTAGTGATTCTGCTTACCAGAGACACAGTCCACATTCAAAGGCAGACATATGCTTTGCTGGGGACATATGGACCCAGTGCCCAGGTTTCAAGCACCAAAAAAAAAAGAGAAATTATGTTAGGGTGAAAATGAAGGCATAATTTAGGAGCTGAAATGAAAATAAATTAGCCTGGATTTAACTGTCCTGCTCTCCAGCTGAGAGTGACTTTGTAAGGTGATGCTGTCAAATTTAGGTAAATAGGTAAAATGGGCTTACTTGTTTCTCATCACCTAATTTGGGCAACAAAGGGAGGAAGCTTATCCATTTCTTCCTCCTCCGTGCCTTACAGCACAGCACACTTAGGCATCTAATGTTATCAGTGGGAAACCACTCTACCACATATTCCACCATGATTAGTTGTGTTGAATGGGAGAGACAACAAAAATGTACTGTTTCAGTAAGAACTCATTAACAAATACCGCAGTACATGAAATAATGGCGTGAGAAGCTCTTGGAAAAGATCTGGTCTTTCTCCTGAGCATAGAAAGCTCAAGCATGCGCAGACTACTTCTGTCCTTTATTGCATTATATCCTGAGCAGGGTGTATCCCAGACTCCATAGAGGGGCCATAAGGAGACAGAATGGATCAAGTCAGCATGGAAAGTATGTAACCATGAGATCAGGATCCTGTAACATGCAAGAAATAGGCAAACAGGTAACACAGAAGAAAGATACTCCTCTTCTTTGATACACATCCGGCTTTATTTTCCAAAAAGGAGGGAAGAATTAAAGAGTAAGGAAAAGCTATCCTTACCCTTTGGAATGCATAACGTCGGCTAATAGTTTATATCCTCATCAAGCAGGGTTTGCTGGTGGCTGCTGAGATGGCTTTTTTGATGAGGTTTCTTAAGCATGGGTTGTCTCTCTGTTCCGCTGGACTGTGTGCTTAGCAAGTTACTTGCTGGTAGTTTAAGAATTTCTGTTATGAGGCAACTGAGACACAAAAATTCTACTTTTACAAATCAGGTTAATTTTACAAATCAGGGGTTTTTTTGTTTGGGGTGTTTTTTTGTTTGTGGGTTTTTGGTTTGTTTGGGGTTTTTTTGTGTTTTTTTTTTTTGTTGTTGTTTTGTTTTGGGTTTTTTGGAATCCTTTAATGGTTCTACTTTTTTTTTTTTTTTTTTTTTTAATGACTTATGTCCCGGGTCTGCATTCCCTGCAGGTCATGAGACATGCAGTGTGTTCAGCAGTGCTGCCTGCTGGAGGAGTTTCTGTCTGCTGCTTGTCACTATAAGTGATATGCTGCTAAGCAAAGAGCTACAATTAGTCTGGATGGTGCTTGTCACTGCCTTCAAGAGGAAAACTCTTATCTAGAAGCTGGGGCAGAGCTTTCCAAATTCTCTGTCTTATGCAAGCCAGCGAGAGCTTATCACTCCCCGTGTGTCCTGCTCTGTCTGAGGAACTCATCCATTCAGGCTCTGAGCTCTTCTTTCCTGGAAAGAATTTTTAAAAATCTCTTTTCTACCAAAAACCACAAACAAACAAGCAAACACCCAAACACACACAAAAAACCCCCAGCCAAAACAAACAAACAAAAAATCCTGGGGCTGTTGGGTTTTGTTCTTTCTTGCATTGCATCCTGAGCAGGGTGTATCCCAGACTCCATAGAAGGGCCATAATGTGCAAGGAGGCAAATTGGATGAAGTTAGCCTGGCACAAATGCAATCATGAGATCAAGATCTTGTAATATTTAAGAAATATGCAGAAAAGTAACGCAGAAGAAAAATGATCCTGAAAACCTGAGGGATTTTTTGGTGTCGGAAAGAGAGACCTATCTTCTGCACTCTGCTTTTTAGCAGACCTGTCAGATTCCAAAAGACTGAAAATTTGCTATTAGAAAAACCTTAAGATAAATACGATGGCAACTTCCCCTGCAATCTCCTACCCTTCCTTCAGGCAGAGCAGAAATAAAAATGCCCAGAAGGGATGACCTTTGGGTGTAGAGATTTTAACAAGTCTGTTTTTAAACACTTTCCACTCTGGAAGGTGGTGGCAGCAGGTTTCCCATGGGTACAGCTGGCATCACAGAGGCGGGAGGGAGATCTGCAGCCAGGCAAACACCCCTTGCACATCATGCCCTGAAGGTGGTAGGTGGGAGAAGAGCAAAGGCAGAAATCTTGGCCCTGCATAAGGAAAAGCTTCTCTGTCCTGTGCTTGAGTAATCGATTCTCCTTACCTGAGCCCAACCCTCCCCTCAAAAAAACATACATAAATGGAAAGGAAACCGGATCCAGCCCTCCCAAGGGGCAGCAAGCAACCTTGTAAAACAGGACCTTTATGGGATCAAGGAAAGCGAATTGTAAGGGCTCCATCTGTGCAATAAAATATTTAAATATGCTCTGGGACCAAATCAATAACTCTTCATTTAAGCCAGGCTTGCTGCTGTTTTCATTTTTATTAATATTGCCCAGTATTGTGAAGACCAAAAGTTAGTAATCCAGCCAGCTTCTCTGACTTTCTACCCACTGACCATCAATGCAATCAATTCTAAACCTCCTACCCACACCAGTTTGTGCCTCAGTTTGCCTGTCCACAGCCAGGATAGAACCCTTGTCTGACTAAACAGTGACTGTGCAAAAGAGCTCGGGATAGCTGGATATCATACATGGCAAGGACAAAGGAAAAGGACTGCAAACGTTGAGTCCATGGAGGTATGGTGATCAAGGCAAACTGAAAACCTGCTCTTCAGCATTGTTACGTCAATTGCAATACATCCATTTAGACTGGATTTTGAACTTTGCTGTCATCAATAGATCAGAGCTCTCCCTGCTGTAAAGAAGCACAGCTATGTTGGCTTTTTTTTCTATCAATTGAAAATGCTTCCAGAGTAAACGAGGACAAGGTTTAAGTGTCTTGTGTTGTAGGATGAAGGCCAAAGGTGTATTACAAGTTATAGGATTGCTCCAAGGGAAATGTGTCTGTTTCAGAAAGCTGCCTGTTGGCTTAGAAGCCACCATTGCTCACTAGGAACATGCTTTCAGGAAAATACCTTGTTATATCAGTTTATGTCTTGAAGACTCCTGAGTTGATTTTGTTCAATTTCTCAAAGTGCAAGTGCAGCCTTTCATCTTACAGCAGTCTTTTTTTTTCCTTGTACATGTTTTGTTTTAAAACCTGGCTTTTCTGGAAGACAACATAGAAGGTCAAATAACATGGCAATTTCTATGATCCAAAGTTTGAAACATTCTGTAGCAGTTATTGCAGGAGAACCAGCCTTCATGGCTCAAGTCACGTGCATTTCAGGGAGACCTCACCAAAGAAGTGTTGTGCTTACTGCTCAGCTCCTTTTTGGATGATTGTGACCTCTCAAAAATTTAGTTTTAAACTCTGACTAATGCTACAGGGACAGCACCCAACAGGGGGTTCCTTTTTATAATCCTTGCACAGCGAGAAGCTGCTGAAGAGCTCAGAACAAGAGAAAGGTCCAAACTGCAACATTCCACTTGGAATTTCAGATATCCTGAAGCTTGATGGGGATTGAGTTCCTGGGTTTTATTCATCTCTCTCTCTCTTCAGAGCTACTAACAAAATTTAGGGTCTTTTTTTTCTGTTGCTGTAGGCTTTTACTGAAGCATCAAGAACTCAAGGACTGATGTTGCTCTGTACACAGGGTTTCCAATAACATAACGTGAGGAGGTCTTTCTGTTAAAGGAGCACAGGTTGCCTGATGTAAAGATACTCTGCCAGCTGTTACAGGTGTGCAGTCTGCACAAAAAGGGATTCTCAGCAGTGAGCTGAGATAAACACTGCTGCCAGCATCTCCCCTTCCTCCTCACCCTGTTCCTTTGATTAAGTCAAGGCTTCCAAGCCCTAGGCTTTTTAGTGCATACTTACATATCCCTCTATTTGCAATCCCGTCTGGAAGATGTTAGTCTTAGAGTTGTTACTCCAGACACGGGTGAGATGAACGTAGTCATCGGAAAGTTGTACCAGATTTCTGCCAGCTCTCAGTGCAGGTGAGCACGTGAATGGCTCAGTCAGGCCCTGCAGTATGAAAAAGTTTACTGGTTTAATTCTCCCCTTTCATCTGAAGGAGCATTTTCTAAATTAAAATATTTATATTACTAAGCTCTTTAGTGCATAAAATAGACTTGGAAAACAGAACCTGGTAATACTGCATGTTTATAAATTTACTCAGCCGTGTACGGAGCCATGTCCCTTCTAAATTAAAAAAAAATGTTAGGCAGTTGCTTACTAACCCCTAATGCATTTCAATATTAAGGAACCCGACCTATTTCTTTGGCTGCTGCTGTATAAAATGAGATCACTGCTGGCTGCAGATGCACAGTAGAGCAGGACTGTTGAAGAGTGTCTGCTGATAATAAGCGTATCTATTCACAGCTGATAATACCAGTTAGCGCTTCTGTAGCACTTTGGTGCACACTCTCAAAGCACTTCACATTTCAGTAATAATCTGCAATCCCCTCACCGTACCAGGAGAGCTGAAAGAAACCTTATTTGAGTCACACATATAACGGGCCACATAATGAAGAAGACAACGAGAAAATTCCCTGACATTGATTGGACCACACTATTAATTTTAAGCTTTTATTGTAGTGCTTCCAGACCATCTCCAACTTTTTCATGGTGTCTTATTTTACAATGTTTTGCACAGATCTGCCTGCTGGAATAGAAAACGCTTTAAGAGATTCAATCCAATGGAAAGTTATGTTCCACCTCCAGCACATTAATCAGCACGTTTATTTAAGCCTAAATTCTTGAGATGTGCTTGCCTTATCAAAAAGTGTGCTGACTACACTAACAAATGCCTTCTTCTGGAAATACAGCTCTGTATGACCTGCCAGCACTGTCCATTCTTTGTACTAATTACGGGCTCCTCCCTAGGGGCTGGAAGTTGCTTTTGGTCTGCTTCAAGATCCAGCATTTCAGATGTTAAATCAAACCACCTGTGCCTGCAAAATGGATAGAGGTCTCAGGCAAACTGGTCATCTTTCATGATCTTTCCATTGCTTCCGCTTTGGACAGAAATACAAAGCCATTATCCTCTCTTGTGCTATCGTGATGCCTCTAGCCCTGGAAGGACAGAGGCATTTAAGCCTTGAAGGATGAACTGAGGGGAAATGCAATTGAAAACCTGTTTTCTTTTTAACTAATTTAAATAATCGTTTGGGCTCCTACAAAATTGTGCAGAATTATTTTATTTTGTTTAACCCACTCCCCTGAGCCTGTCACATATGGATAAGGACTGCTTCCTTTGCAGCAGATAGAAGAAACCCACTGCTGTGCTAATGACAGAATCTCTGTGATTATGCTGTCAGAAAGGTACAGCTAATTGGGATTTTTTGGTTTTGCGGGTTTTTGGTTTTTGTTTCTTTTTTAGAAAATGGCGAATTGCCTGAAGAAGAATTTTGCAGGAATACCCTGATCTTGGCTGAGGTGTGTCATTGGAAAGGCTTCTTAGGAACATGATGGAATTTTTATCCAGAGCCGCTCAGAGAGCAATGAACATCCTCATACTTCCCATATACTCTGAGGGTGCTCTGACAAATCAGCCTTTTACATCCCTGTGCAAGTGCCCTGTAACTGACCTGCCACTCCTTGTCTTCTGCTTCTTATGCAGCTGTTTGAATGCTTTTGCTTCCTGTTCCACGGTAGGATTAAATCTTCCTAGCGAGGGAAAAGCACTTGCAACCTAATTCTACTTCAGTGGGTTGTACAAGACCTTCTAGCCAGCTAGAGACCTCAAACCCCAGCTCCTTGAGGGCATACCAAGTGTGCCCATGAGGTACAGTTGCCTTGGCTCACAGTTTCACCATGCTCGCTTCACCACCACATCAGTGTCTTTCCACTCCAAGCATCACGGAGCCTTCTCTTCATGCTCCCAGTATGCTGTTGCAGCGAAGAATGGGAAATCTGGCCCACAACCAAAGTTTTTCTCGTGAAAAGTGTTATGGGATCATTAGAGTCCATCCAGACCAGACAAAACTCTCATTTTTAAAGCTTCATCTGAAACACCCACCCACCATGAAGTGAATGGGGCTGAATTTATCTTGAGGAAGATAAAGGCTGAGTCAGCCCAGCTGGGACTTGGACCTGTGGTTAGAGGAAAGTTAGGCACACCACATTTGAAGGTTAAACCACTAAGACATCCCCATGAGCTAAGGTAAACATACCATCATTTACCCTTCCTATCTTTTGCTGGCCAAGCTATGCATTATGTGCACAGCAAAATATGCATATAACTCAGCTGTTGGGACAAACAAGGGAGACTTGAACAAAGCTGAAGTACACTCTAGCTGGTTACATGTACAGAAGTGCACCCGTGTTCTCATTAAAGGCATAAAAATTCTCTCCTAGAGCATTCTTCCACCTCCACCACAGATTGAGTCTGAGGCTCTGCCCCAAACCTGGCCTTTGGGCAGAGCAGATTCCTTTCACCTTGGCAATGCCACAGCATAGTGCAAGCTGCTTCTTTGTCTGGACCTGCTGATGGGGAAGACAAATCAGTGCTGGGAAGATTGTTCTGAAGGGAATACAAGTCAGCTACACTTAAGTCTGCAGAAGAGAAGCTGTTCAGGCTTAGTGCCTAACATAACAGGAGGAGAAACCGGGTCAGGAGCCATTGCCCTCCAGAAGCTCCTACTGAAGTCAAGAGGGAAATTATCATTGACTGCAGTGGGACAGGAACTAAGCTTTGGAGAGTGAAAAGGGGAAGTGCCATTAGTGGGGCTGGCTTATAAAAGCCTTCACCTCCTGCTTTCTCCATGTTGTTTCTCCAAGCAGCGCTCCCTGCCAGCAGCTGTGTTTGCTCTGCTGAGACTCACCCATCCAGAGTAATTCACCTTGATCTCCTCACTGAGGAACTGATGGGGAAAAGAGGTCAGGCGGTGAGAACCATGAAAAGAAACAGTATCCACAGATGGGACTGCATTCCTCTTTTTTCCATCTGCCTTCTGGTACCTGGGTCTTTCAGCTTTCATTTGGGAGCCAGCGCTGGTGGTGTTCTGGCACAGCACACTTTGCACGCTCACCTTTACCTGTCTCCTCGCTCCCTCCATCCACTGCACCATGCTGCCTTCTGTAATATATTGTCTGTGCATCAAATTCAAAGCACTTCAGATCAGGAGTATCAAACATGTGCTGGATAATTTAATTCTTGTTTAACACTAAAAGCAAAATGTTCTTTATTTTTCAGCAAATTATTAAGTTCTAGGCTTTGTTTTGTTTTTGCAAGACATTAATATCCATTAAAACTCAGTACGCTTTCCAGGTGCATAGTTTCCTCCCCAAAAATGATTTCTTCTTTGAGTGTGTGTTTAAGAAAAGTCTGTAGCTCCAGCTCTGCTCACAGGATCCTTTCTCTTTAAATGTACATGAACACGTTTGCCTTGGCTGTAGAGACCAGGCAGTACACAAAACGTATTCTATACCCTGTGCTTTGCCAGGTGAACTTCAGCAAGTTCATCCCTTACCCTAGGCTTCATTTTTCTGAATGTGAAATGGGGATAATGTGGAAAAAACTATCCAAGCTCATGTGAAAGTTCTGCATGAGGGTGTTAGAGTGCACATTATCCCCAGTACTGCACCGTGTCAGTAGCTGCAATGTAACACACAGGAGAGGTTGCCTGTTTTTTCGAGGCATATGTGTTTTCTTCAGGAGTGATGTAGCCTCTCCCTACAAGCCCCGTATTTTGTCTATCTTCACATGCTGGCATGAGGCAGGAGATCATAGAGAGGACAAAATTATTTTCTAATTAAAGAGAAAGCCCGTCTCAAAAGGCCATAACCCCATCTTCCCTTCCCTGAGCAGGCAGACTGTGTTGCACAGGAATGCCCGCTTGTCACAACAGGTGGACAAGGATGATCCCTTGGGACAAGGTAGGCACTCCACTCACGGATGCAAAGATAGACCAGACACCTTATCATTCTTTCCTATCCTGCAGGCTTGTTTTGAGGAGGGCTGTGGGTCAGCAGCACAGAGGTTGCTCCGTCGCAGCCCTGATCCCCCATTTCACTGCAGCGATGTCTCTGTGGCTGGGTCCTGCCCCTTGCCACCCTCCGGGTATGAAAGCCGAGAGCTTCACTCTCCCACTCGGTGCTAAGTTGATGATGTGCAGCAGCGAGCTGTTAGCAGAGCAAAGGCCATCCCAGGCAGCCCCCGTGGAGCAAATGTGCTGCCCAGCCGGCAGCTGCTGGAGGTCAGGTTTCAAAATCACCTGCTCTGGCTGAAAATACAGGAACTTGCCTGTCAGCCACTGTCTGCTAATTACTCCAGACTCATCTGCGCTTTCCTTGGCTGTATCCTAATTGAGGTTTAACAGGTTTTGTCCTGGGTGTCTGAAAAACAGTCTCCCCTCAGCTCAGAATCAAGCCAATTAACATAACACCCGGATTGATTAATAATAGCAAATGCTTTACACTCAGCTGTAAGGTCACATGTACAGTACAAACTGCTGCAGGAGCTTGACACTGTCTTGCTCCAGTGGCAGAACGCTGCAAAGGGCAGTTCCCACCTAGGTCACTAAAAGCAGCTGTGAGATCAAGCAGCATTCCTTGTGCAGTTCCCACCTTGGTCACTAAAAGCAGCTGTGAGATCAAGCAGCATTCCTTGTGCAGTTCTCAGGTGCAGCCCCCAACACCTCCAGTCCATGGCAAACCCAAACCAAGCAAATGCAGCATTGAAAGTTGTGTCTGACAGATTGTAGGTCAAGCTTTAGCCCTTCTTTAACTATATTTCTCTTCAAAAAACCCATGATATACATTCAGAACAAAATGGGAGAGGGACACTCTCCTCGTTGCTTGCTACTAATAAGAAAAAGATTTCCTAAGTATGAAAAGCATTAGTCTCAGCATAATGTTTCTTTTATGCAAGCATCTGTGATTGCAATGGAACTATAGAGTAATGCTAACACAGAAGCAATGACCAGAACAAACCTTCAGAATAATGGCTCCAAAGACTTTTCATGGCTTGCTGTAAAGTATTTATTAATTTGGTTAAGAGATGGCCTTGTGCCATATCCTGAATCTGACTGTGTCTAAGAATTTCTCTGGATACTCCCTGGAAAGATTTACCATTCCCATTAAATGATAATGGGAAAATTCAAAAAGCAGATCAAAAGATGGGCATTTTCAGAGAAGAAAATGCTATCTGAGACTGCTGTCTTCCTTCCTTAGTTATGGTCACGTACAGCAGACTTAACTCTGGCCTTCATGTTGCAGTTGAGACTTTGTTTTTTCTGGAGCCATTTACAATCTGAAAAGACATCCAATTTGCTAAGCAGAGGCTGTTTGTAACTGTGGGAAGCAAAACTCATTTCTCCACTGAGGCCAATTTTTCTGTGCCTTCACTCTAACCACTTCTTGGTTTGCTGCTATTTTTAATTGCAATGTAGCTAAAATAAATAAAATGCTTGCCTACAACAGAAAAAAGAACAGCTTCAACTTCCAAAACGGAGGTGGGTAATGTCATTGTAATTTGCCCATCTGTGGGAGGCCGAGAGGACTGTTCCTAATCCTCCTGGCTTCTTTTGACCAGCAGATTGTCCCCTTTATGCCCATCTATGCCTGCTCATAACCAGACGCCTGGAACACGAGCACACCAGAAAGAGCTGCCTTAAATGCAGCACTTCTTTGAACAAATTTACAGCAACAGACCTCTTGGACAACTTGGACCAGGCCCATCAATCTCTGAACTATCATCCTCCCTAAAGAGACCGCACAGAAAACATTAAGTATTCAGCAATACATCAGCAAGGTTAGAACAGCTTCAGTGTAATAACATGAATCACTGTTTGGCCATCTGTTCCAGTGTCTGATACTTTCCTAAGGAGCCTGTTGGAATATCCTGGTATTTACAGCATTGGGAGATATAGCTAGGTTTGTGGCACGGCTATTAGATGATAAATGGCTAATTATGAACTTGTTGAGCTGTGCACCACAGCAACACTACACACTGACTTCTGTGTTTGCAGTTTTTCCAGGCAACTGCCAAAGGCCCAGTGAAATCCTGTAATACCAGGTACCAGCAGAGCCTGAATGTCAGTAAGGCATCAGTGCTTCTGCAAAGAAACTTTTTCCTCTCCTAGATCTATTTTCTACATGTTACTTTGCTCTAAATCAAAGCTGTGACCAACAAGGTCTGGCAAGCTGTATGGTTGTTTTTCATACTCCCACTATCCACTGAATATTTGTTTGTTATCTGTTTTGTTTCTGATTTGTTGCAACAACAGCTAGCTTCCAACACTTGTCTTGGGAAGGTGGAAGAATCTCCCATTCAGGCTTTGCTGAGCTGATCCTAGCCTGCACCTGAAGTTAGCAAGCCAAGACCTTGGCTACTTTTTTATTAGTGTTGTTTTTGTCATTACTGATAGCACCACTGAAAAACAAGGCAGGGTTAAGTGACGACTGAGGAATGTTTTCTTTTTCTTAATATAACACTGATCTGCAGGGACTTGGAAAAAGATTTAGATGAGTCGTGTCCAGTAACACTGAGCACCTTCCAAATACAGTATTTTGGTGAAAGTTGTTCATTACTTGTTTAATAAAGATCATGTGCCCTGTTATAAGCATCAGAATGGCAGTCCATTAATCTTGGGAGAAATTTTCCCTCCAATTCAGATCTTGACTTGAGGTGGAGGGAAGGGGGGCAGGGAATAGCCGTTGAGGGTTTTTTCCACTTTCAGGAGAATGGCATGTTCCTCAGGGAGACAGTAAATTGAAATTAAGGCTGTTTCTGTTGGCCTACAGGATATGCCTGCAAATGTAGACATATCGAAATGGTGAAAAAGTCTGTCTGTGCCCATTCATATAAAGTGAATGGGTTGTAATGTTCTCCAGCCCTTGGGAACGGTGGCTAGATTGAGGAAAGAAGGCAGGAAGAATGAGATGGATTTGACATAAGTATATTTAAGTGCACTGAAGGCTTTCTCTCCTCCCTGTGGTTTAATGGTATATTCCACTGGGGTCTACAAGGAAGAAAGAGAGTGAATCCCTACAGCTTTTCTTTTTAACGATAACAAATCTTAAAACAGGTGTGAGCACAGAAAGATCCTCTTACTTGTTGTTTTTAAGTCCTTCTCAGCCAGCCGTTACTCTGTGTGTATTATTATCATTCCACAGAGTGAGCGCTGGGGAGAGGGGATCGGGTGTGGAAGAGGAGCTGGAAAAAATAAATGACTGCAAATGAATAATATGAACTAAGTATGCTGGTCATGCTCTATGAAATTTATTATACTGTGGTTACCAAGAAGACGTATTAGCTCGACTAAAAAGAACAGAAAATAAAAGGTTGCAGTGTAGGGAAATACCTTCCTGCCTCTTGGTAACGTGCAAAACATGGGAATAAGCGTGATGGGAGCTCGTGCTGCTGAGCAGCTTCCCTGGCTGAGGGGGCAGGCTCAGGCTGTCTGAGCACAGAAAGGGTGTGCTCTGAATTTGCTTTCAGTAAAACATCAAGTGTGTGGATATGGGCAGAGGGGGCTCTGTTAGAGGCTTTGTCTGTGGCCAGTGAAGAGGCAGCTTTCCCTGGTGAGCACCAATCCTGGCACTGCCACCTCCCTGTGGGACATGGGAGAGGCAGCAGCCCTACCTCAGCTGGCATTTTTAGAAACCACTAGTGAAGTCCTCAGGGTGCTCCCTCCAATAAGACCCAAAATGGCCCGCTCACTGACCAGAACCCTCTTTGCAGGACTCACGCTTGCTATGCACCCTTCTGAGGATTTCAAAATAGATGCCTGGATGTGGACCCACCAATATCTCTGCCTCTTCTTTCCCTGCCCATCTCTGGGGAAGACTTGGGCAAAGAGAGTCAGCTCCAGATCTCACTTTGAGGGTCCTAACAAGGCTTATGAGTCTTTCTCACTTATGGGAGGAATGTCGTCTGAAGTTAGGACAAAAACCTTAAGGGGTATTAAAAGCATAGGAGATCTCACTGAGTCTCTGGGTGTGTGAAAAGTTCTACAGGCTGATTTTGCCACAGTTCTCATCATCCTGGTGAGGAATAAAGAGTCAGGGACTTTCAGAAGAGTGATCAGGTGAACTTCAGGAGTATGATAACTCTTAATACACAGGAAATAAAATTAACTTCCTTACTCCCATTCCAAAGTGTTTACTGAAATGAAGAGAATAAATCTCTAACTCCAGAGCAGGCTGACCTAAGTGGTTGGACCTTTGAAACTTGGAAGGGAACTTCACAGCCTTTGCCCATATGTTTCTGCCCCCCTTCAAATGTCTGGCAACTTTGCAGAGGTTTCCCCTTGTAGTTGTGAATTTCACGTGGAAATGTAATGGTTTCATCAGGAGTTTTGGATTTCAGCTGTAATAAAAGAAGAGATAGGAATCAAAGACAGTTGTTCCAGGGGAGTGGAATCTGCAGTGTGTAATTATAAGTCCCTCAGCCAAGGGCAGATGCTTGAACTATTTCAATTCTTTTATTACTCTCCTGAACGCAGCCAGTGAAATGTTGCTAACGTACAAGGCTGCAATTGCCTCTCTTGTTTTCTTGCTCTTTTTTCCTTTTGTTTGTCCTTTGGACAGGCAGGGCGAAAGCAATACTTTTGCCCTGGATATAGCCCAGCAACACTATTCTTCAGAGAAAGGAATTTCCACTTCTAGAAAGTTTACACCATTTTAATTCCAGGTAAGATTTCGTGGTTTCACCATGAGCTACCTGAGAAGTTTTTTTGGCTATGAACGAGGGGGACCACCATGATTACTTTCAGTCAGGCTTGAGTGCAAACCCTAGAAAGTATGGTACAGAAGTTAAAAACATCAGGGTTTTGGATGCAACGCTGTTTTATTGCACATAATCTCTGCTTAATTAGTTGGTCTCTGTGCTACCATTGACACAAATGTAAAACAGTCCACCCATTTAAATTTCATTGTTGTTGACACAAGTGGGAAGGGTATTCTGAGTCCGTGTTTCTAATGAGGATTTGTCTTAGGCCAGCTAAAGTGGACCTGGATTTCCTTTCTCTGGTTTGTATCAACAGTTGTCTCCATTACATGCTATAATTCCTGCATGTAGCTTTTTCAGCCTGGCATAAGGACAATAGGTAATTCAAATATCTATATTGTCCCTGCACCCTATAATGGTATTACAATGACAATTTTATTACTCTCATAAAATTTTTGCAACTTCCCCACAGCACATTGTAATTTCCCCAATGGTTGTAAAAGGTCTTAAATTATATTTGTAGAAAATTGAGATGAATGGGTTTTAGTATTAATGCATTTCTCATTGTGTAATAAGAATTTTTGTCCCTTTCCTTTTGCCAAGTGCAGAGAAAAAGCAACTCAGTTCAAGTATTTGTCAACTCCCATTAGAAACATTTAATACTAATAAAATTTATGGATTTGGTTTCCAAAGGATACTGCCAGCGAAGTTCATGATTACTAAATCAGTACTTAAATACAACCATTGTTCACCTTATAAATTTATATATGTTGTTTGACATGTATAAAGTGCAGCTTTGGAGGCTGGGTCAGCAGTGGAGGAGCTGTTTGTTTAATTCGAGCTTATAAATGAAAGGAAAACTTATTACTAATAAAGCAGCAGCAATATGTAAAATGTTTCATAAAAGTTTCCTCGGTATGGTGAGCAAAATGCCTCCTGAACCAAAGAGCAGGTGGAGCTTCCAAATTAAGCCACAGGTACTGAGAGCAAGTGGGGTTTCAGAGTTTGCTGTGCTGCCTCTTCCCGATGTGAGGGAAATCAGCCTATGCAAGGATAAGGCAGTGAGGTGTTGGCATCCTGGGGTGTGCAGTCGCCAGTCTGAAGTTTCAGTCTGTCTGCTCAGTTATCTACGTTAAAAAGACTTGTCAAATTGAACGTGCAGCAGAGTCCTGAGCAGCGAAGTGCAAAGGTACAATTTGAGTTGGCTGCAGTCCACGCAGCTGTGATGAAACAGGAGGGGGAAAAAAAGATGGCATCAAGGGAAGGGTAAATTCTGCTCTTGACATCTTCAGCACTGAAAAATTATTGCAGAGGGAGAGAGGAAGAAAGATGAACATCTTGATTTTTATTACACATAAACGCAGCACCATTTCTGAAGCAAGAGTATGAAAAGAAATTTCTGTTCATGCTCTATTTTTTCTTGTCATTTTAGTCCTTTCTGAAGTTTTCAAATTCAGGCAAATCCACCTGCAAGGGACTAATGAATTTATCATTCAAAGTAGAGTCAAAGAAAAGTCACTCAAGTAGACAGACTTTGAGAATAAAAGAATTGGCTCAGGCAGGACGGGACATTGCTAAAAATACGGAGAGAGCAGAGCCCATTTTACTTGCAAGAGAATCTTCTGCAGACTTTATGTTTTCAATTTTGACTACATTTATTCAGCTGGCTGCAGCTTTTGATTTCTGGATGTTTTGATACTCTTTTATTATTATTTTGGATAATAATTCCAACTTCTTTGGCTAGGACACTCAGTTTTTTTCTTTATTTTGTTCCACATATGGGGAGAAAAATAATTGATGCTGTAACTCCCTGAGGCTCATTGAGTGCCCGGGAGAAAAACGGCAACTGCGTTTCATCTGAAAAAATGGTGCTTGAATGAAAAACAAAAAGCTGAAGCCACATGTTTGGAGCAAATGTGCTTTAACTAATGGATCCCAGTGTATTATTAACTCACAGTAACTCATAAATATGACAAGTGTTTTTTTCTTTTTTACACCAGCATCCAATTAGAGCCAAATGACGCCGCGTCATTTGCGGCCGAGCGGGTGTCCCTGAAGGGTACTTATCTCCTGAAGGATTGTCTGCAGACGTGAGCCTGGGTGGGGAGGTGAGCGGGGAAGAGGGTGGCAGGAGCAAGCTGTGAACATGAGGAGACATTACAGCAAAGCTCCGGCGCACAAGGTGAGGAGCAGAGCGCCGTCCATCACCGCGCCTGGAGCGGGGACCTGCAGCCGTAAAGCTGACAGCAAGGAGGAGAAAATGAGGCTTGCAGGGCTGCAGTGGGAGCAGGGAAGGGTGGGAGAGGAAGGGCTGAAGAGGGAGTTATGGAAAGAAAATTTCCTGACAAATTGCTTTGTATTTTCTGGTTTCATTTCTGACACGCGGAAGGAAATGCTCTGTGTTTTCTTAAGGAAGTGCAAATTTCTCCACTTCATCCATTTTAAATCCTCGCCCTTAGGCCTTTTGTACTGAAGCATAAAGTTTGGAGGCCTTAAATGGTCATAACGTTTCCCTGTAGAATTTAGCCTCAGAAACTTACTAACAATTCTGGAGGGCTCAAAAG
The DNA here is from genome assembly GCA_013397865.1 of Struthidea cinerea. Classification (NCBI taxonomy): domain Eukaryota; kingdom Metazoa; phylum Chordata; class Aves; order Passeriformes; family Corcoracidae; genus Struthidea; species Struthidea cinerea. The sequence goes on along the minus strand of VZTI01004081.1, from coordinate 309,637 downwards.
GAAAACCATTTTACAGCAATTTGGCAACGTCCATTTATAGGGGGGTTCATATGGAGCATCAATTTATTCTCATGGTTTCTTTACCATATTTGATGAAATATAAGATGCAATTGGAACAAGCGGCTAAAGAAAAAAGGCCATAAACTTTGAAATGGTGTTGTAAAACACACAGTGTGTTAACGTGAAATAAGTTACAGACTTAAAAGAATTTACAATGGCTTGCTCATATAATAGTAATACAATAGACTTGCGAGTTGCAGATGTTTTCTGGTAGACCTGGTATTTTAGTACACGTTCTCCTTCAGTGAAACTGTGAGATTTGGATCTGGATAATAATAACTCAGTGACACTGGAAAACAGAGTTGAAGGAAAACTGGTAAAAGGGGGAGGGGGAGAAACAAAACGAAAATAGAAATCTCAATGACTGTTCACTTTCGTGACACTCAATTTCTGTGTGGAAAAAGTGTTAAGTTTGCAAGACAGGCAAACCAACCAGTTTCTTCTGCTTTCCCAGATCATTCGGTGGCCCTCATCCTGGAAGTGGGATGTGTTTCCCAGGACTGCTCACTCCTAGGATGGGACTAGAGCAGGAAAGAGAGAGAAGCTAGGAGAGAAGGCAAACCCTGAGACCCTGTTCTAACATACATTACTTTCCTGCACAGGTCCCACAGCAACCAAAGCCTGTGGCAAACTGCCAGGGGCCACTTTCATCTCAAGGGGTGATTTCCAAACCCACAGGACTCTTTTTGGTGAAATCATTGCAATTTTTATTTCTATTTGGGGTCCTCAGTGAAAGCATGGCCTTTTAGTATATCACTGTATAACAACAAAGATTTAAGTTTAAATCTGCAGAGCAGTGGATGGAGACAAAATAGCAGCACCTCATTGTCAGCTGTCCTGTGTCAGCCTCACAGACCAGTACGTGGCCCTAATGCTCCCACCACTCTGTGGAGTAGCTGGGACCTTTGCAACTTCATGCCTAGAGGGATCAACCCCACCTCTAACTGCTGGATATTATTTGCTCCTGGCAGTGGGCACATCATTATGTGTTTGGCAAGGATTGAAGGAGGGCTGATGTGCCCTGTGACTGACAGAATCTTTTCCCGGCAATGCTGGTTCCGAGCAGGAAGGTAGTATTTCACTATTCTCTTCCTTAGAAAAAAGGGCTTAGCCAGGGTTTGTGTGCAACAGTTTGGAAGAGACAAGAATGTGCAGCATGGTCCCTCAGTGACCACCAAATTCTCTCTGAGGGCTGTATCAGTGTAGGTCCTGCACAAGAGGTCTTGAGCTCACAGAAATAGGGACTGTTCCACTTCTGGGCGTATTTACACTATTCACTAACAAAATAGGGATGTACTGCTTAAAAAAATCACCAAAACCCCCAAAAAACAAGAAAAGATTCGTGCTTAGTTCTTTGCTGACGTTTCAAAATTTTTCATCAGTTCTTCCCTCTCACTTAGTCTGGGTGCAGTACAGATGAAGCACACATTGTGCAATGTGGATGCATCAAAAGGAGAGAGGACAAGGGAGAGGAAGGGGAAGCAGGCGGACTTCTGCCACGCTAGCTCTAGTGGTTGTAGAACACCTTGCTCAAATTTCCTCTGCCATCAGTGGAGGAACTTAGAGAATCCAGTTCTCTACTTTGGCAACAGCTTGATATTTCTAATGTGACGGGGACAGGTCTTATCCAACAGCAGGAGTTCTGCTCCAAGGCCTAGTTCCTGTCACGCAAAGACAGAAAGAAGCATCTGGAAGCAAAATCAGGGCAGCTCCCTGTCTTACTCCTTGAGGACAAAGCAATCTTTTGATGGAGAGAAGGAAATGAGTGCAGTTGTCTCAGCTCCACCCTAGGTACTAACCTGGGTCGTCAGGCTTCAGCTAATGACTGCAGTCTGGACTTCAGGGCATATTGGGTGACTAATTCCTGCAAAGAAGACAGTGCAAGGAGCCTTGGTGCACTATTTTCCTTAATAGCTCTATTGAGTAAATTTTCTTATACAAGAAAACCCTTACATAGTGGAGAAAAACTACTTTTTCAAGTAGAAAGAAAATAGCGGAAGCTGCTGAAATTAAACTGTGCAGAAAAGCATTCCCCATTATTTTCTTCACCACATTGTTTTGCTTTTTAATAGACATTTGGAAATGTTCTGTTTCTGGAGTGAACATTCATATGAATCTGCTACCGGAAGCAAATGTCACAGAAAATCTACCACAGGATTAGAGAAGTCAGGAAAAGGGAAATCAGTCAAGTCAATATTGATAGGCACAAATCTCTGTTTGGTTTAGTTTTATGTCCCACAAAGAAGGGGAAGGGAGGAGGGAGTGCTAGGGAGCCTTTCTGTATGCAGTGTTTGCTTTTATTGGTAAGGATTTCCAGGATTTAAGTTCTCATCCTGATTCCAGAAAGGGGGAGAAGTTAAAAAAAAGTGGTCCATTAACTTCTTGTCACAAACACTCTGAAAGGCAACCACCCCACTGGAGTCACGTGTTGTGAGTGTTTGGACAGATTAAGCAATTTCAGCCACCTAATTGTCTTGCAAATACCCTTTTATTACAGTTGTGAGCTTAGGGAGAGGAATATCAGGAGGAACCTCATACACCAGCACAGAGCAGGCTTTAACACCACATAGCTGCTCCTGATTTGCATCCTGGGATGAGAAGTGGGCGTTACATTTAAGCCTACAACACCAGTAATAAATGTATCGTGTGTGTGTGTGTGTGCTCTGCTTTTCACACTCCCTCCACAATCTGATTCAAGCACATGTGTGCTCTATTCAACAGAGACCTATTTTTTTCCCTTGTATAGTTCAGGCCTGAGGTCACCTACAATATGAGACAATGCCAGTACAATATTTCTTTGTATCAGACTTGCCAAAACACCACAACTCTCCACTGTGTTTAAAACGAGAAAAAAAAAAGAAAAAGAAAGAAACCACAAGGAATTTTTATTTTCTACAGCCACAATCAGGAGGCAGAAGAAGCTGCCAAATTATATGATAGAAACTCCTACGCACAGAACCCAGTAGAGTTGTAAACTGAACTTCTGTAGCTTTTCAATTGTAAATCCAGATGCTTTTATCCACAATTCTTTTCAATGACCTTTCACTTGAAAGTCAATTTGTCAGTCTACTTACAGTGTCTGAAGAAATCATCAAAGCCACAACACCGAGTCATTCTGAAGATAATGTTCCTTGCACCACTGCAAAGTTGCTACACTTGTTTTCTGAGCCAGGGTGCTCACATCTTGCTCCTGCCTGTAGCATTTAAAGATGCTCCTCACTTCAACCAACAGCAGCGCCAAAAAACCTTACCCCTCATCATCTAAAGAGAGGGAGAAGAAGGGAAGGAAAACAATCCAGAAGCACAAAATCAAAGCCATTTCTAGTCACTACCCTGACCTCCATTGAGGGAACACCCTCAGCTAAATCTAGTCCTTTAGACAGCTGAAAAATATGTGTTACCCTGAGAGCAAACTCAGCTTGGATGCAATGGAAATCATTAAATAGCTTTAATATGTCTCCAGCACAGCTGAAATTGGTCTCTGGCTGCAAGGATGGGTGCACAGCATAGTGCTGGGCTTGGATCCCCCCAGCTGAACGCTGACACTGAATTCCCCACCCAGGTGGAGCGAGCAGCACGAGGGATACTGATGTCAGCACCCAGTCCCAGTCACTGCAGCACTCCCTGGCAGAGAAACCACAGAAACATCCACTTGGAAGAAGAACCCAAGAGCTCAGATATGTTTCCTCCTTCCTCTCTTGGGCTTGAAAAACGGTTTTCAGAATTTCCAAAGTTCAGGCTCAGTTGTGTTTCTGGGGTTTTCTAGGTCTGGATGAGCCAGAAATATGTGAAAGCAATATTTGGTGAGGTTTGGATACTCTTACTTTGTTTTTGTGGTCTATAGAGGACCTTCCACAATGTGAGGATATAAAAAAGAACAAGGAAATTTGCTTGCTGTGGGAGAGTATTTTAATGTGTGGCTTCTAACATGGAGGAAGTTTACATGAAAGTTTTGAGAAAAAGCTTCTGGCTGGTTCTAATTATCACCTACCAGTTGATTCCATCAGTTATAACGGTGGTTACACTCCCAAGTGTTGATTAATGTTGCTGTTATTAATTCCTGTTTAAGTGCTGACAATATAATCAGTCTGATGAAGAAAACAGAACTAAAACTCCTGCACTGCTGAGGTCACAGGCTACAGGACAGGAATCAGCAAACAGATGATCTGAGTGGGTTTGAAGAAAGTGCTGATATTTTCAGAAGACATTTCCTTCTTCCCCTTTTGGCTCGCAATGGTGAGGGAAAGCACATGTAACTGGTGGGAGCTTCTGTTCATGAGTCATGAGGAGAGAGGACTCAGGGGCACAGAGAAAGGAGCAGAAGACATAAAGAGCCAGGAAAGCTGGCTGGCATCTCCAGATGAGGAAGACTAGGAGAGAAAGAATGAAAAAATTATAGAGCATCAGGTGATGCAGAGCTGCCCAGGGTGAGGGCCACCAGAGCCATGTGTTTCTGGTAGGGAGGAGAGAAGCAGTTGATGTTTGGGAAACAAAATCTCTGTCTTTGGACTAATTCTCCAGTCATTAATGAAAACATTTAACACTGGATGGGAAAAAAGCCAGAAAAGATGACAGTTATTCCCAGAGAGGAGAAAATCAGTCAGGATAGAGCTGGACTTGCCCTCAGCTAACATCCGAACCTTATATGGAATAGAAGGAAAAACGTCTCAGGTTTGGAAAAGAAAAAGAAACTGGGTGAGTTTCAAAGTAGAAATACAGGAGTATCATGAAGAAATCTGTTCTTCTATTACTGGCTCAGTCAAAAACAAGCAGTATTGGAAAGCTCACGAGAGAGTCTGTGTTTGTGTGATCCCAGTCTGATTTCTACTAGAAAAAGGGGTCAAAAGTTTATCCAAAGTTTAACCAGTATCTGAACTTTCCAGGGCAGAGCTGAACTGAACCTCTAACCCAAATCACTCCTCCAAATGTGATGCTATTTAGATCCACTTTTCCAGTTAACCCACTTCATGCTCAGTTATTAGCCTGCCTTCACCCTGTCTCCTCTTGCTTAATAACCTGCATCTTTGGAGTTAATATTCCTACTGTGGGGGTGCAGAAATTGAGGCCAAAGTTATCGTGAAAGGCATTAAGACACACTCTCCTCCTACTTGCTTTCCTTGTACTCTTTCCACTCAGTGCTTTGACGCGCACATGAATCTATTTTGTCTGTCCTTTGCAATCAGGTATGTGGTTCAGCAGGGTGGATGTGGGCTGGACAGCTGCACTCTCCCAGGCTGCTGTGGCTGCTTCTTTCCATGCCAGACCTTTGATCTCAGTGCTCTGTGGTGTTTTCTTGCTTTGCTGGTGGCTCTTGCCCAGTGCCTTTGACTTTTAACTGCCCAGCCCTGGTGGCAGGGATAGGGTGGTCTCTTTGTGTGCCTCTACTACAAGGAAAGTGCAGCATGAGAAAGCCATGGCTGGACAAGCACATAAGCACAGTGCCTAGTGAACAGAGGAGGAAATGTGGGGTCCCAGGGGCAGACTGAGATGGGGAGATTACTACTTGTATCTCAGACTGACTCTGCTGGCATCCACAGATTCTGCCCAGGGCTTCTCTGCATCACCTGTGCATCACCAATGTAAGAAGGGCAGTAAATTCCATCCCTTGCACATCTCAGTGAAAGATGCAGTTTGAAATGGCAGAACCATGTTTCAAACCAGCCAGGCCAGCCTAAGAAGCAAAGTAAGTTCTTGTGAAGCAGTCCTCACACAGTGTAGCAGTTATATCTGCTGAGGTAATGCTTCTTCGCAGCCATGAGCCACATATTCTGCAGCAAAAACCTGGTGGGATTCCACATAGCCATGAGATTAAAAGCAAATCCACAAAATTATTTAAGCTGTGAGGGAGCAAAACCTGAAAAGTAAAACTCCAAAGCCATTTAAATTTGGGATCCTAAACTCACCTCAGAATTTAATCCTTAGACCTAATCTGTAGATTGATAAATGTATTAAAAGCAGGGAGGCTCTGAAGTTTATTCCAACAGATACTGGAAAGGTATCCCCCAAAAAATTTGCTCAGATTCCCTCACGCAATTGTATTTTTCTAGCTGACTTTTCTGTTTCAATAGAAAGAAGAGATGCAACTTATGAAAAGATACCACTTCTCTTCTGTCAAATACTGCACATTCCAGAGTGCTTGCTCATGCTACATCCTTCCCTATGGAGCTGCTGCCTAACTTTCCCAAAGCCGATATTAATATCACAGACCATTATAATACAGTTATTTTCATGGAAGCCTGGGAGGAAGTCACGTGGCATTAATTGGTCCCTGGTGCCCATAAGGTCTCCATTTAGTTTGTTGTTCTTACTTGCATAAGCAGCAATGAAGTGAAAAGCTGAGGAAGTAGCAGTGATTGTCCTAAATGAGCAATTTTTGAGCACCTGATTTGTTAATGAATCATTGTTCCTCTTAATTGGATGAATGTATTTATTAGGCAGTTCGAGGACACACACACACACACACACACACACACACACACACACACACACACACACACACATTCTCCACCAACCAAACTGACTTTTCACACCTTCTCTGCACCTGCAAGGGCTGGACTTCCTTGGGTACAGTGTCCTCTGTCTGATGCCCTTGGGCCAGGCATTGTCCCAGCTCCCTGTCAGAGAGGAGCAGGGTGTGGTGGCTGTACAGGCATCTTCCTCTGTCTGTGTGCTTTGCTGAGAAACTGAACAGAGTATTGAAGCACACACACACACGAGACCACCAGAAGGGGCCTTTCTTGCCAAATACTTCTGCTCCTGTCACCTGCCAGTTCAAAGCAAGTACCACTCTTCCACTGGTGCTGCTGCCTATTAACCATATGTGCCCAATTCTGAGACAGACAGAGCCAGGAGTGTCAAACTGGTCTGGCTAAAAACTTGGCAGAGCTGTGTGCCTGTGTGTGCTCTGGGAAACAGGGCGCCCTGTGTCTGACTGTGAGCAGCACCAGTGCAGCAGAGAGGTGGGGAAGGGCACAATCCTGCAGGCAAAGGGCACTGCTGAGAGCCCAAAGAGCTGAAGTCTCACTGGTGACACGTATCCTACAAGAATTAGCAAAATCCTGTAGCACAGATTTCCAGTTATTTGCAGAACTGGTTTAAAAAAGATCATCCCTGTCAAACATTTTTTTTCAGTAGCAGACTGTATGTTAACCATTTTTTTTTGGTCACAATGCATACTTTCTCCTAAAAAACGTTACTGTGGCAGCTCACAGGAACAGTAATTTGTCTGCCTCAACCTTGTCAAGGATTTGGAAGTCCCAGCTAAACACCACCTCCAATATCAGCCTCAGGGAGGAGTGCCACAATGCACCATGACATCCTTCCTTCGAGACAGGGAGTGCTTGCAGGTTAGGAAGAATGCACGGTGTCAGTCAGTTGGGAATGTGCTCATCCATTCACACTAATGGATACCTGAGGCAACTAATCCCCACAAGATGTCATAGCAGGATCTCCTAATTGAAACTTCCTTCTTTCCAATACCCCCCAACCCTGAGGTTTTCACAGTTGGAGGTATTTTAGATGAAAACCCAGGTTTTCAACGGTCTATGAGAAAAAAAAGTATTCTGCCACATTTTTTTTAATGGAAAAATGGTATTTACATATTTTTGTGCCTAAGTTTTTCAGTCTGCAATCGATGTGAAAGAAAACCTCAGGCAGAGAGAGTAAAGACTGCATCCCTCTAATCCACTGGATTCTAAAACTGTCCTGATGTTTTTGAGCACTGACACTGTGAAACATTCAGTGCTGGACATTTTAGCAATAGCACCCAGCTTTTGCCATGTTCATTTCAGCTGCTTCCAGAGCTCCCCTGTTGCCAAAATCGTCAGTTTCTCTTCTTCCCATCAGAAAAGGGTTCCAGTCTCATCCTCTACAAAGCTCGCATACTACAGTCATGCCTAATCAATGCAAAAAATCTTAGTAGTATCAAGAACCAAATACTAGTGCTGATGGAAATATTTTCAACAGGTTGACGCTTCACCGAGCAATGCTCCTGAATAGTATCAGGGCCTCTTAAAAGTTACAGATCATCCATGCCCCAGGTCTTCCAGCATTCTTCCAAGGTCCTGCCCCTTAAAATCATGGAATTGTTTAGATTGGAAAATACCTTTAGGATCATCTAACCCAACCATTAGCCCAGCACTACCAAGGCCACCACCACAAAATCATGTCTGTAAGCACCATATCTACACGTCCTTTAAATAACTCCAGGGATGGTGAATCCACCACTTCCCTGGGCAGCCTGTTCCAATGCTTCACAACTCTTTCAGTGAAGAATTTTAACTAATATCCAATAAAACTTCCCTTACTGTGATTTGAGACCATTTCCTCCTGTCCTCTATTGGGTGACCAAGGAGCACATTAGAAGCAAAAAGTCCTTACAAAAGAAAAGGCTGGGGTTTTTATCTGAAATCAACCATTTCAGTGCAATTCCATTCCATAAAGATCTGAAAGGCTTTTTTGTTTTTATTCCAAAGCCGAATGAAAACAATTTTTGAACTTCAACAGTTGTTACAAAATGGAATTGTCATCTTGTGGACAGCACCACTGAGCATATGGTGTTACTGTCAAATAAATCTCGTTTAATATCAAAATGAATAACATTGCACTGATTGCATTCCGCAGTATATTTTTAACTCACTCAAGCCCTATCTTTTCTCATCTAAATAGGCCTTTCAGAGAATCCCAGAGATTTCCTGCAGAACTGAATCTATTTTGCTGTGCAATGTATTTTGCTATGCAAGCCATCAGCTTTGTTACAGCATTTGCCTTGCTTTGCAAGGACAGCCACAACAGGAAACAGTCTGTTTTCTTCCTCTTCCTGGGAACACTGGGCATCTTGCAACAAAGTTTGTCCACCAAACTTTGACAATTTATAGTTCAGTTTTGCTGTTCCAAGTAATTTGGATTATCTGAACAAATATTCTTTTTTCTTTTTTTGCTAAGGGGCTCAGTCACATCAAAGCACCCCTGCATTGTTAATGTGCATTTAAATATTTGCTGATGAAAGATCCCTAGATATCCAACCATGACTGGATAACTGTGGAGAATTGTGCCTTCACTCCTGCAAATTTCTTATCAATGTGAAACTCCTTGTAGGTTTCAAATCTAAGGTAAAAAAAAAATATTTTAACATACTTGAACTTGATATGACTGTGAGGTACAGCAGTGTAACTATGTCCATACACCCAAGCAGACCTGAGGTTCATGGAGGTGAAAACTCACATCCTTGAGTATTTTGGTGCCTTTAATTTCAAACCTGTTTGCAGAGCTGAACAAATATAGGTCTTGAAAGTTACCCAGAAAATCAAGAGTAAAATAAAGAAGTGACCTGAGGTTTCTCAGCACTCAGCTCAGGTGAGGCAAACACCTGCATCACCTGTACCTTCCTCATCCTAAGAATGTCCAGCTGTCCAGGTAGATCTGAGGCTAAAGCTCTACACTTCCCCCCTGCATTTCTTTATTTTTAAAAGAGATGTAAAATATTTTTTCTGCAGTGTGTTTGCATTCAGTTTTATTCTCAAACTTTTTGTATTCTTTCTGAAATAGGAACTGCTCCCATACAGACCACGTTGAACAAGTCATTTCAGCTTCCTCTGTCTCAATTTTTCTGAACAGTGAGAATGTTGAATCGTCTATAAAAGTACTGATTACCTATGGATACAAGGAGTGGTTCAGTCAAATTTGACCTGGCACATCTCAGTATAGATCACATGTGTTTTCTCTATACCCCTGTTTGTGTCAAGAGGGACAGGAAAGGTTGTACTCACAAACTTTGCATCATGATTTAAAGGACCACATGTTTATCTGGTATTGACAGGCATATCTCCATCCACAAAGCTCTAACAACCAGGAGACCTGTGGCTGTAGAAAGCAGCAAAGGCAGGCACAGCACTTCCCAGGGGTTTCTGCTGACTTGAGCTCCTTTTGTCCAACTCTTAAACGGAGGCCCAAGCTAAATAGGACACCAGAGGGCAAAGGGCAAAGAAATGATACTAATTCACAAACAGCCTCATAAAACTATTCTTGTTGGCCCTTTAAAAAGTTTTAACTGTCTGCCAAATGAATGAGGTCACCATGAGCAGTCAGCAAGACTTGCTATGCAAGATCTGTTCACATTTTGCTTGAATCAGTAGGGGGGCAAGTTCAATAGAGAGGATCACAGTCTGGCCACTGCACACCTATTTCCTTATCAGGCAGTCATCACAAGTGGACTAATTTGTGTTTCAGTCTTAACTTAATGGTGTCCATAGGTTAAAAAAATACACGTGATCTAAATGTTGTTTCCATAAGATGCTGATTCCCAGTTCAGCAAAGCACTTCAGGATGTGACAGTATCAGAGGTTTAGTTTGTCATTACCTGCTGCTTCATACAGAACGGAGCTGCCTTGCTCACAGGGAAAGAGCCTTTTGCACTTCTGTGGGTCAGGGTGCTCTCAGTGGTTTTTTTTCTTCACATAAGATATCTCATGAAGTAAATAAAAAGGATTGCTGAAGAGCTCCACCTGCTCTTATCTTTTCAGTGGGGAAGAAAAAATTGCTTTTCTCCCCACAACCTTTTGTGTCTCATAAATACATTGTTTGGATACCAGATTACTGTTCCAGATCATATTTTATTCAAGTATATCCTACATTTCCATTTTTGTATTTTGTCATAATTTCCCCATTCCACATTTATCAAACAAAGCTTAACTAGCAGCTTGGGTCTTGTTTGTTTGGTGTGGGGTGGGTTTTTTTTGACAACCACAAAGATTATTTAATTATTTGTTTATTTGGCAAATGGTAAGTTTTTTTCTCACATAATTTTCATTGTTCTCTTTTCCAGTTCTCTTTCACCCTTGCTAAATGCATCAGTCCATTAAGCAATGGGCCTGTTACCTCTACACAGCCCCCCCAACAAGGATCACTTAGTCACAAAGATTTGACAGTGAAGCAGTTGTCATTTTATACTGTTGCTTTTTAACGGGAATAATATGGATAGTTTTATGAGGTTGCTCGTGAATTATCATCCATAATTCTCCCTTTGTCCTCTGCTCTCTCTGTCTGAGACCCTTGGCAAGAGCAGAAGCAGATGAGTGCAACTGAATACAAAACCATGGGAAACGCTGTGCCTGATTTTGCTTTGCTCAACAGCTGGAAGAACAGGGAGCGGTGCTCCCTGTTCAGTGGTGGTGCTAAACTTGTGAATGGCAGGCAAGGATTAAGGAATTCAGCCAGATGAGATAATTAGTGTACACATGCTCTGATGCAAACAGAGAAAACCAGGCTAACCAAGCTCTGCAGAAACACTGGCCCAGTTAAACAGGGCTGATCTCAGATTTGAATGCTCAACTTTTGATGTGGCAAACCCACTTAGTTGAGAAAGTGGCTCCAAGAGTCCAGAATTGATGGAGTCAAGTCCAAGGGGTCGTTGCCAGAGCAAATTTTTTGAATGCTACAAGGACTCAGCTAATTAGCTTTTCCTCAGTAAGAACACTAGCATGGGATTTTGTCTCTTTGAAAAGTTTCTGCCCTCTCCAGTTTCTATTGAGTTGAACTGCCAGATTCAAAAGTAATTAATGGGAAGGACAAGCAAATACTCACTCGTGCACTGACACCCCCAAACACATGCAGAGAACACAATCTCATAAATTCCATGTCCTTGGGAAGTAAGACTAAAACTGAAGTAAGTGTTTACATGAAACAGCAAAGCAGAGCAGCCAGGCTTTGGAAGGCTTTCAGCCAGATCCCTGTCTTCTGTAAATCAGTGTGGAGGGCAGTGGAGCAGTACCAATTTGCACCAGTTTGGGTCACATAGCTCTCTTCTTGACTAGTCCATTTTATATCCAGTCTTCGCAAAATGAAAATGTCAGGGTTTGGAGACCAGGATCAAAGATGTGTTGGAAAGAAGGTTTTCAAGGGAATTGAAAACCCACAAGGGATAGAGAATGAAGGCTAAATAATATTATTTTAAAGTAATGGCTACAACATTTTCAGGAAGCTTGCTTTCCCTGGATACATCCCATTTTAAGGCATCACTGTTCAGTCTCATAAAGAACACTCTTGCTGACAAAATAACCTCCAGTTCTTTTTGCTGTTTCAATTACTGCATTGATCAATTTGAAATGTCTGTTTGCTTGACATGACTGAGAGTGTAAATGATCTGAAATGTGATACAGCGCTGCAAGATGATTTGAACCACTCTTCACATCTTTCTTCCTTTCTTCAGAAGGAATTATGTTGAGCCGAAAAAGAAAATGAAACCTGATTTAGGGAAGCACCTACAACAATTATGGCCTGCCTTGATTCACTGTCCTAAATAAAACTACTATGTTGCATTCCATTTCATAAGAAAACCAAAATAAAAAGGAAAAATAAAGGAACCACCAAGTAAGTTCCTCTGGCCACAGTTTATTAGGCTGCCTTTGTCCCCAAGTGATCTATCTTTGAGGCCTTTGCTGCTGAATTTCTTTATACAAAATTGTGTTTCCATTTTGGAGCAAGCCATTGTCAGGCAGGAGTCTGAGACACTGGGACAAGTTACGCTTATTTCTACATTTCATGTGCTTCCAGGTAACTGAACTTTTAGCTAAGGTCTTTGTAAAGAGACAAACAATGAGGCCCAAAGTGAATTCAGATTCATGCCCCCTATGACATAAAAACTAGCTTTTTAGAGAAGAATGTCATCTAAAATGACGGGTAAAAGTGTTTTTAAAATGTTCACTGTAGCAAAAATCAGTAATCTGGATACAGTGCAGGTTGTCTGAGCATTTAACTGACTTTACTGTGCAGGTGACCAAGCACTGGAACAGGTTGCCCAAAGAGGTTGTGGAGTCTCCCTCACTGGGGATATTCAGGCATCGTCTGGACACAATCCTGTGCCATGTGCTCTGGGATGACCCTGCTTGAGCAGGGAGGTTGCACCAGATGACCCACTGTGATCCCTCCCAGCCTGACCCATTCTGTGATTCTGTGTTCTGCACAGGCCAAATGTATCTCCTGTAATGCTAAAAAAAAACGTAATTCATGTGTCAAAGCATGGCATGTGTGAAAATGATAACTCACTTTTGCTCAAATTTTTTATTAACCATCAGGCTATAGGCTTTTCTCAGCTTGTTCCTTCTTTCTTCACGGTTGCAAGAACCACAGTAGAGAAATGAAGATTGCACCTACCTGGCCAGATTTTGGTCCAAGAAATCATACTTCCATGTATGTGAATCTGAAACCACTTGGTCATTGGTTATGACAAAGCATAAATGATCTTACTCCTTGTCCCACACACAGACCAAATTCAAGGTACTTCATGTCAAGTCCCCGCACTTTGTTGTTTCTTCT
>VZTI01004081.1:263408-295812 GCA_013397865.1 Struthidea cinerea | reverse complement strand
CCTGTATTGTTCAACTCTCTCTTCACTGCTGCTTCCTCGTGAATCCAAGTATTTCCAGCATTTCCCACAAGGACACCTTGTTACCCGCAGCAATCCTAATGTATGGAAGTACAGCTGATACTGAGGAACTCCTTGTGCAGACTGTCTCCTACCTCAGAACATTTCCAAAATATCTGTCCCAGTTGTTAGAGAAAATGAAGCTGTGCGGATAGGAAAATTGTCTGAAAAGATGCAATGTTTGGCTTCTTTCCTCAGATCCAGAATGTACTATGTGTTCCTTGGATAATGGACAATGTGTTGGGTAGTTCCAGATAAGGTATCCAATAACTCTATTTTGTGTCCCCACTTTTTTTGCCCTTGTTCCAGAGAAAATTGGACAAGTGCCTGAGAAATAATTTTATTGTGTGGAGAGTTACTATGAAAACGTACTCTGCTATTTTTCATTGACCTCTAAAATGAACTCCCTAATTAAGTGCAAATGGGAAACTGACTTGGAGCAGGTTGTCTCTAATCTTGGACAAGACAGACACAGTAAAGTTTATGAACTTGATAGACTGAAGCTGCCAAAAGTCAATTTTGCTTTTCTTCCATTCACTGCACATAGAATATCTATAACATGTTGCTGAAAAATACAAAAAAAGGGGATTCCTTAGACATCTGTTTGCACTGAAAGTATTAAAAAAAAGGGGAAAGGCGGATGATATTCCAGATGATAAACCTTTGTACAAATTAATCTTTTATGCAGTAGCTTTTATCTTCTTCTTAAAGAATCTTTTCTTCTTACTGAGTTGCACCATAAATGTAAGAAATTGCACTCATATAAAAAAAAAATAAAAGTTCCTATATGCTGTGGAACTAATTCCTCCTGAACTTACATATAGGGGAACAGCTAACAAAGACTAAAACAGGCTGCAATATGCAAATTTCAGTTCTCGCTAAAAGTGAACCTAAGTTTATGGTGAAGTCATAGGAAAATATGAGTTCATTACAGATGATACAGGTGTGTATGCAGGTAGAGCTACCAGAGATTTGCCACTTCAGAAATGATGAACAAAATGTTATGGCACTGGCTCACATGGATATGCCAGGCCAAGAGAGAAGTGATGTAAGAATAAAGAACCCAATACATGGTTTCACGCCTTCTACGCAGTCTGAACGACGCCGGTCCTGTATTGGAGAACCACTTGAAGTCCAAGGCTGGAAGCTAGACTTGAGAATGCCCTAAGAGGTAGGGTAGATATTCCTACAGGGTGCTGTGCCTCCGGGAGGTCCCAGTGGGTGCCCTACACCCATGCAAGGCACCAATGAAGTGCCCAGGTGCTGGAGCCTCTTCGCTCGGTCTCAGTCACTGTTCTCTTTGCCCTGCCTTGCTTCTGCTGCTCTTCTGTTTATAAACTGACCACAATACCCTCATTTTATGGCCCTGATCTCCAAGCTAGATCCACTCCTGTCATCTCCACAACGTTCTTTCAGCTCATGAGCTTCACAAGGGAGAGGGCACTGCCAAGGCAGATCTGACACCAGGCCGGGCGACTACCGAGGGTTTCTCTTACTACTGAACTGTAGGGCATTAAGAGTAATGGAAAGCAAGAGGAATGCAAATACAGCTGTGAAAGCTAAGATAACCGAAATGGGGGCCAGAGAATGAATTTAGCTTCTGTCTGAAAATTTTCAGGGCTTTTTTCCAGACCTCTGGCTACAGCTATGTGACTGTGTTTCTGGCAAAAAACAGAAGTAGCTCTGCTGATATCAGTGTGAATCTGATGGAAGATCAGGCTCAGACTCAAGAGATTTATTCATCTGTTTTATCCAAAAACATGTAGTCATCATAATCTGAAATGTGTTTTTTACCAATTCACATACATTAAAATGCTGTTAAGTAAGAGAGATATGAAGTCTTTTCACCAACCCTTGTAGCACATCTGCTGGAAAGATCACCTTTCATCAGAAAGGAACGCTTTCTTTATGAGTGACAACACTCCTCTGAAATCCTTATTTCCCAGGTATGTGTTTTTCCCTAGGAAAAAAAATTACTTTTACCCCATGGGTCTTTATTAATAAGACCTTCATTTGGCTCCTTGACTTTACCCTTCATTCGTGACTTGTCAGGCTTCTTGGTAGTAAAAGTAAAGGGTCATTTTCCTCTTTTAAATTTGCAAGCAGAGACAAACTAGAAAGTAGAGTTACAAATGCATGAGGAAACTGATACTTCTCTCACTGCCACAGACCTTTGTGGGAAATGACGAATTTACACCAAAGCAAGTGATAAGAAAAGGAGCATCTGCAGTGTTTTAGGTTGAAGAAAAAGGTCAAGAAATGTCAAGTGACGTGAGAAGGGTCATTAAGGCAGATTCTGGGGTAGGAATTTACTCACAGTCCTGCACTGCAGTGGATATAGATATTTATTGCATCTTGCTTTGCATTCAAGTGTTAAGAAGCATCCAAACATGAGTGCATATTGCATGAAGCTTAACTAAGGACTGATTTCAGAGTTTTCTGAATACAAGGAGAGCAGGGCTTCTTCTCTAACACGGATTTACTATCTGCCATTTGGCAAAAACCTAACTTTCCACTTTTAACACTCTCACAAAATGCTGAATGGCCTCCATTCTCCTGGTGCCTGGAACCTTGTACCACACGGCTCTAACCATGGCAACATGATGTGCATAACCCGAGTGGTACCTCACAGAAACACAGATGGTACTCCCACTGAGGGTGAGTAGCGGTCACACACAGGCAGGAATGAGAAGACACTTCTGTAGAAGCTGCATTATAGAAACCACATCTAAATCTTACTCTGCTACAAAGCTGCTCCCTATAAATTTGCTTTCAATAACAAATGTCATCATTTGGTCTAGCAGATCAAAACAAGACATGCAAGTCCATCTGTGCCATTCAAAGCCCTCATGCTGCCCAACTTCTTAAATCTACTCTAAATTTTTTTATGTGTAATTATTAGTACCTAGGGTTACACCACTTAAATCTTTCGTAGTACGTTGCCCCACTATGTCTACTTTGGCTTTATTTGTCCTGACTTTGTCTTGATTTTGGCTCTATCGTGATCTTTCCCTCAAAACTTAATATAAAGGAGTTCCTCACATTTATGGAACAAACACCTGCTGAAGTCCTTTGGGCATTTTGAGTCCGAGAAGAACAATAAAAAAGGCTTATCTTGAACATAAGATTTGGTAAACTGATTTCTTGTAATAGGCAGGAGTGCATCATGATTCCAAATTGGGGTTTTCCCCAGAGTGAGCCCTGAATGTGAGGTGTCATGAGAGCGTGAGAACGCTTACCTAATAAACAGGGATCCCTGTGACAGTCTCTCCACTGGTTTTTTCACCTCATAAATACATCACTTTAACTCCATACTTACTTTTAAGAATTTTTCCACCAACTCTGATGAGATAGAACTGTCCTGGGAGTACTTAAAGACTGAGCTAGTCTTCCATTTATGCTTTTGTTTGAGATAAAAAAATATTAATTTAAAAAAAAACAGGTGCTATTTTAAGCTCAGATATATTGGACTGTCATGTCCCATCTTCATTTTGTCCTGAAGTTCTATGGTCAAGTGCTGCCATGAGAGAGAGAGAGAGTTCTCTACGAGTTGGTTTCTGGGCTTTCAGAACTGCAAGTGCTTTGGAGAGACAGCAAGCAGTGGAACGAAAAGACTGGAAATCTATTTCAGACTCTATTGCAGATTTATTCTGTTGCTCTATATGCAAACATTTAGGTCCAGGTTTTCAAAAGTCATCAATTAGGCATTTAACAAATTGATTCTGAAAGAGTGATGGTTTGTACAACATCCAACTGCTAATGTTGCACTTCCTCAGCTCGTGGCTCCTACAGAATTCTGCAGCATGCCCTATAATTACCAACTTTGTATACCAACTTAACGTATTTTTAAATTTTTTTAATAAATGTCATCTTTTCTTCACATCATGATAAATTTAAACTTGTTGCCGAACATGCATATATTATTCAAAGGAGGACAGTGATTACTGGAAGACTTCCAGATAGGAAGGACTGAAAAGGTTGGAACTGTTCTATTTAGAAGAGAAAGGCTAATATAAGAAACACAAAGAAGAAATAATAATTTTAAGGACTAATAGAAGGAATAAAGAATATTGGTGCTTTGCATTTCTTTATACTTCAAAAGGGCCAACTGATCATCTTCTAGCAATTGGCTAGATTGACTACCAGACGAAATGAACTTCTTGAATCCCACTGGGCAATTCCTAGAGCAGACACGGAAATGTGATGTGTGATGCAGGCCAAACTGAGATCCTACAAATGTGTTCTCAGTCATTACTCATTTTAAGGGAGTGCAATGCACTCTTAAAGATTTCTAAAGTGCTTGAGATTCTCTTATACAGAGTGTGAAAAATCCTAAGTGTGTGTGAGAGCACGTGTGTCTGCACATGCTTCTTTTAGAGGATTTTAATTTATGGACAGAGACTTTTGCACACGAATAACAGCCATACACAGTTTCATGTCCTTCTCAATTAATCCATCTGGCCGGATCTCAGTGTCATGGACTGCATTCATTCAGATAACAAATGAGGAAGACAGAAGGATTAGTGAAGCAAAATGGAAAGTACAAGTTAACTTGGGGAAGCTGAAGGTGTCTGGAGCCAGCCGATAGAAAATACATTTTAAGTGTCAGATTTTGTCCCAGTATCAACCTGGCAGAACTCCTGTCAGAGTTCCATCAGAGCAGTATCCGTGGCCTCTGTACCATGTGATGTGGAAGCTTGCACACGATAACAAATAGTCCCCTGGGCAGCTATCTCGTGTCTTCTTTGCCTTGTTTTCAGTACCATCGCCACAGCAGTTGTGATTACGTGCCGTGTGGAATAACAGCTTCATCATGTCACATTTCTGCCATGCCTTGACATTGGCTTCAAAAGCAGTGCTCTTCTTCTATGCTAAATTGGAGTTATAAAACTAAGTCCTTCCCATGAGAATAAGTATGATAAATAGAGGATATTGATTTAAAAAAATAGGGGAAGGTAAAGTTCCTTAAATATTGCTAGCTTGGGAGTTCAGCCCTACAGTTAAAGAGCACTTGACAAAAGTGTTTCTATGCTTAAAACAAGCTTTGAGCAAATGAGGCAGTATTTCATCAGGGTTTATTTATCATCATACCCAGGATGATCGAGTTTAGTAAAGGAGATAAATACAGAGTCTAATTGTTCAAGTATCAACCAGCTGGCACACAGGCAGCCTTTTCATTGCTGCTTAAACAGCAGAACTGTGACTCTTTTTACTCACAGAAAGTCAGAGTTGCTCACAGAAATGGCTGTGGTCACTAAAGCCATCTTACTCACTGCTTGCCAAGGGAACTCATCCTGACCCCCAGGAGTTTCCAGTGCCTATGCTGTCGTTGTCAGCAAGCTGTAGAAAAGCATCAAAAGGAAGATGTGTGACTAGAAA
This sequence comes from Struthidea cinerea, assembly GCA_013397865.1. NCBI lineage: Eukaryota > Metazoa > Chordata > Aves > Passeriformes > Corcoracidae > Struthidea > Struthidea cinerea. The sequence continues at coordinate 290,376 of VZTI01004081.1, read as the reverse complement.
TTGAGAATGGACTTAAAACTCCTCAAAAAGCAGCTGCTAAAGACCAGACCTGACATCAGATGTTTGCAGATGGGAAAGCTGTCTCACCCTATTTCTCACCCGAAATTTTTCTCTGATATGAAATAAATGCATAGATTGAAGCAATACAGAGCTGCAAAGTGAGGGCTGCACCTTACTCAGAAACTCATAGAATTTCTTGTGTCCTTCCCCTTACCTTTCCTCCAGATTTTAAAAAGTCTCTGCCTCCTGAGCACAGTGAAATTCGACTTTGCTGATCATGATTTTAATGCCTCCATCTTCATCCCCCTTGGCTGGGTTCCTGCAAGCTTCAGCAGCACAGAATCAGGGCTTCAATCATGCCTTCTCCAAAGCCATTTTTGATACGTGCTCATCTGTTAATCTCTCCTTCCCCCTCCTAGCAGCTACTACTGCAACAGAGGTTAAATGTAAGCACAAGAGTTTTAAGAGAAACATGGTATTCTTGGTTTCTCTAGCTGGTACATAAAAACTTGAGAGTGTGGGATTGATTTCCAGGTACACAAACCACCTGCCAAGATCTGAGTGGACTTTATCAGGAAGACGGCTCAGTTCTCTGCTTGTGCCTGACTAGTCCAAAGGGCTTCTCTCTAGCCCAGATCAGGATCTGCAATCATTTATAGAACTGTTCAGGAAATTAAATTTCTTTTTCTCTGAAAAAGTGCATACTTTTTTTATTTCATCAAAATCATCCACAGTCAAAGACCAGAAAAAGCAGCCTACCAAGCCCTGCTGTTTCAATTACTGAAAACAAAACAAAAACCTCCAAAAAACCAAAACCATATTTAATTTGCTAGCAACCTCAAGTACTGTCCCTAAGACTGAGTTTGTTTGTTTTAAAGTTCCTCTTCGCTAAAAATTTTTTGCTATCTTTTAATGAGCAGGGCCCTGGACCTGCTGTTGTTGAAGGCAACAGGAGATCTGGCACACAATCAGTCCTTAAGTGATCAAAATGTGGATTTTCCCAGATGATCTTTTGTGCAGGAATAATCTACACAAAGTTACAGAAAAAAAATGAAATGGACCACAATGGAGAGAGCATCAAAAAGACAATAGCAGGCAGCAGATTTTCTCAGTATGGACATCTGTAAATTAACTAAGCTCCACTTTAAACAAAGCTTGTCAGAAGGAGTCTCTCCTTTTACACATTCTTTTTGGCTTCAAACATTACAGATAAAGATGCAATTCCTGCTCCTTTCTGCAGCACCCATGACAAACCATGCTGACCTTCCTCAGCATTTTCATGCATCAGTATTGACCTGTTCCTCTGAAACCACTAATCCTTGACTACTTCTGAATGACACAGAATATTGAAACAGATTTCCTCCTGAGCCCAGTAAAGAGCTTGAAATCCTTCCAACTCTGTTAGCCTGCTAATCCTTAAATTATATATGTTTTTTTAATCTGGTCTAAGTGTGTGTCTCTGCTTTTAGTCACTGACAGACATGCTTGCATTTTGGTCACTGTTATCCTGGAATTTCTTCAGCTGTACAGTGAGTGGTAAGGTACCTCTCTACGCTCATCCTGTGGCTACCATAAAAAAAATTAGACTGACTTCAATTTTTTTTTAAATGGGTGCTTAGAAACAGTTCAGGGGCTGTGCAAAAAGACCTCCCAGAGATTCAGGCTTCAAATAGCAACAATTCTTTGGGCCTTCTAGAACATATCAGCCCTGGAACTTTATTTAGGCTCAAATTTAGTGCCTGGATTTCACAAGCTTAGTGGTCTACCTGTGGCTTGCAGGGCCAATACTGGGAGATGGCAGGCATTCAGTGCATTGGAAAATTGAGCCAGTTATGTAAATCCAGCCTGCAGAAATCTAATCTTAGCCAGAAGTTTGCACCATTTGTCAGCACACAACTCTTCCTTCTCCCCTCAGAAGTTTTCCAGATTGCATGTATCACATTTCATTAGGGACTCCTCTTATTTTTTGAGTAGCCTTATGACTTTTTTCCTTCTTTTTTTTTTTTTTTTTTTTTTTTTTTTTTTTTTTTTTTTTTTTTTTTTTTTTTTTTTTTTTTTTTGGGTTGTTGTTTTTGTTTTTGACCAGCTCTGTCAAGAGATTTCATAAGGTAACTTCATTAAACTTAAGGAAGTTACCACACTGACAGTTTGCAGTGTGTTGTGAAAGGTGTAGTGACTTGGAAAGTCTGACTCGTTGTCAAAATGAAATGTGCTAGTGCTGTGTGTAAAAACCCACTGGCCCCCCAGGGAAAACAACTAAAACATTCAGCAAAGACACAAGCCTGCCTTTGTATTGTGTGTTTTCTGTTTCTCCTCTTCTATCTTTTTGCTGCGGAGGCCCTCTGATAGAAAATTAAGGCTTTAGTTTTTTATTTCCTTGGTAAAGCAGAGCACAGAACTTGTCTCAATAGCAAAACAGCCAAACATGGGAGCATAACTGCTCAAAGTCGTTAAGCTTCTCTCATTTGCAAGCAATCTGAGGTGTCTAAAGGAGTTGTGTGGCATGGCAGCCTTCTTTGCAGAGTCCAAATGCTGGTCCATGCTCTGACCCACACCAGGACCTTCATGTGCTCTGAGGGATTCCCAAGATGTCTGGAGCTAAAGAACATCTGTGCTAGAGCAAGTTCCCCCAGGACCTAGGTCTATGAAAATGCTCCCTGTCAATACGCCTGCTGTAAGGAGTTTCTTACATCAAATACTTCACCTACAAGTGTTTATACTTGCTCCTACATCTAAGCATGTTGCACAGGAAAGAAAATCACCTTCTATAAGTCAGAGAAACTACCAAGGAAAAGAGGCAGTGGAATCATCTAGCCTTCCCTGTGTCCACCACCACCATTGTGGAACAGGAGCAGTTGCTGGTGCCGGTAGAACCTTCCATGCTCCTGAAGCCAAGATAAAAGCCATTTTTACTTAAGGGCTTGCCTTTTTCCATAGGTGATTGCCTGAATCTGAACAGTGCAGAGGGCTTTGCATAAGACTGAGCTCTTCCTGAGTGTGCCTATGAGGTATAAACTACACCAAGCTCCGGGAGATCCTGAAGGAGATTGCTGCTCCCTCTTCCAGCTCCATGGTCAATTTGCCCTTAAGAAATCCCTGGTGTTGATCTCTGTGGGAAGTGCTGTGGGAGGGACCATATACAGTTCTTCAGAGGACAACAATTCACCTTGACTTGTACTTCAAACCTTTAAGAACAAGCTGAGAGTTCCTGCAGCCAAAGAAAGGAGACGGTGCTGCAAAAGCAGCAGCTTAGTTCTCCTTTCTTTCAGTCACATAGGTATCCTGCAAGAACACTGATTAATGCCTTCAAAGACCTCAGTGAGGCTAATGATAAAGCATTCTCCTTTTTTAACAGAACCAGGGTTTCTCTTCTCTTCTCTTCTCTTCTCTTCTCTTCTCTTCTCTTCTCTTCTCTTCTCTTCTCTTCTCTTCTCTTCTCTTCTCTTCTCTTCTCTTCTCTTCTCTTCTCTTCTCTTCTCTTCTCTTCTCTTCTCTTTTCTCTTCTCTTCTCTTCTCTGTTTGTATGTAAGCATACCAGCTGCATTGGAATGTCATACTGCATTTTGAGGGGAGAAAAATATTCCTCGCTGCAGTAGCTGATCAGGTTGGACCCTGACAAACAGGGGCTTGCTCATTAGACTTTTCTTTCTGAAAAGCTGTCATTATTTTCCCTAACCCATATTAGAAAGTTCCTCAAGGTTATTTATGCCCAGTCTCAGCTACTCTCGTAGCAGCTCTCTGGAGGCAGGGATGGGGCTGGTTGTACCCTGGATGAACCACTATTAAAAAACAAGTCCATGCTGACTCTTGAAAGGAAGATTAACAGGTAGAAGTTCAGGATGACTGTGCCGGGCGACGCTCTCCCTGCTCTGCCATTACCAGACAAATAGCAGCACAAAATCTCCAGTGATAAGGCAGTGTATTTTAGGAAGCAGGAAGCATGAATTACACAAACATAACAGTGAACCTTTAAAAGCCAGTATTGTGAAAGACATTTGGTGACTTCAAAACACATTCTCCTTTGAATTTTCCCTCATCTCTTCAATTTGTACTCATTGTTCTTAACAAACCCGAAGAAGCAATACCAATGGAATTGCATTAGACGGCATTAAAAACAGCAGGAGGTCAAAGCCAAATAAGCCTGTTAGAAATGACTTTGTTATTTTATTTTCTTTTTCATTAAGAAGACAGTTCTATTGATAAAGCAAGAGGGAATATTGATAAGGCATCTGGGAGAAGACAGCAGTTTTCTTTCTGTTGCACCCCTGCTGCAGCTCTGGCTTTAAATGCAGCAGGTGCACGTGTCTGCATGGTGCCCTCCCTTAACCCCGAAGGAAACCATAAAGGAAATTCAGGTGGGGATGGATGATACAACTGTCTGTCAATTGCTGCTAATCCACTAGAGGCCATTGTGACACAGAGTAAAGGGTGCTTGGTGCAGCATTGCACTCCAGTGCTGCTCGAGCCGTCCTCTTCACACAGCTCCCGGTGATGAGTCGAGGAGTTTATTCAGTAGCTATTCAAGGAGCAGCGGAGCGGAGAAGTGATTCCTCTGGATGCTGTGAAATTTCCCATGTATTATGGAGGAAATTCTGCTGGGCGTGAGCATCAACTCGTGCATGTAGTTCTTGTTCCAGCAACATGGAGTGTACCTTATTGTGGCGTTCTGGACATGATGTGCAGTACTGGACAATTATTTGGGATCTAGAAATCATCCGAACAATTTCTTTTTTATTTACGGTGTTTTAAAAAAGTGGTTGCCTAAGGACTGTTGAGGAAATACTGTGATGATGGTCAGAAGTCAACTAGTTTGCACTCTCTCACTCATCTGTGAAAATGAGAGAAGAAAAAGGTGATTTTTGAAGAAATGTGTTTCTGCTGGGATGGATGGTGAGCTGTCAGAAAATTTAAATTTGCTAGTGATGGCAATCCTGGCAACTGGAGAAGTGGAGAAAAGGAGTCAAATCAGGACAAATACAGCTGTCAGGAGGATAAGACGATAGTCAGAAAGGAGGAAAAAGAGATATCCAAGGGGGCGAGGCTTCTTGCCAGGTAAGCCTGTACATCTTAGGGCAGAAAAGCAATGATCTCTAACAGCTCCTAGGCCAGTTATCAGAAGAAAGACCTGATGTATTTTTTCATGTCCATTTATCCCTGCAGCTACCTGAAGATACAGCAACAGCATTGAAATGTTTTTAGGCAGTCAACCAAGCCTGGTCTTCCATTGAAGAGAAACAGGGCCAGGTTGGCTAATTAACATTAGTGAGATGATTCTCCAACTCTTTTCTGCCACGTACTGTACACTATAAAACACACATAAGACTTTTTAAAAAATAAATATATATATGAAGATCTTATTTCAGAAATCAGTACAGGAGTGTTTAACATGCATAAAAAAATACCAGGAGGAGAGACAATGCAGCGTCATTGTGGCAAACAGATTGTTTCTTGTGGTTACAGTATCATAATTTCTTGTGCTGGGATTTAGGGAACAGCAAACCTAATGAGCCTTTCTCTGATCTTCCTGAGAGTGTCACAACTCAGAAACAATTCCACTGTAGTCAATAAACCTGATAATCACGTAAGTTGATGTATGTGGATGTAGGCTCAGGCTCCCTGTCTCAGGGGAAACATGCCTTTCTTACCTCTTTTACTTGAAGCGCCTGGAAACACATTCCTGTGTGGAAAATACATCTCTGGAAAACAGGACAGCCACTTGGATGTCTGAAGGGACTGATCCCACTCATTTTTAAGGCAATGTCTCCTCTTTCTGTTAGAGTGTTGGGAAACCTGGTCAGAGAGTGGCTGTCAACATCAAGTCAAAAATTAAGAAAAGTACAGAAAACTGATTTATTACTCAAAAATTAAATTTTTTATTTATAAAAGTTTACACATGTGTATTTTCAGACAAGACTATTCCAAGGAGTATGAGAGAGCAAGAGAGAGTAAAAAAGGAATGCTTGCTAGATCGACAGGATTTTTTAAAAATAGAAATACATTAATTTAATGAATAAAGCATTGAGTGTGCACTGTGGGCCCAGTGTTTTTAAAGATTTAGAAAGCTAATATAATATGAATCCAGCCATATAATCCTGTGTTCAAAAAATGTGAAATAATAATAACAATGTAACCTCATCCTCAGTATTTCCTCGTTTCCTTAGGGCCACAGTTTCAAAAGGACTTAAAAAACATAGCAACAACACATTCCAACACTTCCCTCTGATTATGGGAAAGCACCCTGCCCTCCAAACCTAGGTAAGTGTTGACGTGCCCGATACCTCCAGCCTTTTCCTCCACAAGCTGTCAGAGGAATGGGTCACATGTGTGTGTCACAGGGGTCAGGCCTTTATTTCAGATTTTGGGCCCGGTCCAGCAAGCACTGAAAATTAGGCTTGGGCTTTGTTATCTGAAGAAGTTTCATGGCGTTTCACTGAAATGCTGTGTGGTACTTAGCACTGCTACCAGTAAGGTTTTGGGAACTGAGCTCCTCTGCAAATTTGGATGTTAACCTGCCTACACAGGAGTGCATTTCCTCTTACACTCGAAGGCATCCCCCAAGTTGGTGTTTTAAATGACCTGTGAGACACTCTTCCTGCGATAACACCACCCCGCCTTCCCCAGGCAGAGTCCTGTATCTGCACGGCAGCCTTGGGCTCTTTCCAGGGTTACGGATGACCTCAGGGATCTATCAGCATGGAGCTTGCAGGAAGATGGATGGCTCAGAGAAAAGTGAGGGAAGAGTCAGACTTTGTTGGGAGTGTTTAGCAACTTCCCTTGGGAAAGCTGGAAAAAGCCTGAATAACTGACAGGAGCAGGAGCAGCCATGGTCAGACCTCTCATGCAAACTCTGACTAGTGGACCTCAGTAAACCAGAATGAAAATACTGGGTTTTAGTAATGATCATGAGCATTTCTGCTTGTGATGATTATTTTATTCATTAATCTTGGATGTATTTATGAGTTGTTTGGGGGGTTTTTTGGTGTCCTTGAGTAAACTGAGGCATGAGGAAGCATTTGGCAGCTGATTTTGTGCAGATCCGGATGTAAAATCTAACAGTCCTGATCACTAACTAGACAGCTGCTTCACAGTGCATCCAGAACAAAAAAAAAAAAAAAATCATCTTTGTTTAAGCAATATAAACCATGTTTATTGTTTTGGTGGTTTGCTTTATTTGAAGATATTTGTATCTGGTTTTCTTCTGTCTTTGAATCTTCTAGAGCAGGATCATCTCCTTTCTAGTGCCACCTTGGTCTTGAGTAGCTTCTGGAAATTAGTTTAATTTAATCTATTAAACTAATGGATCCATTCCTTGATTTTCAAAATCAGGAGATGCAAAATTATTGTGAACTGTTGTTTCATTAACTAATTTTGATTCAGGTAAACCCTCTGAGGGATTTGGCTGTGCGTATGATTTTGTAATACATATTTAAAATATTACTCTCAAAGCAGTTTCTCCCCAGCTAGGACAAAGCCACACCATCACCACCACCACATTTTGGTGACTTCAGCAGCACATGTTATGACAGAAATGCTTCAGTCTTGAGAGTAGCTACTTCCCTATTTTTTTAATTGTCTCTTTGTGCCAAGAATGTTTGCCTTTCTTCTTCTTTTATACACATGAAACAAAGTTCTCCATTACATTGTGCTTCAAATCTGCGTTTTCCAGTGCCTGGAAAAGACTTCTTCTCAGCCCACACTGCAGCCTACTGGAGCAAAGCTTTCTGTATGCAGTGAGGAGTGCATCATGCTTTGGCCATAACTGGAATGTGCACAGCTTTGTGAAGTTTCTCAGAATGACTCAAGAGTGGAAGCAAATAAAAAACCACAGAGACATTTGTATCTTCAATGTGCTTCAAGTAACTGCATTATTACCACAGCACCTCCGAGGCTTCCCATTTTTGCAGATTGCACATTGTCACCACTTCCTAAATAGCTGTGTTTATTTATTGAAACTCAAGGGTTTTATTTAACACCTCACGTAAAAAACACTTCTCCTTATCCAAGTCATTTAGGCCAACATCTCCAAATTTTGGTGCCCATAGCAACCCACCATAATCCTTATTTAGACATGCATAGCAAGTAGCCTGATTTTTAAGGGGAACCAGCTGAAGCATTTGTGAAAACCATACTTTTAATTTCTTTGGTTGCCTGGCTTTGAAATTAGGACCCAGCTCACCAGCACAGTTAAAATATCAGGTGATACGAGAGTCTCAGGCTGTGGCAGGGACTGCAATCAGAACACTCACATAATTGTACACTAAGCATAAGCTTGAGCGAAGTGCTGGATTTGAGGTTTTGTTGCCTACAACTGACACACATGGAATTGAGGTGGGATTGCTGTAGGAATGCAAATTATGTGGTCATGTCTCACTGGATGGGGGGAAGTTAAGGGCATAATTCCCATCAACCTCTCCCAGGTTCCCAGCATTGGCACTTAGATTTGGGAATGCTATTGTGGGCATTTTCATGTGCTCTGTCATTTAATCCCAGAGCCAGTGAAGGGAAATGTTTCAGGAGAAACTGGGAACTAGTTGGATTTTTGATGTGAGAAATACCAGAGGTTTCTTCCTTTACAAAAGGAGAATGTGTTGAAATTATTTTTTGTCTGTGACAGACCACACACTTGCTGCCATCATCCTGAATGCAGTGTAACTGGTGTTGGAGGCTGCAAGGCAGACGCGCAGTGGGCTGGGTCCGGAGGAGCCACGGCAGCAGCTGAAAATCTGCCTGGGGTGGCTGCTGGCTGCTGTGTCGGAGAACAACAGCCCTCCTGGTATGAGAAATGAACAGCAGTGAGTTGGGGAAGTGGCACATTTTAGGTTTTAATTTTGCAGGTTGAAGCCCCTGCCAAGGCTACAGTGTCAGCTAAAACCACAGAATTTCAAAATGTGTCTTGACAGCAAACCGGAAAATCAATATGCCTTCCTCATTTTCCTGGAGCCTGACAGAAAACCCAGTTTGCCAATAGGTGTCTTTCTGTCCTTTTTGGGGAGCACTGCATAAGATCCTGATGGGCAGAAATAAACAGAGGGAAAATGGGGAATCTACTCTCATGAAGAAGGCACCTCTCCGTAGGAGTTTTGTGCCGTGTAAATAGCCAAAGCCCTGCAGACTTGCACTTCAGACCCCAGCGGAAATGCATGTTAAGGACTGTCTCCTTGAGTTCATTGCTGCATGGGAGATCGAGCAAGTAAATACTGAACTGTAAACCTCCGTCTGTTTACAGAAGGGCACAACAGTGGGTGAAAACATAGTAAATTGTGAGAGATTGGAATGACAGCACTGGAGAAGTCTTGGTTGGTAGCTATACTTAGATGGCCAAGATGCTAAGGGTGCTTCTATGACAAAACTGTGTTCAAGGAAACATTGGCAGATTGCAGGGATATGATAAGAGAGTAAATTATTTACACAATTTTATTCATCTACCTGTAATTGTGGTTTATAATGAAAATAGGAGGCCAAATTTGATCTCTGTATGAGCACAGCTCAATGAATCTGCCTTGTAAGTTACAAATCATTTATCTGAAGATAAATGACAATGTTTAAATTATTTGTTGTTTGCATGGATTAATGTTAATTCACATAAAAACACTTTCTTGCACTTTCCACATATATAACAATGGAAGTTTTGCAGACAAAACCAAAAATACAATCTCTGACTCAGGCTGCTTCTACCACTGTGTTAGTGAAATTTCTAATCATCATCTCATGACAATAGTTTCAAGGGATTTATGAAAAAGTAGCAGAGAATACACTTTTCTGTAATTTACTACTTCCTGTAATTCATCATACCATTTTTCCCCCAAATTGCTTTGACTTTTTTTCAGGAGTATCATATATCACAGTCCAACTACGCGTGACCCTTTTTCAGCTGATATTCTTCTGCCTTTGTGCATTGTTTATTACTGTTTCACTGCAAAGACAACTATGAAAGTAAGAGGTAAAGCAAGAGACAATGGGGTTGGGTAGGAGCGTTGATTAGAAGGCTCCCTCTGTGGGGCTTTGTTTGGTTTAACAAAAATCCTGAAGTTTTAGTTAAGAACTTTGGGTGTCATGGAACTGGTAAGTGAAATTTTACAGTACGGGCTGCACAGAAAGTCAGACTGGATAGTCTGCTCATCCTTTCTGGTTTTATGATGCTTCAAATCTACTTCAAATCTGTTGAAACCACTGGCAAATGTTAAGCACAGTCCCACCAAGTACATTTGGAATGGTTTCACCTGTAGAAAAGCATAGGCAACGATGTTAAAGCAAAGAAAAATATAAAGGTGGCAACATCAAGAAGGAAATGCAAAGTAATAATAATATGAAGGCTGGCTAAGGTAGGAGTCTGAAGTAACTGCTTCACCTTCAAAGCTGACCAGTGCCAGAAGCTCTCACTTTTTTGAGTGGTTTGTTTAGTAGAGGATGAGAAACAAGAGGATATTTTCAGGGGGAGGGGAGTGTTGGTACATATAAATAAAAAACAAGCCACAAGTTTATGAGGGCAGAAATTACCATCTACAGAGGACAATAAAAACATATTGAAGGCAGCGTTCCAGAGTTTTTGGATGCCCACCCATGTGTTTTGATGTGCAACGTTAGTACCATTACAACCAGGCCACTTGAAAACATAGATGAGGAAATACAGATTAGGGTGCAATGTTTATCGCATGTCTTTTTCAAGTCTACTCTTTCCCTACGTACTTATGTACACTTGGAATCATTCAGCATTCCCAGCAGTTATTTGAGGAATGACTGCACTCTCAGTAATCTTCCTATTGTGGCAGAAGATGATAAAATAATTAACAAGCTAGCTGGGAGCTGGAAATTTCACATTCAGTTTCCAGCACTGACACAATCTTCCTGTATGACCCTGGCTAAGTCACGCAATCTTTCTGTCACCCAGTTCCTCATCTGTGCTTTGACTGTGAGAAAAAATGAAGCATTTCTGTTTATCTCTCTGAAAAAGCATCTCTGCTGTCACACCTGCCAAGCGCATCCCGATCCACATCACCCTTATTAATGTTCCTCTGTGAGTTGCACAGCAAAAGTCAGTCTGAGCAACCAGAACCCACCCACAAAAAGATTTTTAGCTCCTTGCAAGTGCAACAAGGAACTGGTTCTGAGCTACCACTCCACCAGCTCATGTACCCCTGGTGGGTGGTAACCACTTGATGAAATTGTTCCCAGTTGTATTCCTAGTTTTGTTGAAAGAAATTTACTCTAAACTGGAGCAGTTCTAGGAAATGGGAAGTGTTGTCAGGCGTGTAGTAATTACACAGCTTGTCTGAGGTGAGGGCGGGGGACCAACAGTGCAGTGCACAGCACTCTGCTGGGTGGAACCAACATGTTGGAGCTGTGCCACAAAAGGTCTTCTCTTTGCCCATGTTAAAATGTAGATAATAAGCCCAACAGCTGGAGGAGCAATTCGAGCCTTCCTTGGAGTCACACCTTTCCACCAATCATTCTAAGGAACAGCTGGGATAGAAATAAAAATACCAGAGGCCTCAACTGAAGAGGCTGCTTGGAGGTACTAATATGACATCTGAGAAAGGGGGTCTCTCCTCCTTGGTTGTCACACTTTTCCTTTTATGCGTTGTCTCAACACCTCAGCAATAGTAGAGCAACAGTAGACACGTGGGCCATCCCTTTGGAGTTTATGAAAACCATGAAATAGGAATCAACAGCACACCACTGCACTTCAAGGGCTGCTCACGACTTTTTTCTGTATTAAAAGGCAAGAACTGTTTTTTCTCTATTTTCACCTCTTCACAGATATCCAGGTTCTCTTCCTAGGAACTGGCTTTTCTCCAGGGTTATGTGATCCATGCACAGTAAGCAATTTTTCTTTATTTTTTGTCTAATTTGTGGGATTGCCTGAAGGGTGTTCCCAGTTTCATCATAATTCTTTTGTGTTTTGTTTATTCTCTGAATTGACTGGAAATGTCCAAAATTTTTCCTGCAGTGCTGAGCTGTGACCAGTCATGGATGTCACATGGAGGAAGTGAGGAGCTGGTCCTGCAAGGCAAAGTCACTGGGAGTTGAGAGATTTTTTTTCCTTCACTGATATGACTTCCCAGAGTTGTAGGATGACTGGCTCTGTGGCATTAATCTGGTTGCTTAGTCTTTATCTTCACCCTGCGACCTAAGCCTGCTGATGTACACAACTGTCTCAGAAGACCAGTGATATCTATTTAAATGTTTAAATGAATTTAACTTGTGAATCTATATTTATTTTCAACATATGTTAAAAATGTTTTTTTAAAAATTAACCTATGATAATATAGTTGCCCCTATCTTACTTTTTGTTGCTTTATCTCTTTATTATCATTATTAATAACTTCTCATTTTTGATAATAAGAATGACATAAGTGACTGAATTTCAAAAGGACTCATTTCACATTTCACACATATTGTCCCCCTTTTGTCCAGAGACGCCCACAACAGTTCTGTTTTTCTTCTGCTTTTAAGTTTTCCCTATCCATAAGGGAGCCTTATCCACCTCTTGGTGCAATGGGCTATGTTTGCAGCACATCTTTAAGTCCAAGAATCTCCATTCTATGTCTAGCCAAAACCCTAGGAGAGTCTCTAGCACAGATGAACTTCTGAGAGCAATATTTTACTATCAGAAGGGCATGTCATACCTAGGGAGACAAATCTGACTTACTGCACTGCAAGATAATTGTCTGCACCCCTCAATGGCCTGCGAAGGCCTTGAAGAGGCATCTGGCTAACTTGTGAAGGGCAGTTGTTATTCTGTCAGCATGTGAGAGCTCCAAAATAAAAACACCAGACATGCTTTTTCCATGTCTTTGGAACTTCAAGGGGTAAACGCATTAATTTCCTTTCATTTTGCATCCATCTGATTGCTTTTGAACATAGTAAGGATCAAATCTTTCCAACACTGTTACCTACGGCCAACCTCCCTCTGACTTCCACGAGACGGGAGTTTGGCTCTCAAGAATTAGTGTCTGGGGAGGATGCATTGAAATAAATGGTGATTGTCAAAGCACATTGGAATTTAGAGCACATTTGTTGCAAGGATAGAAGCTCACTGGGGTATCTGATTGTCAGAGTCAATTTTATTTTCCTTACGGCACATATGCACATATTTGAACCTTGTCATGCTGCAAAGGGAAATACCTTATTAGATTTCACTAGGGTTTCTTCAGAATTGTTTATACACTACAGTCAATAAAGATATTTTCTGTTTAATAAATGAAATACTGAAAGGGCCTGTTCTATCAGGAAATCGAAGGAAGTGCATTTATCCCTGGTAAAGATGAAGCTCTGTTTTATAGGGTGAAGAAAGCCTGCAATGTGTATTATTTTTCAAATAGTTGAAAGATTTATAGTGGTAAATGGTTTCTTTAAATGGTTTCTTTTTCAGTCTCTCGATTATATTAACTGCAACAAAGCAAATGTTACAAATAAAAACAAGAGTAAACCAAGAGCATTTGCACATTCTGTATTTTCAATTATGATTTTAGCAGAAATGAATCACTTGTCCTTTTTTCATTTGGAAACAGTTTTACTTCCCTTTTCCCCACTGGACATATAATTTTGATTTATAAACACAGCAATCTGGAGCAAAGGGAAGTTTTAAGCACTGTACATATTACTGCTGAGGCCTAGAATTATTTTGCTTAGAATTTTTATCTTTCTTTTTTTTTATATTTTCAGGTCAATTTTAGCTTTCCACTCGAGAGATGAAAAACATGGTTGCAGATGACATTGTTTGCCCATTTCAAATTCACCCAGGCCTAAGGTTACATCTTGCATGCAAGGCCCCGTTTTATAAACATGGTGAAGGGTTCTTCCAGTCAAAATGTGCTTTTAACTGGGATAAACCTGTCTGCCCATGCTAAGGCTTATAAATCTTCTCCACAGGGCTATTTACAATCCAGCTACTGCACGCTTACTTTATTGACTCTGAACGAATAAATCAGTTTTCCACATCACCCCATTCTCTCTGCTGATGTTTTGATTTGGTGTCTATCCAAAAGTCTCTGATCATAGACACATGATTATAAAACCATCTCTCGCACTGAAAACTATTTAAGGAACAAGCAATGGAATTAACTTCTTTTAGATATTGCTTTACACTGCACATTTGAACTTGGGGATTTACATTTTTCACAGGGCTCATTTCTGCTGGGCAGAACACTCTGATAAGACTGTAGAAGCCAAGAAAGTAAATGAGGGTTTTTGCATCATTCACTGCTTGGCTTGAGCTTCCACAACACACAATCTGTCTTTTACTCAGCTGGGGCTCTTTGACTGGATGCAGGTGTCTCTCCCCTTTAAAGATTTTTAAAACCTCTAAAAGAGTTCCATAGGTTTGTTTTGATCAAATGGGATTTTTTTTTTTCTGCTGCACCACTCAGGAGGATTTTGCTGAACTATGAGAGAGAAAAGGATTGGCCATCAGAGATTTACAGTAAGGGGGTTTTTTTCCCATCTAGAAAAGCTAGAAAAGCATTTTTGTTCACAACTTAGGCTTGAAATTTGAAAACACTTTGTATGAAGGCTGTGGGAGATCCCTAGAAAAACATTTCATATACTGAGATCAGAGACTGGCTTGTGTCTCAGCAATAGCATCTGTCATTTTCTCCTCATAACTTTAGAAAGAAAGGGACTGACATAAGCATTTCTAGATTTCCATTAGAATCTTATTTTTTTTTTGAATCCTGGGTGGAATTAAAAACTAGAGGGAGCCTGCAGAGCACAAGCAGCCTCTAGTGATGGAAATAACATGAAGATCAGCCTTGCAAGGCATTTGATCTCACAGAAAAAGAGCCCCTGAGACAGGAGCATGGAGGAGTTCAAACCCCATGTAAAGCCTCTGCTCATTTTCAAAGACAAAATCCAAATCTTAGACCACAGCTCATCCAGAGGTGAAAGGCCACTGCAGTGTGAGGTTTGACAATTCCCCTTGTAGAACAGGCACAACATGGTTTGTAAATTATGCCTTTTATAAGGATGTTGTAATCAGAAGAGGACAAGTGTCCTTTTTAGTTTGAGAGAATGGTAGATAGCTGAAGGGAATGTGGGATGTGCAGAGACCTGCAGATGAGCTGTCTTGGAAGGTCTTGTTGTCATTACTCTTGATCTCTCAAAGATCTGTGATATCAATATTGTCTATTCCAAGCAATGTCTCTTTTTGTTTATACTCAGCTAAGGCCTGTGCATCTAAAAAGATTGCACTGCACTTCCTGAACCCAAATTTCTATATTTTACTATCTGGAATAGAGAAGTATGCTGCTTACCCACATTATTCTTCGGACAATATAATAATATTCTTTCAAGATAATCTGATTTTGTCTTGCACTGACAATTGTAGCTTAATTATATTAAGCCCTTCGTGACATGCTTGGAAAAGAAATCAATGTCTGTATCCTTCACTGAAAGCCCAGACAATATCTCAGTGTACATGGTTTGTGCACATCTCAGTGGTAGCACCTAAGGTGTCAAGGAATTGCATTGAATTCACCATTTAATTTCAAGTAAAGTCACCCAAAGGCAAGACAGAACTGACTCAAGCTGGTGACACTGCTGATCTTAGGCTTCCTGTCTTTGTGCTTCCCTGCTCTTCCTTTACTGGAGTAAAACCCAGAAGAGAGATTCTGTAGGGATATTGTGCTGATGAGCCCCTCAGTGGCACCCTTGGTAAGGGTTATATCTTCCCTCTGTGGTTTGACTGACACTCATCGAACTCTAACCCTTTCCTGAATTGCCTCAGTGAGGAGCAGGGTTGCGCTACAGTCTCGCTATGTAATTTGGTGGTGGTTTATTCAAAAGAGAAGTGAGGACAAATTCACTCACTTAAGATCTCAGTTGTCGTCTTTTTCTCCCCACTGGCTTTATAAAACAATGAGAAGGCACTTAGAGAGACGGAATAAATCAGATAAATCTGGGCCTCTGTTTTGTTTACAATATTTTACTACAACAGCTGCTAACAAACATCACCATGTTATCAATAATACAGCTAAAAAAGCTAAAAAACAAGCCAGAGAAAGTCCAGCAATTGTCCATTGTAGAGAAAAACAAGAAAATTCAAATTTTGAGGCACATTATCTCTCTGGGACTATTTCAGAAGAGAAAATTTAGTCTGGAACAAGATAATGGAACATTAAAACCCCAAAGAGCAGTAACAGACAAGAGATTAACTTAAACACCTCCTAAAAATAAAGAATTTTACTTTGTCTGGAAAAACACTGACACCAGCATGTGACCTATCACAGAGACAGGGAGATACAGTGCAGGAAGATAGTGGGGATACAGAAAGAACGGTGATACCACAAGTAAAACAACAGTTACAAGGAAAGCTGAAGACAAATGGTAGGAGAGCAACAGCAACAGATGTTTTCCCTTAAGGTCGTAAATGAAAACAGAAATCCTGATGCACAGGAGCTTTTCCGGAGAAATACGTCTGTATCAGAGCATGAAACACTAGTGAAAGAAAAACAGAGCACAAAACACCAAGAATGAAAGCAAAGCAGTCTCCTGGTTTTGCAAGGAGAATCAGGGCAGATGCCCAGGTAGCTGGAGATGAGCTGTTGTTTGAGGAGCAATGATGTCATCTCTTCCCACCAAGAAGATGGGAATGGACCCACAGTGCTGGGTTCTGGTAGTGTTTGGATGACTCACCGCCCAGGGTACCTGGCACAAGAGTTGGCCTGAGGTTCTTGTGCCAGGGAGGAGAAGGACAGCAGTGCTGGTTTGCAGGGGCTGAGGCAGAGAGCAGGGGTGGTACGAGGGCACGAAGCTGGGCCTCCTCACCAGGAGGCTGCCAGCTAAAACTGTCCTGGCTGAGTTCCCGGTCTGCTGGTGGCATTCCTGGATGGCCTCTGTGCTGCGTTTTGGGCTGGGAGGTGCCCTTTGGAAGTCATCACAAGCTGTGTATGAAGTGGCAAAGCACACTGAAGTGAATACTCAGAATGTGTTATCCCATTCCAGCAGGAGAATGCCCACGCTGAGGGCAGCTGTGGCCTGAGCACATCCACAACCCTGACTTTCCACACAGAGCTCTGCTCTTTATTTTTCCCCTACAACATCCGCATTTGATCTCTGCTCAGGAGAAACACAGGGAAAAGTGCTTTCTCAGACCACCTCTCACTCAAGACTTGACATTATCAGTTCGGAATATTCACAGGGCTATTGGGTGTCCGGAAGAGGGAATGGCTGGGATCTGAGTGTACCATTCAAGCCTAAACCAAACACCTCCCCAGATTTTGCTCAGACTATCAGGAAAGGTAATTTAGCACCTGGAGAAGATAGGGTTTGGAGCTTGTATTTGGCACGCCAGCCAGCCATCTCAGAATGGACCTACCAGATGAGATACTGTGTCACAAAAAAAGTTCACGGAGGTGTTAAGTGCAAAAGCATTCCTGAACCAATAGAATATAAAAAACACTAAAAGCTCCAATGCTTTTTCCAGGAAAGTATGGTTTCTGTGTGTTTTTCAAAATGCTGTTTGCATAAATAGCCAGGAAAGAAGGGAAACAGGATTTTTAAAAAGTACCACAGTGATTTTCACATTTCTGATAAACATGGAGCATATGCAGGAGAGCTCTGGAAGCCATCTGGTTATACCGCCGGTGTAGCTTGTGCTCTGCTGGCTCATGGACATACCTGCTCAGTAGCAGAGCTACCAGAGCTTTATGCTACACAGCCTGACTGACTGTCAATGGAAAAAAAGAGTATTTGCTCGTGTGTGTGTGAGTTTGGATCACTGAATGAGGTGGTGGATACAATTTCAGTGAACCTAAAGGACTTAGGGGACTGTGCCCCGTTTTTATAAGTGACCCCTCGTTGAGGATTCAACACAATGCCATGGCAACACCATAAAGAAGTGGCCATTCCTCAGCCAAAGCACTATAAGCACCTTGGAATGCTTGAGCTGAGAACTCATCCTGCTCGTGTGGTGTAACTCCAACCTCAGGATAGCCCCATCACAGTCACAGTGCACAGACAGCTTGTCAAGGGGTGGGTGGTAAACTGTTTTGTTGTCATAACTCATCTCCGTATGCCAGCACATAGTGTCCTGCTTTGGTTCTACATGCATTTTTTGAGAGGATTCCTAAATCACTTAAATAACTTCGGGATACTTGGAAAAAAAAAAGAAGATAAAAAAGCAAAATGCTCACAATTTGAATCAACAGGAGAGCTGACCATGAGCAGATTTGTGAAACATTATAGCACTGTTATTGTGGGTTTCCAATTGCAGAACCAGGAATAAAACTGACACAAGATATAATCAAAGAAGAAGTGAAAGCCTGGAAAAGAAATAATGTTAGCCAACATTGTTTTATGAACATCAGTCTCCTCAGACAGATCTGATTACATCCTCTGGTGAGATTATAAACTTGCTTGATAAAAATTTCTGCATAAATATAAGAGAGATTTTAAGGCTTTTGACTACTACTGCACGGCATTTAGGCTTTCAAAAATTACACAATATAATAGAGCATGTGAGGTACTGAATGGTGTAAGGAGCCAAATAAACATCAGGGCCCTAAAAGAAGTCATCATCAAGGGCACGGGCAGGGAGGTGGGGTGCTCTAAACTCCTGTTTTGATTAGTCAGGAGAAGTGGCTGACTGCTGAAATCTTTGTGTTTCAGGAAAGAAAAAATTAGTCAGGTGCAGATTTAATACAGACTATTAAATATCTGCAAACAATATCACTCACCCAGCCCCAAACTCATTAGCCAACAATGGCAACTAAACTATCCCTTGGATATTTCTAAATTAACCATTTTGGGGAGTCATTGAAGAGACAGTGAGATTCAGTTTCTCAGATTAGAAAAAAAGAAAACACCTGCTAGTTTGAGGAATAAACATTAAAGAATGCAAACTGCTTCTTGTTTGGCTCCTAGAGCTGTTCTTTAGATCTGAACTTCCTGAATTCAATTGCCAATACCATTTGAAAACCACTC
The DNA here is from genome assembly GCA_013397865.1 of Struthidea cinerea. Lineage (NCBI taxonomy): Eukaryota > Metazoa > Chordata > Aves > Passeriformes > Corcoracidae > Struthidea > Struthidea cinerea. The sequence continues at coordinate 271,455 of VZTI01004081.1, read as the reverse complement.
TGCAAAATTATGTCTTCCTTGCCTTTATGATACCATTGTCCTGATGCTCCCGAGTTTTCCTTCAGTGTTTCACAGTTAGCAGACTTGTGAGTTTAATAGGCTTCTTTCACAAAACATGAAATAAATTTCTGTGTAAGTGTTTTGCACAACCTGTGAATCATGAGCTTCTTTCATTATATTTATTGTTGCTTACAACGAAAACAAAATGAGAAAGGTTTTTTGTGGAGGAGAGCACGAGGCACCTTGTGTTCTAATTTTACAATAGCAAAAGGTCCCTCCCATAGGACAGGGTGAATCACAGTATCATTGTGAAAATCCTGAGAATAATGAGTATAAACAAAAGTGAAAGAGAGTGGAATATTTCCAGCAGACATCATGGAACAAACTGAAGGCAGCAATTTTCAAAAAACTAAAAAAAATTAAAATCCTGGGAAAGTTGTTTATTTTTTTCTGAATCTATTTTTGTTCATCATTTCTGTGGCAGAAATACTGATTTTGTAATATATTGTGCTAATGTAGTGTAGATGACATGGAATCCATTGGTTAATATTTTTCCTTGATGTTGTGCATTTCAGTGCATCTTTAACCAGATTTTATTGTAAGTTTAAACCAGGAAATCTGTGCAAAAGACACAAAAATATTTACAGATAACTAAAAAGTAGCTGTATAAAAATCTTTGTAGCCCAAATTTTATAGACAGTGCACATTTTATAGAAATTTTTAGGGGGAGGACCAGAAAAGTCCTGGTTGTTATATAATGTGGCACAGAGTTTGTTCAGATCTGGTCACCAGGGAGATTTCACTTGCTCACTAGAGGCAAGGAAGACCAGTGGCTGGCTAGTAGAGAATTGAGCAGCAGTCCAGGGTGCTAATGGGGTGATTATCCACTTGACTGATATAAGGGCCTGGGGGTATAGTAACAGGGTGATTTTTAAATTTAAGTTTGCATTCCTGAGGAGACAGGAGGGCATCGAAATGAACACTGCTGTTGCATTTCCAAAAGCATCAGTTTCCCTAAAGCATCTGAATGACACCACCATTTGTCATTAACCTTGCTGTCTCTGACACTGAGAATTTCTTTCAAAAAACCCTCTCCTTCTCTGTTCTTCTTTACAACATGGATATCCTCAGGTGCTGTGCTGAGCCCCATCAGGCAATACCTCAAAAGAGAATTGAGCAAACCCACTTGGATCAGTTGAGTAACTTCACATTCCCTCGCTGATGCCCACAGCACGGACGTAGCACCCTCACAGTAACCAGCCTTCAATGTGAGAGCCAAATCTTCCTCTGTGTAACTGCTGCTGGAGTTTTGAAGTATTTCTGCTTTCCCTCTCACATCCCTATGAGCTAACCACATACCCTTGCTACTGTTGTCCTGTAACTGCCTTGAAAAAGAAAACAAAATAGAAAAAAAATAGTATCAGAAATCCCCTAACTAATTTTAAGAGCTAGAGAGCTGGCAAGCAGAAGTGTATGTGCTGTAGAACTGAAACAGGTGTGGTTTGAGCATTTTCCACATTTGGTTTTGGCAAAAACATAAACAGAACATATTAATTCCTCCACACTGATAATGGGGCCTTGGAATCCGTTATCTGAAATAAAAAATTCTTGGCAGAATTCCTCATGTACTCAAATGTGCAAGAAAAATTGAAAATCATGGTTTTCTTTCTTTTTTTTTTTCTTTTTCTTTTCATTAGGAACCATTTATAAATGCGTCCATTTTAATGTCAATTTTACTGAAGCATTTTTTGCTTAGAGTTACATGTGAAAACATTCCCACCCCTCTCCTAAAGCAGTGAGCTGGATCCCCCTCTCAAACAAATGCCCCTCTGATGAATTTGCATCTCTGTGTGTGTGCACGTGCCTCTGGGCTTGCACACCTGCCCGTAACCTGTGGGACTCCACCAGGTTTGGTGCACTTGCACAATAACAATATTGCACTCTGCAAATATAAGAAGTATAAGATGTCAGGTGCCCCTAATTTTGGGAGAGACTGCAGCTGGCAGGGCACAAGATTTAACATACAAAGTGAAATAATGGCTCATTGGGCGTTATGCGTGGCAAATCCTGCCTTTCTCTTATTCTCCATTCCCTCTGGTCTGCACAAGCCCCCTAATCCTGGGGAGACACAAAATCTTTGTCAAGGAAATTTTGTGGCATCTCTGCCACCTGTGGATGGTGTAGATGATGTACTAAATACTCTGATCATGGTTCCCACACGTTTCTGCTCAGTGGAGAGCACGATTTACACCTTTTCTCAAAACTCCTCCAAAGAGCCTCACAATACTCATTGCTTCCACAATGCAGAGAGTGTTTTGGCTACTGATAACAGATGGATGATGCTCACAATCCTGCCTGTAGCACTGCAAAACCTGCAGCCAGCTCTCAGAATGGGGATTAGGCTTTTCCCTTACGTGCCTTTGCTCTTTGGCCCTTAGATCAGCCTGACTCTTGTACTCCCGCACTCTGACAACAAACCTCGGCATCCCTGTTGAAGTTGCTCCCAGGCTCCATAGGAGGCACAGGTTTGTTTTTTACCCAGGTGAGGAAGGCACTGCTAGAGATCCCCCAGTCTGAGTGCTCTGCACACCAGACCATCGGCTATGGGAGCAGGACTTACTTTGACTGTTTTAAAAGAAGAAAAATTGGTCCATTTCTCTTACAAGAGACAAGGTTTGTGGCTGGCTCTCCGAGTCTCAGATGGACAGGCAGCCTCTGTGCCATGCCAAGGCAAGGCTTCTCCTGCAGGGTCTGTGATCTGTGTGTGGCCTTTCATCAAAGCTGGGGCTTTAGGGCTCACAGAAACCAGTCAAAGCAGCCGGATGTTCATAGATTTACAGACACTCAAGAAACATGGTTCTTCAGACCTAAACTATGTTTCAGTGGTTTCTTCCTGTTAGATTTTTCTGTAAGGAGAAATAATACAACAGTAGTAAATTATCTTCGGGGTTTGGGGTTTAGGGTTTTTTTTTCTATTTCACCAGTCATTCCTTGGTAAATAAGATCATGTCGTTTCAATAGCCAAATTGAAGTTTATACTCAATATTATGTTTATCCCTACCTGAAGTCTGAATATTCGAGGCGTGGATTTTGTATCCGAGCACATGTCATGACTCTAAGTGCTCTATAAACATTATTTTTCCATTCTGCTTGAGATCAAACTTCTCAGTTCATTTTTGGCGTTCTTGAAATCTCACTTTGCAGCACCCATTTTCAGAAGGTTCATTCATTATTTTCCCAGTTCCTTTCAGGTCTTCAGCTTCTCAGCATCTTTTGCATAGCTTGGTTAATTTAGTGCTCTTCAGTCTTGCCTTCGGTTTCCCATTGATTTCGCTGCGCTTGCTTTGGTTGCTCCAGTGGCAGCATTCTCCTCGCTGGCTGAATCTACCTCTGTCAACACAACAATTCCTGTCAATCACCTGCACCCAAACTCAGCTTCTTGGTAGCAAGCCCCATAGGAAAAGCCAATGGCAAACGAGAGGAATTCTCAATGAAAAGCCAGACCACATTTACTTCTGCACGTACAGGCTTCAGCAACCTTTTTCATTCATCGGCCAAGCAGAATGCCCTGGAAAGCCCGTTATCCACATTCAAAGGCAGTGCTCAGGAAGGGTGGGGTAATGCCAAGGCCCAACGTAGAGCTTTGCAGCTCTGAAATCCCAGCAGTTTTTGCCAGCTGTAGCAGGACTCGGCTGTGTGGGCGCCAAGCCGCGAGGCCACACACAGCCTCCATGGCTCAGCACCCACACAGCCAAGCTCTTGCCTAAAAAAAGGGAAAAAAATTTTTAAAATGCTGAATCAGACTCCCAGAGCCTAACCAAAAAACAGGCACATAAACTACAATTTTTTATTATAGAAACTCTGGTTGGGAGCAGAGATGTTGTAGAAAAGCTGGAGAAGAGGGGAAATATTCCTAGTGTTAAAAGCAAGCTGGAGTTCATGGCGTTTGACCACAATAGTTTTCTTGGCTGCTATGGTTCCATGACTGATTTAAGAGGGTTTCAGGTTAATAAACCATAGTTGCATATTATTATCTGTGCTGCTCTTGCACTCCTGCTAGTAATGCCATTTATTCATAGATTTATGATGATCACCATAGTACTATAGAGATTATATGTTTTTTAGGAACATTTGCTGGTGGAGGGAAAAAATGACATGGGGGGAGAGAGACTTGATCTTCTAATCTTTAGTGCTCCTACATCCAGGCTATAAAAGTCATTGGTCCATAACTTGGCCCCAGACTTAGAATGCAAAAAAAAAAACCAAACCAAAAAACCAAACCACCAAATCTGCTCCTCACCTAACCTGCATAAATATAAATTTAAATGTATCAAAAATCATTGCTGGTCTCAACACACCTGACTGACCGGTGGGTCACAAAAAGTACAGGGAAGAAGAAAAAGCAAAATTAAAATGTCCCTTGAAAAAAGAGGTAGTTTTTTCCTTTAATAGATTTCACAAATTGATTTCTTTTAAGAGGAAAAAATAAGGATTTTTCTTCTTTTTCTTTTAGTCTTTCATTGCTTCAATACTTTAAAACCATACAGTAAAAACTGAAGGATATTAATCTGTCATAAAAAGCTTAACACACAATGATATAAATGGCAGGAAAATGATCTACAACATTGCTAAACAACAGCGTAATTATTAATTATTAAAGCCTCAGTTCCAAAATATTCTAAAGGAGTTTTCATGCTTTCTGTTAGTTCAGGAAGAGAAAAAGTCAGAAAGAAAGAAAAGCCTATAGTCCGTTTCCAGCCTCTCTTGCTTTCTGAGCTGAACTCTGCATACAAATCTATATTTGTAAGACACCCTCATCTACCAGTTAATCAAAGCCCTGGAAATTCAAGGAAACCTGTGTTTATGGAAATCTGGCATTTCTGTAAAGTTTTGAATGAGAGCTAAATAGAGCAGTTCATCTCATTGAAACTAATGGCTTCTGCCAAGTGGTTTTGCAGCACTGGGTCTTCTGGCACAGTCAGCATTTAGGAATTCATTTATGAGCTGGGTTAGCTGGAGACTCTGGAATTCAAATTTATGTCTAAGACTTAGTGGTTTATTCCTGATAGGTCTCTGTAAAGAAATTGTAATCAATTTACCAAACTCGGACTTTGCAATATGCAGAATCTAAAGCTGGACTTTTTTTCATGATTTAGGGCTTGGGATTTTTTTCCCCCTTTCCCCAGAGGACAATTGCAAACTGTACACATGTATATTGTGTAACTGAAGGGGGCTTTTTAATCACCCATTCATACTTGCTTTTGAAAAAGCTTTGTCCCTGTGCTCTTGACTTCCTAGGGGCCTGATCCCGCTGAATTTTCCTGCGGGGGAACAGGATCTTAGTTCAGATGAAGTCACATTTGCACATAAAAAGCAGAGAAATGTGTGGCTTGTCACACAAGTTGATTTTATTTCAATCAGCATTTGCATGAACATGCAGTCAGGCTCTATTAAGCACTTGTTTGATTTGCTTAAAAAAATATATGTCTCCAGGAGCTGGCCAGCATATTTGAATATTGGCTTTTTTTTCTGAGTCATAAAAACCTAGACATTTTTAGCAAGCAATGAACAAGAATCGCTCTACGCTTTCAATGCAACTATAAATTTGCTCCTTTTTTCCTCTTTTAGTACTCCTTTGAAGAACTCATTGAATAAATTAACAACTTGGAAAGCTGCCTGCCGTTTTTGTTGGCTTTGGGTTTCAGGGAGTTGCTTGGTAAACAAAAGTCAATGGATTCAAACAGTAACAAAGTAATTTAAATGATTAATCAAGTGTTAAAACTAGCTTAACCTCTCCTGTTTTACAAACTCTACATCACCCTCACTATACTAATAGAGGAATAAGACACCCATCTGGAAATCTCATCTGAAATATTAGATTGAGAATCAAAAATTCAGCCAAGCAGTGTGGTTTGTAGGGATATCCTGGCGGATAATAAATTGCATTAATCTTACTTAAATTTTCCATCTAAATCATGTCTTGAGACCATATTGCACTGAGGGGAATGTGCCTAGCTTTGAATGCATTGTGCTACTGAAAAGGTTATTAAAAGGGGAAAAAAACAGATAATGACTTTTCTTGTTTTTCTTCTGACTACTTTTTCCCATATTGAGGAACCTATGTTAAATATTCTGCCACTAATGAAGAAAGTCTGCTTTCTCCTGCCAGTTCTTATGTTTTCTAACAGAAGATAAGAAATTCACATATTCAGAACTCTTGAGGCAATTTTTTCTTTCCAACCAGAAATTATATGAGTGGATAAAAATAACCCCAGAATTTTCCCAGCATCGTCAGAGCTAAGTATTTTCCTCATCCTGCTCATTCAGAAGAATTTCACTTTTCCAGTTACACAGAGTATGAAAACAATATTGGAAAACCTCCCCCAGGATTTTCATCAACTTGCAAATCTGAAAGAAGTCCAAAGGTTATGAAGTTCTACCCATCTCTTCTGCTCCTGCCCATTAACTACCACACCAGTGTCATTTGCTAAGTCTTAAATTAAATAAAACAAGTTACAATGAAGAGTTGTTTACAACCACAACCTCTTGGAAACTGGGAGTAGTGCTGTCAGCCATGCCAGTGGGTGGGAAGCGGAGCTCCACAGGCAGAAGTATCGCTCCACTTGGTGGATTTGTCCTCAAAAGAGAAGGAGGGGACCACACTGCTGTCCTGGGTGTGCACAGGCATGACTGGGGCTGCAAGGGGCAGGAATGATCCCAGGGCTCCTGCTCAACTCCACCAGGGGGTGAGGGATGATGCCAGCATGTTGCTGAAGAGACCAAACGGGCTGAGGTCCAGGGAAGGCTGCTTCCACCAGGCTCTGATATTTGCCTGAGGTCCTTACTCGGCTAAAGGATGAGTGAATACAAACTGAGGAGAAAACTGCTGCCAGCTGGCACCAGAAAAGCTGTAGATGTGCTGTAGGTGTGGGACACAGTCAAGGTCGTGTCTCTGTCTGGGGAGGCAGGAAGGGAAAGAGAGATGAAGGAAGACATAAGTCCAGAGATATCAGCAGGATGGGGCCTGACATGCTGGTTAGAAGAGGCAGCAGTGTGGCTGTTGCCAGAGCTGTCCACAGAAAGATGTGACTCTCACCAAACACATCAGGAACCACATAATTCAGGGCCGAGAGGAGGTTTCATTCCAAAGAGTGTTACACAATACTATGCAGTGTCATTATGATGCACAACTTCATTCTCCTCCTATGAAAATTTGACCTGGAAGCCCTGAAATTTTTCAGAGGTTTGTGTCAGTATTTCAACCCAAATTCCAAGTCTTAGAGCACTGTTGGAATAGGTATGTGCTGGGGTGGTCTGAAATGAGAGAGGGGAATGGTCCTTCTGATTGCCTCACGGCTCTCGTGGCTGTACGTTCAATGTGTACGGTTAAACAGAGGCTGAAGTGGATGGAAACATGTTTGGTCTCTCCCTACCCATGCCCAAACTCAATTCCTTCCAGACATGTGCCTGCAGCCCTGGGCTGACCAGCTGTGCAAGAAAGGGTCGGGGTTAGTTCCTCCCGAAAACGTGACTCCTGCTGTTTGTCCCACCATGGGATCTGAGACGCTTGCCTGATTTGCCAATGCTGCCAACTCTGCAAATGCTGCAGTCATCACAGCAAAGGCCTGCTGGCTTTTTGAAGCCCCACAAGAATCCCGAAATATGTCTTTCCCTCTTTCTGCAGCATCAAAAGCCCAAGCAAGTCAAATCTATTTTCCATGCAAATTGCTTTTGCACAACAAGGAAAATACTGAACCAGCAAATTCTTCTTGGGAAACAAATTCCCGTTAAAATCAATGAGACAAGCTTCCCACTTGTTCCTATGCTGTTTTGTTATATATTAAACAGCCTTATGAAAAGAAAATATTCCAGTTGCATTTAGAAGTATCACCACTTTAATATGCTGCTGCTAAATCACAAATCAAGCATAAAAAGGAGTCACCTGAGCTCAGAGTTTGTGCATTTCCTTACACAGTTGTTGCAATCAACTCTGCACTGACTTTTTAAACTCTGGTAAATCAAAATTAAAGTTATGCGTCAGAGGTAG
>VZTI01004081.1:191252-263324 GCA_013397865.1 Struthidea cinerea | reverse complement strand
ATTAAAGTTATGCGTCAGAGGTAGTAAATACTTTCAAGGCACATGATGAGCCTTAATTCTTCCCTGAAGTCCAGGCACATGGAAAGGGAAAAGGGGGGGGGAAGGGGGGGGACGGACATTTTAAAAAGCAATGAGGCTTTTAACATCAATTCATTCTCATTTAAGGTCATAAACTCTGAAATAGCAGTCTGACTTGATTTCAGAGAGGATTAATGTTGCCTGGGTGGTTTTGCCTTTCTTTCTTTCCTTCATGCATTTGGATTTGTTGAGAGTGTAGTCATGACTGGGGTTTACAATGCTTGAGTTAAGGTATGGCCACATTGGGCTTTTTATCCTTTGAATAAGGATTCATGTTCTCAATCTTGGCTTCATTTTGATGTAAGGTTTTGTTCTTTTTCCTGTCTGGGAATGTATCCTAAATATATCCTTGAAAGGTTGGTCTAACTGTGAAGTTTTCAAAAAAATTCAGCAAATTCCAATTCAGAATTTGAATTTATCCCATTATGACAAATGCTGTGGGTTGGACCCCATAGTCATGCCATCTCCAAGTTTGCATCCTGCATTTGGAGTCATCTTTTCCAAACAGGTCCAGGAAGAGCAACAGGAATGCTTTCTATACCCGAACCTGCTACATGTTGAGCTTAGGGGTGTACTAGCGAGGTGCAGACAAAACCTTTTCGCAGCATGTGGAGTTTCTCCTCCTTTCCACCCCCTGGGAATGAGGTATGGATTGGGTAAAACTGGGGTGCATACTGGGAGCTCAGCTCTCCCATCTCCCACAGCACAGGGCTGCTCTCGCATCTCGTGGCACGGATAACAAAGCTCCCATTGATCCCCGGGCCCCAGGATCAGCTTCATCCAGGTCTAAATTGCTCATCTGTTTTTAATGCCAAAAGCAATTTGTTTTCTTTATGGACAGTGTGGTTGCAAAGCCATGGTTTTTAAGATTAAACTTCTTTCATCTGGACAATGGCAGCAAGAACAACAACAGAGAAAAAATGATTTCCAAAATAATGAAGAGAATCAAGATACTCTTTTTTTTTTTTTTTTTTTTTTTTTTTTTTTTCAATAGAAGAAAGTAATTACATCCAGGCATCCAGGCTAACTGCAAATGCCAAGTTTGTGCTTGACACTGTTTTAACTGGTTGAAATATTATTTCTAAACAAACAGAGTTTAAAATGGAAATTCTGACGGAGCTTTGACTGCATTGCTATTACTATCATGTTAAATCATTGCTATCGTCCTAGTGGTGTCAGTGCATAGCTACAATTGCTTGCAGGAAAATGTAAGTTCAAACCCAAAAAGCTCAGCCTTTCATATAAACTTCAGTGTATTCAGCTAGAGAAGAATTACACCCCACCAATATTTTAGCATGAAGTCATACCAGATTTGTTATAATAAACAAGTTAATAAATGTAGCCTCTCTCCTAAATCATTTACACGCTCTACAGCTATTCAAGGAACTCTGGCTTATTTTTAGTACCCACACCTTATCTAGGGTGTTCATCACAACAGCAATACTTGCTGCAGTGATTTAGTAGGCTGCTGTCCACACTGACCTTAATTTCTTGTTTTGCTGGATTTTTTTATTGGAACCCTTCAACGGGGATTTTTTTGGTTGTCAGCTTTTTCTCAAAAGCTTCAGCGAGTTATAAGTGGTTCGATATGGTTTAGATCATTCATTTGGGTTTTAGCACATTTGTAAACCATGGAATTAACTCAGTGAAAGGGTGATTATGGTAATAAAACTGCACCATGCAGAGTTGGACTTTCCTAACTGAAAAGACTTTTTTCTTTCTCATGCGGACTCACAGATTTTTATTAAGAAAATTAAGTTCACACTCTTCTCATGCACTGTCCCTGTATAGCGTGTATCACAAATATTTATGATGGTGTCCTCTAGCTCCTGCATATGGCTTTCCCACAAGCAATTGGTAGGAATGATCTCTGGTTTCTCCTGAGAGACCATTAAAATGGATCTAGTCTTTAAGAAGCACTCCACACAGAAGGACAAAAAGCAAAGTTTCAGCTCTAAAGCGCTCCCAGTGATGCCTGTTGGCAGCTCAGAGCCCCACTGCCCCGGGCAAGGAAATTGGGATGCACATCTGGCACACAAACCTACCACTCCTACAGAGACCATGATGCTACACCACCTTCAGCCTCCTCTTCTGGCACCTCAAATGTGAAATAAATTTTTTTGCGCACACATGAAAAACAAATTAATGTTAAATACCCAAAGTTCTGCAGGCTTCAAATTTTAAAACTATCTGTAGGTTTAGGCATTTCTTTACCTTTAACAGCCAAATCACACCGTCTACCCAGCTCCTTCCTGGCACCTTTTAAAATCCATCAAGACCAGATGGTGCCTGCTGGCATGGATGTTCTGGGAAAAAAAAAAAAAAAAAAAAACCAAAAGAAACACACCAGCCTCAAAGTGAATAGCTGCTGTAATCCATCCCACTCTGAGTGCTCCTGCAAGCATGTGCAGCTACCCATCCTGCCCTGCACAGTGGAGAGCTAAGGTGCTCCTGGTGCAAACACATCATTTGAAGTGGAATGCTGACAGGGAGTTATTTATGGGAAGTTGTGCCTGAGGAATATGTGGAGGTACATAGAGCAGCACACTGAAGGACACATACCCCACAGTCAGAGTGCAAAATCATCAACAGGCTCCTTGCAAAGCCGGTCTTTTTGTCCTGGAGGAACAACAGTTTGAAAGATACTTGGCGGTGGCTTGAAAGCTCGCTTTGCCATCTGAGCACTGGTGAAAGTGACTGTGGTGTCCAGGTGTTCCAGCTGGGCCGTTTGTCTTGCTCTGTGCATTGCTACTTCCTTCCTCAGATAGTAACGAAACCATATCAGATTTCTGTGATGACCACCAGGAGGAATTATCTTCTCCTTCTCTTGTCAGTCAGTTGGGTTTTCTTGCCAGGTCTGTCCCAGTGTATTTACCATGTTACATCCCTCCTCTGGTGCAAAATAAATGGGCTGTGGGAGGGTGAGAGGAAGAGTCCAGTGCCTGGACCCCACTGCAGAAGAATTACAAGTCAAGACAGAGCAGGGATGGACAACACTACTTGGTGTCTTCATTTCTGGAGACAGGCTGGCAGACAGGCTTGGAAAGGACAAGCAAAAAAAGCTGGAGAAACTAAAACTACACCCAGCCCTACATCATCCAGTATTCTGCACTTAGAAATCAGCACTCATGGCATTGCAGTACCAATCACAGCTCTGCGGGCAGCAGCCCCTGAGGACTCCAAATTTAGCACATCCCTTGGCCAGGAGCACCCACAATTCCAGGAGGCTTCCCTACACCAGGCTGAAGCTCAGGGAAGCACTGGACTAGCTGGGCTGCCTAAAATATCACAACTGTGACAACAGGCAGAGAGCGTCAGCCCTCACCTCTGTTTTTCCACAAAACACCGAGCATGGTCACAGACTCAAGGTATAAATCTCCTTGGGTTTGGACAAGGTGAAAGCTCCAGGATAGGCTGGGCTCCTAGAACCCTTGCACACCACAACCTAGTTTTAACAAGCTCTCTGTCAGTCTGTGGATTGGCTTGTCTAAAATCCCCAAAATTTCTGTCTTGCTGAGGTGGAGACCTTAAAAATGTGCCTGAAGTTTTCTCAGAAGTTACTTCTTCACAGTTTTTTCCCCTAGATGAATGTTTTCTTGCTTCATAAGTTCAGTTTTTCAGCATTCATTCTTCTAATTTTATTAGAGAAAAAGTTGGTGCTCTGCATAAGGCAGAGATAGAAAAAAAAAAAAGGGAATAGTTCAATTTCAGATTATTTTAGTGAAATAAGCCGAAAGTTGGGTTTCCCGTTATGTCTGAAAAAAAGGGTCCGAATTCTCATTGGCATAGTGCTGCTCATGAAGTCTCCAGTTTTTACAGAGTTTGCTGGGGTCTGAATATGGAGTGCAGAGAGGTGCCGAACTGAGTGAAAACAAGCTGTGCTGAGCACCACAGCAATTAGGGCTAGGTGTGCTACAGCTCAAACTTCAGCTGCAGGGTTGCTGCGTTGCAAAGAGGTTGCCCCTTGTCCCACAGCAAGGAAATCCTGAACCAAATTCTTCTTCTCCGGACTTCCCACTTTTTGATTAACCCAGACTCAGTTTTAATCCTGGCTGAGGCATTACTGGGCTGAACTAAAACCTGGAGTTGAAACACTTCTGAACTCAGTCTTTGTGCAAATCTGGACCTAGATTTACAGTTAGGGCATGTCTGTGGCCCCTATCACCTGAATACACTGTAATTAATCATAGCTGGGATAGAGGGGTTCCCCTCTAGGTCCTACAGCACTTCATAAGAAGGGACATTCCTGTTCCTCCTATTCTGGAAATGAGGAAACTGAGGCATAAGATGACTTATTTCAAGCCACTTGTAGTCTGTAGCTCAACAGTCATTTTGGTAGATCACTTTCAGCCCACATAGGACTCCTGTGTTGGCAACAAAGCTGCAGCTCTTTATTTGAATTAGTACTGCAATGGCAGCCTGATTTACAGACTCTTCTGCTGCTGGGGTCAAAAATTAAGTCACTTTTCAGCATGGGAGCAGACCTGCCAACCGTAATTAAAAGCTTTCCTTTGAAATACGTGTCAGACTTTACACACGGTGAGAAGTGCTTCCCACAATATGAGCTTTCAGGCTGTTGCACTGAACAACATCCATGCGGCTAACCACTTCTCTGCTGGGTCCCACCAGCATCTGTTCCCTTGCCAACATTTTACTAGCATTCCACAGAAATCAGTGCAGTGTGCAGCTCTGCCAGGTAGGGCCAGAAGCAGTTAAGAGGTTAATAGACTCAAGCCAACTTCAAACGACACGCAAACCTCAGAGGTGAGCCCAACAGACGGCTGTCGAATGAGGAAAACAGATAGACTTTGTGATGATTTGACTAATTGCACGAGGGGTTGTCTCGTGCAGATGGTGCTCTTCCCACCCTTGCTCCAAGACATATGCTGGCTGGAAGGCAGTCATTGATCACAGCTTGTGTGAGAGTCTTAAAACCCTTAATGCAGGGAAGCAATCAAAGGTAGCTATGTCCCTGAGTCATCTAGGCCCTGTTGAAAACCCTTGCATCAGCTCCCTACTCTGGAAAGATCTACCTTCAAAATTTCAGCTCCTGCTGGGAAAGTATAATACCATCCTGGCTGCCCCCCAGCAGCTTGCTCTGCCTTCAGCAGGGGCTTTTCCTGCAGCGAACGCCTCATCCACCACTTTCCAGGTGGATTAAGCTGTGTGCAGAGCGTCTCACAGAAGGCATTTTGTGAGATTTCCAGAGCGCCTCGTCTCCAGCCAGTTCAGAAATACTGCTAGCACAGCCACCTTGTGGCATTGGAGTATCTGCACTTTCAGTCCCAGGAGACAACAGGAAGCGCAGAGTCAAGCCAGAATGTAAAATAAATACATAAAAGTTAAGCAAATATTTTTGAACCTCTCAAACAGGTTTGGGTTTTGTTTGATTCAGTGTAATAATAATACTTAGCACTTACAGTGTACTTCATAGTTTGAAAGCACTATAGAGACTTTAACTATTTAGGTTTTGGGCAATGGTCTGGACCAGCTTGTTTGATCTGATTTGGTTCTCTCATGCCTGGAAAGTATTTGAGAAGTCAGAAAAGAGAAGCAGGAATATCCTTTGTGTCTTTTGGGTTCTTCTTTCAATTTTTGCCACTGAGCCTATTTGTAGGAAATCATTCCACTTCTTTTTACCTCAGTTTACCCAACAGGCAACGTGTTTCCCAGCCTCATTTGCAGAGGTGAGATTTAATTTCAATGTTGCATCTAAGGTCCTCTGACAGTTACTACACAGATGCAGATGTTTCTCATTCTTCCTCACTTGCCTGGCGAAAATTAAAGCCGAAATTGTGAATGAAATATATACTGGCAGCTAAACAGTTCAAACCATCCACAGTTACCTATATTGTTCCAGTAGTAATCTCATCCACTGCCCGAGGCACAAGGGTTTTGAAAAGGTTACAGTAAAATATGTAAATAGATGAACCATATGCATAAAGAAAATTCTCTCGGGTCCCAGTGTATGTCTATTGTGGCTTGAGTTCTCCTTCCAAGTCTTGTTTTTCCAAGAGTCAGCTTTAAAGCTCGCATAGCTACTGGACCAGTTTATGATCTAAAGACATATTTACAAGTTCAAACCACTTCAGGAGCTAATTATATTCTGGACACACTACAATATTTGGATGCCAAAACGTCCATATTCTTTGAAATGAATGTTTAGTAGCTTTCTCAAGAAGACCTCATTTCACAAACTCCAGTTACAACAAATGAACACATGTTCCTCTTTTTGTTTCCTCTTTTTTTGCTGAATTTGAGAAAAAAAAAAAAGAGTAATCATACCGCAATGGAGAACACTTCATTTTCTCATTAAAAAGTACATTTCAGCAGCTTTTCATCACACTGGCCCTGCCACCCTCAGCTTTCTGTGAAAGGAACTGCTATGGAGGAGACAATCTAGCAGCTGGAGCAGCATGGAGAAGGGACACAAATGGTCATGGAAAAGCAAGCAGTGCCTTTTTCCAGAGACTCTAGTGGGTGCAATAGGAGGCTCAGTTTAAGGGGGCAGCAGTCATTAACCAAGGCTTCTTCTTCCTCAGGCAGGTTGTTTATTCCCTTGCCCTGACTCTTCTCAGGGAGCCAGAAATTGAACAGCTTGAGTGGAGATGAGCAAGGTTGTTGTCCCTGGATCTGGTCCTTGCCCCATACATTACACAGAGCTAAGCCAGCCACTGCTGCTGCATTCCCAGTAGAATTTCCAGTACTGTTCCAGCAGTCGGGCTGTGGGGGAGCATGCTGATCTCTGTGGATGTGGAGGGTGCATGATGCCTTACTGGGCATTCTCAGGCCACAGCATAACCAGCCCAAAGCCATCAGAGAAAGGAATTGAGGGCCAGAGGAAATTCCTCACTGACTTCAGCATGCCCTAGTTCATGTTCAAAGTGTGAGTGGGGAAGACAGGACAGTAGAAAAAGTGAGAGCTCTGGGAAGAGACCATGCAGCTGCTCATGCTCCCAGGACAGAAAGCTAAAGCTGGTGGTGAAAAGAAGCCCAGACCTGGCATGGGAGAGTGCGTCATGTCTCTGCATGGTGCAACTGCAGCTGCAGGCAGCAGCTGGTGAAAAGGCAGGAAGCTGCTGGTAGAGGAAAGCTGGAGTCTGAGCTGCTTTGTGTTCCCAAGACTTAGTGCAGCGAGCCACGCTAACGAGAGGCTGCAAGCAGTGGGTGATATGCCACCCCCATGTGCACATGTCAGAGCCACATCTTAGTGCAACCTATTTGCCATATCTAGAATCAAGTTTTTCAAGTTTTCCTTCTCACAACTGATCATTTACCATTCCTATGATTTTTCTTGCTGCTTATTCTCCATAGACATTGCCACCTCTTTGATCTCTACATAAATACATGCAGCTCTTGAGCACACTGTTTACATAGATTAAAAGGTATCCTAAACCTTACATGTACACACTGATAACCCCAAATCTGATTCGTGATTGAGTACCTGAAAATGGCTTTTACTCTCTGGAATTTTAAGGTTTACAACAACAAGCCAGATGTCTTAGACAGCACAGACTTTCCCCTTTGAAAATAGCAAACACCAGCTTCCACGGTAAGGTCGGATCTCCAGCAGCGGTGCCTCTGAAAACCAGAATGGCATCTGAGCCTGTGAATTTCACTGTGATCCACAGAGCCAGTTTTATCTTCTATGAGAAGGATCAGTTTATGCATCATCCTGACAGTGCAAGAATCTCAAGAGAGGTATGTTGTGATCTTAAACTCATCTCTGAACCAGAGAAACCAGACATTAAAACATATGTGATATGTTAATAATAATAAATTATAAATAATAAAATGTGATATGGAGCATGGAGTAACTTAAATGCTATTAAGGCACTGTTGAATGTGTACAGTTTCTGTATTTGTTCAAAACCTGATGAACTGTATTGCTCACAGTTCTTTTCAGTAAGATGGCCTCATCTTTGCAAAAGGAAGCCATGAGAAATGTTAGTGCTAAATCAAGGTCATGAAACTAGAGAATTAACAAATTCCTTAAGGCCAGTAACTTTCACGGCTTCTTGAATTCCTTGATTCATTGTATCTTCATAAATACCATCACTGACTCTCAGCACCTTAATTATAATTTAAAATTTGCATTCTGGGCAGCATTCTTGCCAGTAGACCTACATACCAATATAGACTAGAATAAAATGACGGAACAGCTTGTGTGTCTACACCAACACCAAAACCATTTCAACTCACTAAACAACCTCCCACACTTTCACAGATCCATTAATTATAAACTGCAGTTATTAGAGACTATTTTTCTTGTCTATGCTTGCCACAGGTCTTCCCTGAATTAAATCTTGCAGATTTAGGCAGATGATTCATAAAGAAAAGCGCTGTAAGATCAAGTCAGAAAGGTTTTCCTGTAGTACCCGTACTGGGATTTGGGCCTTTAAACAACAACTGCCTGGCAGTGCCCAAAGGAGTTTTTGATGTGCAAGGCATGGAGACTTTTAGGTGAAGAGGGAACTGTTACCTTATTGATGAAGTTAATACAATAGGACCACATCTGTACTGAACACTGCACTGCTTAGCTCATCTAAGGCAGCATCAGTTTCAGGTAGCCTGTGGTTGTTTTTAAAAAGCCACAAAAGCTGAAAAGCTTCCTTCTACACATTTGTTTCTGCAAGCCTCTAGAGAGGTAGAGAAATCATGGCAGTGCAGGCAGAGGAAAGATGTTATCTGCTACACAATTATTTTTAGGAATAAGATGCCACAAAGCACCAGTTTAAATGATGCAGGGCACATATATTGATGGAGTGTGGCGCATGGAATGAGTTCACATGGAATTGCATAAAATCCGGAAGCAGACATACACTGAGTAAAGACAGGCTGCTTATGGCTGGAATCAGCACATGAAGTTACCATACAGTAAGTCACAAGTGCCTGGAAATTCACCTCACCAAGAAGAGATACTGTGATAACATTTAACAGATTATTTTTTTTCCACCTGGCCCTTGGCACTTCAGTTCTTTTCAAGTGTCTGACCACCTCCATGTGCTTCGGAAACCTCTCTGCCAATCCCAACAAGGCTTGAGAAGATCACAGGAGTTTTCACATACTTGGCTGCCTCAACTTATTAAACAGTCTCCTTATAGGATGTTTTTATTTTTCAGCCTATATCCCAAAAATCTGATGTTCTTGGACAAGGAAATGTGATTGCGGGTGGGCTCAGGACTTTCTACCCTCGCTGCTTTCCTACCTGGTCTAAGGAAAGTTCTTTAGACTGGAAAGAGGCTTCTCCCAAACTTCTCTGGGAGGTGATTTCACAGCCCTAACTCACGGTGACTCGCTCTTAACCATACATATGGTCAGTCCTTCAGCTGCTGAAAAAGGGTAGAGTGTCAGAGGTTTATCCCTTCGCCCTGTGTAGGGCAACACGTCACCAAGGGCTGCAAAATCAAGATACACATTGTGCAGCTGTAATGTATACATCACCCACTAAACCCTTCAAGTGAGACCTGTAGACCTTTAAAAGCACACTTTTTTTGTGAAAACCCCTACATGGATCCAGCGAAGACTTTGAAAAAAAGAATGCCCTCTGTCCCACAAAAACTCACACCTTCCTTACTCCACCTTATTTTTAAGGGAAGCCAAGACAAAGAGAGAGGTCTTGTAATGTGTTGGAGGTCAGAAAAGCCAGACACTCATTCCTGGTAATGCCTTGACTGAGAAGATGGGTAGAAAATCCTTGTAGCTCTGCTGATCTTGAAGGCTGGTTTAGAAAGTTGGGGTAAGGTACATTTGCCCTGAACTAGACTTCTTGAGCCTGTAATGGGGAGAAGGCTCTTCCAGAACATGACTTAAATCTCTCCAAGACAGATTGGCCAAATGAAACATGCCTTCATAGAGCCCATATCTCCCCAGAAAGAGGTTAGAAAGATGCAGGAAACTACTCTGTAGGCACCTGCACTGGAAATGTTAAGGCAATTGAATTCCACCAGAAGAAACTTTCCTAAAGATAGCCAAGGCATCTGCTTTAAAGTCATTATATTGCAAAAGTTCTGTGCAAGAGACAGAGTTCCTGAAGCAGGTTCAGTAAAGGGTGACAAAGATGATTGAGGGACTGGAGCATCTCTCTTATGAGGAAAGGCTGAGGGAGCAGGGCCTGTTCAGCCTCAAGAAGAGATGACTGTGAGGGGACCTCATCAACGTCTGTAAGTATCCAAACAGGTGATGTCAAGAATGGATCCAGGCTCTTGTTGACCATGCCAAGCAATAGGACAAGAGGAAATGGTCAGAAACTGATGCACGGGTCCAGCAACGTGCCAAGTCTGAAGATCTTGCCATCCTAGGAGTCATTGGTAGACTTCCCCTCAGTAATAGCTATTAATAGAGCCAGACTGGAAGAGTCTGGTGGGCTTTTACAGAAAACCTTCAGGGTTAGTGAACAGCCCTGTGTGACTTGATCTTGTTTTGCCACAGTTTATCCACCAGACAGAATTGTTATTGAGCAAGAGATCTTGAAGGTACTGGGCACATCAGAGAGAGTGCTGCCAGTTCTTCTCATTCATCTGTATCAATCCTGTTTGATAGCAGAGGCATATATTCATCCAGAGAATGCCTGACTGTCAGCAAAAAGAACAACTCTCCACCATTTGCCTTCCTGAAAACATTAAGGACCTGGTCTCTAACTCTTTCTGTCATGAAGAACTTGCCCCTTTAATGTGGGTCCAAAGTCACTGCAACCGAACATATGCTTCCCAGATGGACCTAATTAAGACTATATGGCCGCATTTGGGGGTGAATAAATAGAGAAAAAGGAAACTTGCTTAGTGGGAGGTCTATGGAAAGAGCTGCAGAGAACTGAGAATTGGGAGACCACTAGACTGACCACCTGATAATCTCTCACTGAGAGCCACAAAGAGTGAAGGGCTTGTGGACTGAGTCCTTCATGTTATGGAGTCAAGCTTGAGGGCCAAAGGACATGGGGAGCAACAGAAAGAGAGCAAAAAATAAACCTCATGGTTTCTTTGGAGAGAAGCAACTCTCAGACACTGCAACTGAGACATTCCTGCAGGGAAGGACAAGAGAGCAGTTAAAGAGGCTGTCCATGAGAGCAGATTATGAGCTATGGAAATTGCAGAAGAACACAGTATTTGCCATGTTGTAATACCTCTTTTTGAAACTGAGCTGATTAATTTTCAGCCATTTGCATGGCTGATTAATGCTACTTCTGTTTTATCTCTTCAGAGAGCCATGTCTTCATAAAGGGCAATATAGTAAAATTCTCAAAGAATTTAGTAACCAGATTTTCCTTACCTGCTGCAAGAAGTTGCTCCATCTCTCTCCCCAGTCAGGGCACCGGACAAGCTCTCGTTTCTTGGTACACTCACACCTGGACCCACTTTTCAACAAGAAGGAGTTGAGGATCTGCAATTTTGCAATCAATGAAAAGCACTGGCAAGTGTGAAGGAGAGTTAGGTTGCCAATAAACAGAGCATCACTTGAAATTATCAGTGTGAACATGAGGGACAGGAACAGCTGTAGCATCACGGTTGCAAATTCTTCGGACCAGTGATTGCTCATGGCCGTGGATAGAGCACCTGACAGAATGGGACCACACTAGGGTTTCTTGGAACTCCTGTCATGCCAACTCCATCAGCTCTCAAAGGAGGCCGGCAACTCAGCTCCTGCACACACATTTAGTTTGACTTACAGAACTTATTAAATCCAGTGGGAAAAGTGACATTGTGGTTGTGAAACTAGGACTGAGTTTCATACAAAAACATTTTTGCACACCAGGATTTTTACATGGTCTTGAGAGATCCCAAGACTTGTATGTTAGTGATGCAGTTTCATAGCCATTGCTATTTTATTGGAACGGTTTTGTTAGAAGTCCTGTAACCTGCCATAGCAAAATACATTGCCTCCCCTAGGGACAATGACCAATTCATCTCTTTACATCCAGCCTGGGTTAAGGAACAAAAACTGAAGAGCTCAGGTTGACCAAAGAGAAAGTGATTTGTGGTCTCATCTCGTCCTTCAAAAGGTCACAGAAGAAGGAGCAACACAGCATTGTTGACAACCTTGTAATTGTTCACAAATAAATCTGAATACCCTGGAAACTAAGTAGTTTTCCCTGGCTGAGGAATGAGTCTTCCAGAGGCTGTTCAGGCAGTTCAGTGGGTCTCTGAGCAGAAAGATGGGAGGTGGGCAGGGCTTTGAGCGCCTCTACCAGGTCAGGGAATCATTTCAGGGTAAAGTATTGAGAGAGAAAGACAAGTGCAAACACAGCTGTCACAAAACAACCACAGCATTTCAGGCAAAACAAACATTAAATTGGTTTTGGGGGGAAAGTTGGCAAATGTACCTGGTTCTTCCAAACAGGACAAAGGCTTGATTCTAACTTTTATTTTAAGTGTTTTGCTTTCCATCAGATCATCCCATTTACCAAACACCTACAGGCATTTTGCAAGACAGCACTGCAGATTACACAGGTTTCTCTGTGTAAGAGCTCTAACACCGTGTCCTTCCCATTTCTCTACCTCTCCCAGAGTTCTCCTCCCCAGTTCTGAGTGCTTTCCAGAGTCTGACTCCAGTCCCCAGATCCAAGGATGGGATTTTTTTACTCAGGGAAGACTCCCTTAGGCTGCAACTGTTCCAGGAATGTGGCTATGGGACAGCAAAGCCCCAGAAGAAATATGAAGTTTATTTTTTAACTAAAATTATGATTTATGAGGAACAGCTGAACAGACTATGCGAAGTTTCATTTAAATAGATTCGGAGGCCACGATGATTTAGTAGAACTGTATGTGCCTACTCATTTGTGAGACTTATACATTGCATATGCAAGTGTCAGGCTCCTTTCCCGACTGTCCCTGTGTTTAGGCTTACATGTGATAACCAGGCACTTTCAGCACTTCACATACACTAATGGAGGATTTTGTTAAAAAAAAAACCTTGAGAATTGAGGGATGGAGAAATTTAGTGAACATGTTAAGCAGGCCCAGGAAAGCTTGGGACCAGGCAGGCTGAGATCAGGCCTCAGGGTTACCATGTCTCAGTTTCAGGGTCTCAGTTTCTCCCTTTCTTCTTCATTCCACCGCTGCAGTGGCTGCTTTTCTTCAACCAGAGCCTCATCATACATTTCTGTGTTATTGCCACAAGTGCCAACTCATCTCCAGGAGTCCCTCAGCTGCACCACAGGATGGTGAGGAGCGGGCTGGGGGCTTGCCTGGGCTACTGGCAAGCTCAGCAGTCAGCTCCAGGGCTGGTGGCCCCAGCCACCAGGAGTGCTTTGATGTTACTGCTTTCATTTCAACTTAGAGAAAGAACCCAGCGGAAGTCCTGGCACAGAAATGAGGATTAACACACAGAGAAGAGCTGACGTTCTTCAGAGAAACAGGTGGAAACATGATCTTAAAAAGTCACACAAGACTCAATGAGTCCACTCAAGCATAACTGTCAGGCTCTGTCTACTTAATCTACTGTAGTGGACAATGCCCTGTAGTGGACAACCTCAGCCAGCCAAACACATACTCCCCAAAAGGCAGGTGTGCACTCTTGGACCTGCCCCCTTTTCAGCAATTTCACATGGAGCCCTCCCTCCCACGCCAGGTCTGCCAGGGACAGCTATTTAAACTTTTAATTATGTGTTCAGGCCCTAGCTCTGGCTAAACCATGCAGAAAGGGGCTAACTTGGAATCATTTTCATTACTGTGAGGTTTTTATTTGGGCTGGTGTACTACATGTGAGGGTTTTAAGGATATTTTTTCTGTCTAAATCTCCCATTACCATGGTTGAAACAGTTAGTCAGCTTTGACATATTTTCCTTGGCAAAATATCTTTAAAATAAGTAAGAGTGCTATCTTCAGTTTTGCAGGTCAGGGAAATGTGGGGTCAAATTATGAACGTGTTTGACTACCTAAAGGTATCAGGAGGGATTTTCAAGAACATTAGTAGGTGTCAAACTGGGCTATTAGAAATCAACTGTAACTTGACGTTCCCAAATCTCCTTCAAAATCTGGCTGAAACTATGCTTGAGCATCATCTGTGCCACTTAAACACATGGATGAGAAAGTAGCTGAACACTGTTTTCTTGTGTCCAACAGAAGGCACTAAAAACCAAATGGGTTTTCTATCGTACAATTACAGAGAAAATGTCTCTGTGAGTTGCGCTTGGCAGACCGGCTTCAGTGAGTGTAGTAATAAACATGTGGCTACTTTTGCTCTCCTCCTCATTTTCAAATGTAGTTGTATGTTGTTTATGGTGTTTCATAATGTAGAAGCCCAACAGATAAGAGAAAGTCTGTCTGATTTGTTTTCTTGCACTTAAATTATAGATCAATTACCTGCTCTGCTGGAACATTGGTGAAGCTAAACATTCATATTTTTAAACAAATCCATGTGATACATAACACAAAATTATAAGATAATATTATGTAACATATAATATGTTTCTGATATTTCTATATTGAGATAGCTAATGCTAATCATTATTTATAATGATTTCACTTCTCTTGGGATGGCAACATGAAACAAGGTTAACATCTCAACAGACAATAGGGTTCAACATTACGTGGAAGGGGTGTTTGCACCATCTCATGTAGTGGCCAGCAAAGATTAGGAGAGCTTTAATGGCCCTTTCACCCCAGATAAATTGTAGAATAGCGTCAGGATCCATTTCTTCCCGCTCCACCATCCATGTGGCTTCCTCTGAAAGAGATAAAACAAGATCTCTTCAGGGCATTGTTTGTGTTTTATTAGTGTTAGAGTCAGCTCCATGTCCTATGGAGCCTATTGTCCATTTCAAATACAGGAGCATTTGGATGTAGAGCTGGTCTCATGCCAAAGAAATATGCCACCTTGAAAAACTAACCTTATATACTGATCTCTTTGCCACTACATGCAGATTTGAGCTAAACCCAAGACTTCATAGCTGTCTAGCCATGGAAATCACTGTTACTAATGAGTTCTACATCTAACCTGTAGATAGAAAGTGGCTCAGCTCCCAAAGTCTACAAAAAAATCACAGTAAATCCCTGTGATTTGAAAGCGTGATGCATTCAGAGGCATGTGTGCACACTGCAGAAATCCTGCTTCACACATGGAAAAATTAAAGCTGGGGGGAAGTCTTATTGCTAAGGTGGGTTGCATAAGTGTTTTTTCAAGTGTATTTATGTAGAGTTTTTAGATCCCAAAACTAGAGCCCTTGCTCAGGCAAAAATCCAACTGGCTGAACTGAAAATGTTGCCTTATGCAGTCTGCAAAATTGGGCTGGGAGAGCATGTTTGTATGTTGTCTGAGCATGCCAAAGGTCAAGAAAAAGGTTGTCAAGACTTCTTAGTTGTGTCCCCCTCCCCGGTACATAGCCAAGATGCAGGTAAAATTCCCATGACTTTTAAAGAGGGTGCAGAATTTGGCCCACTGGCTATCAAAAAAGCTCTGGAGAGTGGAGTGCAGCTAAATTATTCCAACACCAGACAAATGAGTCTGCCTAACCTAAGCCATAACATTTGAATTATTAATGTTCTCTAATAAAGGGGATAAAGTGTCTGTAGAACAGAGTGTTTCAGAGCTCTGTTAAAGATCATGCCTATTTTAATTTAGAAGTTCAACTTGAGGAGAGACAATGCTGGCATTGTGTTACGGAGATTTAAAACAAGTCTGTCTTGAGGATTTTCCTCTGTCCTTATCTGTAATAATAGAATTTAAAAAAGAGTCAGAGTAAGAGCAGCAGCACTGGAAAATATCTTTCTCAGAAACTATAGCAGACAGGTCACAACATTTTTAAACAATGATAGTAACATTTATTCTATCAAAGCCATTTTATGTTTTATTTGGAACTCTGGCGCCTTTATTTTTTTAAGCTCTCATAACATGACACTAATTACAGACATCAAGATGCTCTATGGAAGATACCAGGCAAAATCCAGATGCTGCTTCTTTTCCTTTCTCTGCACTCCCACCCCAGCCCTTTTGTGTGCATTACATCATTGCATAGTTTATTTTAAAAGTGCCTCAAAAATGCAATGATAGTAATCGTAGACAGAAGGAAATTTATGGTGAGCACCTCTGGCCTGCAAATTCCTTCACAAAGCACTCCTGCTGCTCATCAGAAGACCTCACTAGCAGAGACTTGAAACAACAGGGGCTAGAAAATACAGTCTGGGTGATGAATTAAAAAATTTTGGGCTAAAGTAATTTCCACCTCAGGACTGCAAGTACACACTTCCTCTTCTCTGCCTCTTCCACCAAATGGATCAGTCAGAGGAATGGGTGGAAGGGTTTGCGTTGTTCCCCCTGGGAGACCAAACTGCCACAGTGCCCAGGGCCAGGGGGGAGCACTGCTTGGCTCTGACACCCCAGTGAGCACCCACAGTGGAGGTTTGCAGTGAAACCTCCTGACAGACACCCACACCCCAGGGGTGTCAGCCAGCCCGGAGGAACACAAAGCAATCTGCAGGCCGCATCCCCTTTAGTGTCACAGCTGGCTGCAGGAAGTCATTGCCCTGTTGTGGCGAGCTGGTGATCTGCACAAAACACCCACAGGTAAAATAACCAAGCGCCCTCAGATGCCGATGGCAGCACTGAAACTGAAGTATCTTCTAGAGACATTGATCAGCTGCCTTTAGTAGGTGGTAAAATTACCATCCAACACTCAAAATTTTTGAGTTTCCCCTTGACTTGACCATCTGAACATCTGTAGGCTACCTGTGACATTTTGGCTGCGGTAGCATCAACCAGGACAGCACGCGAACCATGACATGACCCTCTGCATGCCGCCACTGCATCACAGGGGTTCCCCACAACTCATACCATGCTCCCCTGGGCCTGGCTGGCACCACTGAAGTGTCCAGCTTTGGTCAGGATAACATGGGCTCAGTACTGCTGTGTGACACCAATCACTTGGTGCATCCCTGGAGCTTTGTGGTGACACATATCCACAGCCCTGCCACGGTGCAAGGCTGAGGGATAGTCTCCTCCCTCACATTTTCCCACAGGCAGAGCTCACAGGATAAAATCCCAGCCCTGTTCAAAGTGTGATTAGGATTTCAGCCACAATGTTGCAACAAACACATTTGTCCTGCAGAGTAAGCAAATAAAGTGGCAACACTACACCAGCGGAGAACAGGAAGTTTTTGATGACACTGGCTCCAATTTTTTAACCTATTAAGGTTTCCATTACCCTCAGGCTCATTATTCAGCAAAAAGTAAACACCAATAAATCTGAAATAACAAGTGAAACACATGCACTTAAGCAAAAAAATAATCCTAGGAAATGTTCTTTCCTTTAGCACATTAGAAACAGTCAACACAGCAGTATCAGAGTGACTATGAAGCTCCTAAACACATTCCATCCTCCAAAACAAGGGTCTCATGAGCCTGCAGAGATGCAAGACTTAGGTCTTGGGAGGATCTTAGGATCTTGGATGCCCCTTCCCTGGAAGTGGTCAAGGTCAGGCTGGATAGGGCAAACTGGCCAAGTGGAAGGTGCCCCTGCCCATGGCAAGGATTTGGAACTGGATGATCTTTAAGGTCCCTTCCAACCGAAACCATTCAATGATTCTGTGATCCAAAGACCTCAGGGAGAAAGAAGGGAGGACCCATGGCTGGAATTCTGTTACCAATATCCTTCACGCCTGTGTCTGAGAAGTTCCTTTCCATCAGTAATGGCGAGGACTAAAAGAAATGTGCGGATTTTCCTTCCCCACTTCAGCACTGTCAGGAGTGGTGGAATCT
Organism: Struthidea cinerea; assembly: GCA_013397865.1. Taxonomy (NCBI): domain Eukaryota; kingdom Metazoa; phylum Chordata; class Aves; order Passeriformes; family Corcoracidae; genus Struthidea; species Struthidea cinerea. The sequence continues at coordinate 245,555 of VZTI01004081.1, read as the reverse complement.
GCACACACCTCCGTGTCTCCACTGTGTTGTCAAGAGCTTACACTCTACTTCACGAGTATGAAAATCCTGTGTCTTTAAGTACTACAAAAGTAATTTTTCCAATAGAAGAAAGATTATCCTTTTTGCCACTGTCTGTTAAAATACCTCTGGACCTCTGAGCAGACCCAAATTCTTCCTTTTACATTAAGCTGTCGAACGTTTATTCTACATTTCCATAAGTAGCCATTTTAACTTTTCCATTTTCCTTTTTTAAACAGGAAACCTCCCCACTGCTCCTCCACTTTCTCTAAGCTCTTTGTTTATATTCTACTTCCATTACCAGAATTATTCTTACATTTTTCCATCCCCTATTCTGAACAAACATTTACACTGACTCTGAACGACTCGTATTATATGTAATGGGAAACAACAAAGCAAGAGGGAACAAAAGTAACATCTCTGTGAGAGGATGAAATGTGCCTGCTGCCTCCTTGCTGATAGCAGCCATGAAAGGAAACTGCTTGCAACCCCGGCCACAGGACCAAGCCAAAAATGTAGAGATGCATCCAGTGCAAAGCAGAGTCGCGTAAATCACAATCATATGGACCATGGTTTGCTAAAGTAAATGATGTCTTCCAAGTCTCCAAATTCCCTGGAGCATGTCGTGATACATGGAAACAGCAGCAATTGATAGAAAGGAAGAGCTGAAATTCTTCCCTCTCCTTGAAGGGAGGTCGTCCTTAAAACCAACATCCTGCTGTACATTTACCAGGTAACATATCCTAATGCACTAGGCACGAGACCAGACACCACCTCTTTTTCCCTTCTTCTGCTGCTCTTTTGTGATTTGTTCTCTAAATATTCTCCCATCATCTCATTAGCTGGGATATGATAACCTATAAAAAGAAGAGAAATTCCCACTTCTGTTCATATGTTCTTCATCTTTTTACAAAATCCAAATACTCAGTTTGCAAACTCAATATATCTGTAGGGCCTTTTCCACAGATGGTCTCTAGAAACTTCATTACTCTCCATGAGAAGCAAGAAAAGAATCTGCTTGGAGGTCCCAAGATGGATTTGCAGGCTTGGTGTTTGAAAAAATGAAATTTTTTACTTGAAATCTGAATATATTTGTTCTGTAAATCATTGCCTGACAATAAACCCCCACTCTTTTCAGAGCTACTTTTCATTGTAAGCACTTTACAACCTAATTTCCAGAGAGAAGATCTTTGAGTAAAGGATCAAACCTAATTTCCAGAGAGACGATCTTTGAGTAAAGGACCACATGATAAAATTTATTGACATAGTTTATGTTTTTATGTGTTGTTTTCAGCTTTATCCCAAAAGATGTTAAAATTGTGATGGTTCTGTGTCTTATAGATCTGATTTTATTTGCATCTTCCATGCTTTTGTGTTTGTAAAATCTGCTTTACAAATGTCTAGATATTAATTCTACTGAAGTTGTCTTACAACACAGACTTTTAACTGAACAAACAAAGTTAATCCCACCCACACATCCTAGTAAAGGAGCACAACGTTTTTTTAAACTCTGGCTCAGCAACTCATCTCTTCTGTGGTGATGAAAATGAATATTGCATCTATGGTGAAGCACGTCAAGCTCTCTGTGGAATTTATTATGCTCTCTGCACCAAATGTTCCACCAGCAGGTCTGCCTCGTGCTATTCAGAACATGTATAATTAGAAAAGAATTCAGCCAGCGCTGGAAAGAATGACTGTTCGTAACTCATCAGGTTAGAACGCTGGAAGGCCTGGAGCAGGAAAGAAATGGGTGGAATTTTCAGCTGGAGAGAAAAAACTCATTTTCTTTGCTTTCTTACTGTGTATACATAATTTATGAGTAAGATGAAGTTCATTATCTTCTCTTTGAATAGGCAACCACATTATTGATCCCAGCAGCCACAGGACAGTGTCCATTTTCCTGTGTGGCCCAGAGCACAATCTTTGCATAGCTGGAGGGGCAGCTCTTGCTTAGGAATGCACTGTCCTGGCCTGGCCTGGCTATGTTCCTGTTGTAAGTACATGGAGAAAGCTCTGCCTCGTGAGGGTCTCCAGGATCTCTGGGGACTGATGCAGATGTGCAGAGTTTTTGGTTTGTCCCCTTTGACAATGCCCCATACCACTGATAGCAGAGAGCTTTAATGGTGGCTTATACACAGTAACTTCAGGAGTATTCCCTTTTCTCACATTCTTACATGAGGCTGGAGTCAAAAGAGAGACTTCTGCTTGAGCTGTGAGGGAGCCCATATTGTGTCTAGGTGTTGAACACCAGGGTCCTTCTTCTGAGACAATTAATTCTAGTCCTTGTTCATGACTTCAGGATTTTGGATTCCCTTTTTGCCATCTCACAATGTCTGATTCAGCTGCTCTTCATATCCGACAGGCTTCTAACAATGAGGATCATATTTTTACATTCTTCTTTTGTCCTCCTTGTAATGTCTTTCCCGAATATTCCAACCTCATAAAATTCCTTTCTCATTATCAGAACCTAAGCACTGATCTCTTCTTATTCTTAACCCTCCTGGATTCTGATTTCTATCTGCAAAACGGAGGCAAATTCCTTTGGGAAGAGCTGGCTCTCCACAGACATAGCCTTCAGACAAAACTCACTCTTCATTTTCAAATTGGAAACATCTGCATTAACATGGCTGACATGCAAGATAAGGCCTAGGGTTCATCTAAAAAATTATTCTGACAATTTTCCCAAAGAATCTTTTTTCTTGCCTTGTAAGTAAAAATCTTGATTGCTGGTTTAGATGTTGGAGATTTCCAGGGAAGAAGGGGTTAGTTTCTCTGTGTTTTAAAAAGCTGACAAGGGCACCAAGATATCCTTTGTCACATTTGCTAAAATATTAATAATTGCATTTTGAGTGTCAGCATACTTCTGCCTGCCTCACTAGGGCCAAGTCCGTGCTTGCTTCATTTTTCTTAACATTTTTTCCATCAATAGTTTCACTGAAGGAAGGGCTCATCACACAAGTCTGTCTTCAAGGTTTCAATGGCACAGGCTCCTTGTGAAGGGGAAGGATTCCTGTGGTTACATCACCTACAGAAACTGGTCAATATATGACATGGGGCTCCGAGTTTTTAGTTCATCACAGTAAATTCCATCTCTGTGCATGTGACTAAGTGTCATACCTCTTACATGGCCCAGGAACAGATATTTAGGTAAAGCACAAGGCTAGGACACAAGTCACAGGGTGATTCATTCCCGTTACACTGGGCTGGTTTCCGAGAAGCAATGGTTTGGGATTTCCTGAGGTAGTGGTTACACATGGCCAATCACTTCGAACAGTCACTGGTTGACCTATCCTTAATGAATTTGTCTCATCCCTCGCAGAATTCATTAGTACTTTTGGTCTCTGTGAGGGCCAGCAGCCAGGAATCCCTCCGTTGCTTTTGGAACGGCTGCCTCACATCGTCGCTGGTGCTCCTATGAGCACGTTGCAGCTAATCACTCCTTCACATTCTCTGCCAGCTTCAGCATTTCTCAGGGATCTGGCAGATTCCAGCTCTGCCATTTCTTTTCTGATCTGTAGAGCACAAGACCTTAAAATCCCTCCCTGTAGCGAAGCATCCAAATGTCTATACTGCCCTTCTCTCTACATTCACTAAATTACCCGTAATTTTTTAAGATGCAGCAAGATTTTAGGTCCCGGATAAGTACCATTGCAGCAATAAAAAAACAGCATACTCCCAGCACGCTCCCTTATTTCACTCTCCAGTCTTTCACTCCATCTTTCAGCTGGTCAATTTCTGTTGTTGCTTTTTTAGCCTTCCTTTTTTTCTCATTTTCATCTTCCATGAAGACACATTTCCTGTATTTTTCTTTCCAATGGTTATGTGATGGGAGTGGGGGAGATGAAAGACATTGTCTGCTCTCCGTGTCTGCAATTGAAACAATACCTTACAATATAAATAAAGTTATAACACAATCAAGGCATAAGATCAGAAGGTTTAGCTAACAAATGATCGTTAAATATATCCACACCTTAACGATGGGTACTTATGATGTCCCCCTCATTCCTTGCATGGTGAATAGGATCATTTCTGTGTACTTAATCAGAACACATTTAAATCACACCGTATAATATACTTTGTAGCAATTCATGATGGCCAAAATATATAAAATATGATGAAGCTAAGAAGTTGCAGCTGAACTAACAATATGTTCTTCTGGAAGGAAACATTGAATAAATTGGTTTTTGATAGCAAATTCAAGTTCTTCTGAGAGCTTTGCTGCATTCCTCTGCACTCTTCAGACATAACCTTTTAAACAACTATTTCCAATTGTAAATATTCCCCTAAATTTCCATGGTATTAAGAACATAATGTATATCTTACAATGATCAGTTAACATGATGAACACAAACTTAAGAGAGCCTTTCTCATCAGGAAGTCATAATTTTATATAGCTTTTTTTGGTGACAGTGGCAATTTCTGTTTTGGGAGCAGTCACATACATATGTTCACATATATATCTTCAAAGATTGACCAAGTTGATTTAGAGTCAGACACAGATTTTTCCCAATAGAAAGGACATGGTTTTCTGTAATGAGAAAGAAAGAAGCTTTTTCCCCTCAACTTTGTCACAGGAAAAAATACAAGCCACAAACAAACCAGTTTCTGACGGCAATGATGTACGATGAGCACTAATGAATGAAGGTAGAACGTATGGTCTGGTGAACCATTCACAGAGAAGATTAAGCAGCAGTTTTGGCTTTTACGTCAGAGTTTGTCTTTGAGTCATTCAGAAACTGAGCTAACACTCTGGACTAGAAAGTACCAGATAATTTCTCTCATGTCTTTTTTATCTTTCTATGTGCACCCTCACAAAAGATCAAGATCTGACATTTAAAAAAAAGCAATTTCTAGAGAAAATTTTGAGGTGCCATTTGGGAATTGGCCAATTCTTGCCTGCAGTCTTTAATGAGACCCTTTCTTTAGAATTTTTGTGCTTCATTTCCCTTAGAAAGGACTGTAAAACTGGCCAGCTTCACATCCTATGCAAAGTACATTTAGTGCCTGGACAGCTTTTTGTGGTCCAGAGATGAAAAATACACAGCAATGCAAAGGCTTATCAAATGGTTACAGCATTGGAATATAATTATTCAACTTGAAATTCAGCTATAAAGAAGCATGTTGAGAGAGGAAGAATAAAGACGCATGCATGAAATCTGAACCCATCCAACTTTTTCAGTTCAGATTATATAAACCGCTTCCCTTTCCTGAGTCATCATCATGCATCAACCTCAAGGCAAATTTGTTGTTCACTTGTGCCCATGCAAAGGGCTTCTCTAATGCTGCCTTGTTAAGACTGATCTCATTAATTTTCTTATTCTTCACTTGTTTGTGAAAAATCTTCCCCCCTTCCCTCTGCAAGCACCCAGGGAGATAGCAGTTAAAACTTTTTGCAGCCATCTATCTCTCCTGTTTATCCAATCAAATCCCATCTCTCATTGAAGAACTGTATTTGCAGTCTCATCACTGGGGAGATTAATTGCTGCCAGCATGGCAAAGACTCACACAAAGTTTTAGCCATATCCATAATTAATCCTGCTTTTCATCACCCCTGGCTTCACCTGCTCTCCTGCAGCTTGATTCACAGGCAATATTCTGTACAAGAGAGCAGTCATCTACCTCCTACCACAATAATTGCGCCTTTTCTGTGTTTGAGGAGGCATTTCCAAGCCCCTTTTGCAATAAAAGCAGAAATATTAAACCTGAAGGCAAAGCACTCTTCCTCGCCAACCACAGTCCTGGAAGCCTCAGAGTTGATGCCTGTTCCCAGTGTACCTTTCCTTATGCATACTTCTAAAACATCAAACAAACAAAACAAAACAAAAAAAAACTAAAGAGAAGAAAGATCTAATTACTGGGATTGTGATCCAGATCAGAAAAGAATTACATAATATAGTTGGTAAAATTTTTTCTATTTCATGTAAAAAGTAAATGGAAAATGACAACAGTCCTTTGATATGGGTTTTTTCAGTACCCTTTCACTAGTCCTATGGCTGGTTACATTGTGTTTGTCCATACATGTTTTTATATACATATATCTAAAACAACACTTTTAAATAAAATTTTTTTGCTTTGGTCCAGACCCATGGAGACTGGCTAAGCTGTTAATGGACAGCTCTTAATGAAATTCAAGAAGAGGAGATCTCTGATGATCTCCCAGGCAGCCGGGAGACAACTGAAGTTAAAAAGAAAGGCTCCATGCCTTGTGAATGGGCTCCAGAGTCCGAGGGCTTGTTTTGCCTCCCACATCCCAGGTCTCACAGGTTGAGTCCCTGGACCACCCTGTGCATCAAGCTCACTCCTTCTGAGAGCAGCTGGTTTGTGGTCTCCCATGTCCACATTGTCCCCTGAGGATCTGGTCACACCAACAGTGATTTCCAGCAGGTATCAGAGGAGATCACAGCTATACTTGCCCATGGAGGCAGTAAAAACCAACAGTGCAAGGATCCAGATTTGCCTCCTTCCTGCCCTGCTTGCAGAGGCATCTGGGGAATAATTTCACACCTGCACTTGTATTTTGGACTGTGATGTATCTCCAGATGTGCTGACTATGTTAAACAAAGTCCTCTCTAGCCCTTTGAGGTGCCTCTCTCCTCACTCTTCTCAGCATCTGCAACCATGCTGACATCCTTGAAATACTTCCTGACTTTTTGTATTTGCTCTCCCCCTTTCCTTCTCTCTGGGCAAGTGTAAAGATTGAAGATTCCACAAAAGTGATCATTGTGGAGCCATCCTCCCATCACAATCAGCTGGTGCTAACGCTACAGCATCTGTCCAGCTGCCTGCACCTCCCTCAGTCACTGTCAGCCCCTCTGCACTGCAAGCCAGGCTCCTTCCAAACGTGGCAAAAGGAGGAGAAATGCAAATATGCCCTGTGTGGCACCTTCACACAAAGCTTCAGGGTTCTGGAGAATGGTTTGGGAGAATTACCCTGGTTCAAGGCATGAAAGCAGCCTCCTGCCTTGTCCATTGGCAGCTTCCACATTCACCACTGTCATTCTCCACGGCCTGGCACCCCCACAGCAGCCCCATGGCAGGTCAGAAAACTGCAGCCTTCCCACAGGACCCATCCGCAGTGACCATCACCCACCTCAGGTCACCTTCTCCTGAGCCTTCATGCCCTCCAGTCACTACTTACAACATGAACGTTGCAAAGGCAAGAACCAGCTTTTTCCACACCATAACTGAAAAGTACATAATCTTGACTTAGAAATAGTGAGATTGTTATAAATGGAAATGTATTAGAGGTGTTTTCATTTTCTCTCTGGGTTTCCAGCATTCCTGGTTGTCTTTCCAAGCTTTCAGTTTGAAGAACAAGGATTAGAAACCATTTATATTCCTGGACAGCTGAGTTTGTCGTGTAAGTGTGGTTCCAGAAACTGGAGCTTTGGGAAAAAAATGGCAAGCATCCTCAGTGAAATTATAAATGTCAGCAACACCCTTTGCATTTATGAAAATCTTAGCAAGGCCCAGGAATGAATAAACACCATCGAAATAGATAATAGAATCATAGAATGGTTGGGGTTGGAAGGGACTTTAAAGATCATCTATGTCCAAACACCCACCCCTGGGCAGGGACACCTTCCACTAGACCAGGCTGCTCAGGGCCCTATCCATTGTTATCCATTGATATCCCCGTACAAGATGGAGCTAAGACTGCAATGAGACCTAAGAAATCCAGACTTGACCCTTCAATTTGCCACAGGATTTCTGTGTCACTTCAGGTCAGCGTGTCCCACTTAGTTTCAGTGAAGACATTGAGTCCACTTAATTTGGGAAGTCCAGGGAAAGAGCACTCAGCTTCTTGCAGGACAAAATCTCCTACATTTTTGTTTCCTATATGTAAACCTTGGACAAAGCTACTCCTTCTATCCTTCTGCTCTCCAGTGAGCAGGGTGTTCTCTGCAGCAGGGATTTTCCCCATGAACCTGACACACATTCAAAAAACACTCAGTGACTATTAACCATAACTAGCCCTCTGCATTAATTTCTGCACTGTCATTACTCCAAAGGGTGAAGTTTTTGTGTGCAGAAAAATCAGATGCATTTAAAAAGCACCAAATATTGACATTACTAGATAAGTCTGCCAATATATATTTCAGGCAACACATGGGGACTGTGTACCTGGAGGATCCCACACACAGCAAAGCAGACAGTGATATGAAACCGAAAAAAAAAAAATTTGCTAATTTACAACTAATAATTAAAAGGGCCTGTCTAGGAGCCAAGCTTCCCCAGCATGTGTTTAACATTACTTCTGAGAAGGTCATTGCTGGCTTCTCCAGGAAGAGAGTTCCGGAGAGGGTACAGTAAGTGCACAGAGTTTAAATGAGCAGCCCCAGCGCAGACATTTCACAGTCTTCAGGGATGCACAAACAATTCTGCCTCAGCAGCACAGAAACAATGCCCTGTATTCACAAAGACTACAGGAACTTCAATATTGTGTGGAGGGGAGGTGGGGGTGAGGGAAGTCTTGAAATGCGGATAAATTGGTATTCACCAAGTGCCATTCCTTAATTTACAACAGTCTTTAACTTCGGAGGCAATTGCCAAGGTGCTCATAAAAAGAGAAATGATGAATATTCAGGATGTCTTCTGAATCCATTAGGCAACTGAGGATGAGGTCTCCATATGTACAACTTCGGCTGTTTACACATGCTGGTAGAGAGAGTGCCAAGGTGGCGTCAGGAAGAAAAATGGCTCCTTAAGTTGCCAATGGGGAGAGAGGAAAGGAGGGAAAAAAGTGTATGTCAAGTTCATGGAAATGAAAATTTGTTTAAGTGTAGTAATTCAACCTAAATGTGCTCTACATGGCAAGGTGTGAACCGGGCTATTGGAGCTATCTGGCACAGTCAGCTCTGTGGACAGGTGTGTGTAGGATCAATGTCAAGTTAAAAACTGTCACTGAAATGTTTTCATTTTCCACACCATCCCCTCAAGGGTCTCAGAGAGCCTGAGGACAAGGAAAGGCTCAGGCTAGACCAAGAAGAAGAAAAATTTGACTTATAGAGGCTAAGAGAAGCTCTAAGTGTCTGGCCTGACTGAAGAGCAAGTCAGTGGTGGAGCAGCCTTTCTCCTTGATCCTCTCCCCTAGCTCCCCATTTCCCTCTTTGACAACCAACATCCCAGATAAGGTAGATGAGGCGCTTACAATCACAGTTGGTAACTGATGAGGAAAACACGCTGTCCAGCTCTTACATCCCAGAAAATAATGTCTTCTGGATGCCATGAATCACGGAGGATCACAGGCTATTAATCACCAAAGGGTGGAAGGGATGAGTTTAAAGTCATGTGTGCCAAACACAGCCGTTTCTCTGGGGAATCTCAGACCTGGCATGATTCATTTTGCTTTCTCAGGGAGAAATCACAAGGGGTGGAAGAATAAATAATGCCACAGCCTCCTGAGTTCATCTGGTAGTGAGGCCAACACTCCCACTGAGGAGAGGGGGCTTTGATCATAGGAGGTGTGTACTGCCAGAGCAGGTATTGGGGTGCTCCAGAGCTGGCATAAAGATATTATTCAGTCTATCAGGTCTTCCTCAAAAGACTGAAGAGAGTCACTGGAATTCACAGGGAGAGCAGCAGAGTGACAATCTTCATTGCCCAAGACTCTTGGGATTGTCAGTGTCCTGATTTGATAATAATTCAGGTTCACAGCCTGTCCCTGGAACCATTCCGGGTACATGTGTGATGGGGTACTCCAAATGCAGATTTCTGGAAGGAAGAGGCTGTATGGCCATGCACAAGGGGCAGATGTTGGTTACGTGCCTTTCCAGCCATGGCTGTAAAATGTGGTGGTCACAGTGCAGACACACAGAGGGGTCTCACTGGGGGACTACTTGATGAATTTTAGTAGTCTTTGGTTTTGGACTTTAAGCAATTTAAGAGCCAGCAGCTGATGACCGGGCAGTGCCTGAGGCTCTCTCACAGCTCCATACACACAGATGAGCAACTTTCAAGTGCGTGATTTACCCCTCTCTTGCTCCTAGGTACAGGTATGGGGAGGAGGATGTACCTCACACCTGAAATCAAGAATGATTAGATTATAGTCATGGCTAGTTTAATTGCTTTGTGTTACTGTTGATGTTGTTTCTTGGGTTTTCCACATCAGTATCCCATTCACTTTAAATAAAAAATGCCAACACACCTGGAGCAGAACAAGCAGTTGATTTAGTGAACAGAAATGCAATTCTTCAGATTCATAGATTATTTAGCCAAAGACTTTGAGTTCAGTTTATTTCAGAGTTCAGTTTTCCACTCTTTGCAATCATTTATAGAGCATTTCGTGTTCATGCAGCTCAGCTTTCTAGTGTTCTTTTTATTTTTTAAAACAGTTTTTTTTCTGACCAATCACTTGTTATTTTGCATATGAGACTGGTCACCACTTCTGGTCAGACTGTTCCGAATCTGTGGTGAAATGAGTAAAACAGGATAGATGAGAGAGGGTATTTCCGTTGTTAATCCCCAGCATTTACATTCACACACGAGTACCTTGCCCACATGCAAGCATGGGCATTTGCACGAAGAACAATGAGAACTTGGCAACAGGCTGAGCAGCCCCCATCTGGGTGCTTTCAGGAAGCTGTCAAAAAGGAGGAAAAGTGGCAGAAGCGTGCTGAGACCAGAGCGTTTCAAAGAATTGTTCCAAGGACATATTCCACAATTGTCTTTCCACCCTGCACTCTCAGCTGTAACCACAAGGAACATACAGGGGCATGGGCAATACAAGAACATGCTTTTCCCACTTCTTCCAAGGTTAATACAGATAACACTCCACAGTTTGTTATTTTGGAGATACCAGGAGGCCATCCTTCAAAAGCAAATCAAAAAATTACACCTGCACGTTAATTAGGAGTAAACAAAGCATTTCAAAGACGGCAGAAAAACACCACCACAGTGACTAGCAGGACTAATTATGTCCAAAGGAGTTTTTCCTGATCCACCGTCAGCAATCATCCCTTATGCAGCACTCCAAGGAGTTCAGCAACCCGGCATGTTCCAAGCTCCCAGGGCGTTCGGATCAGCCGGTGAGCTCCAGTCTGTCAGTGGTGTGATTAGCCATGGTCTGAGAAGGTAGCCAGTAGCGTCTGCATTCCAAACCACAACTAAGAGTCTCTTTCACAGTTCACCGCATTGCAATGAAAATTAATTTTCCTTCATCCTTTTTTCTCTCGTGAAATTTAAAAAAAAAAAAGCGGGAAGCGGGGGGGGAAAAGGAGACTCTTAATAGGAAGGAAAACCCACAGGGCACTTAGCTAAAGGAGCTCTCTGAAAGAGGCTCTGAAGATGGAAGTCTTGTCTGTCATCTCAGCTGCTCAGTAATAGTAGTGGCGGGACTCCTGGAAAAATCAGGACAAATTGCACTGCAGAAAGGACTGTGGCAAAGATGTTTCTATGTAGTTTTATGGTTGCGGTGAAGACCAGTGGGCGTTAAACATGTCTTCAGGGGTATAATTTGAGTAAATCTTAACTTTCAAGTCTTCAGACCCTGAACTTAAAAGGCAGATTCCCCACTAACCACTGCCCTGCTTCCAGATCCTGCACTTACAACACTGTGGACAGGTATTTTTGCCACCAAAAATCATGGCAGCTCTTCCAGGAATGTCTGCATCCAGAATGGTTGAGTACATATTTTGGAAGCTCTGATGACTTTCCCGGGCCTTTCTTCCCAAGGCAAAATGAAAAGCACCAGTTGGAAGCAGAATCTCTGTATACTTTTCCCTTGCTAGGAATACAAGATTAATCCATTTTTCTACTTTTGTAGAAAAGAAAAGTAGCATTTCATATGATTTATGGCACATGTTGGACATTTTCAGTTAAGACCAGATCATTATCCTACTGCCTTTGTATTCCTTAACATCTCGTATCATAGCTCAGGACATTTTCATCTCCATTCCTATGAAATCATTTCTTATGGTTACCTACCAAAAAAAATTCCCAAATTCTCAATGCTGATGGTGACATCCATCACTTTCATTTCTCCATTATGGGAGATTCAGGCCTGAATATTTGTAGGAAGGTGAGTGCAGGACTCCAAGAGGAGCAGGATGAGAGGACTGAAGTTCTCTGCATCTCTACTTAACACCAACTGCAGCAGTGGAGACTCTCAACATTGTTGTGTCAGAGCTTCAGCACTGACCATGTCTCAGGAGGAGTCAGTGGTTTATGGCTCATGATCCTCTGTGTCCATTCCCCTTTCCATTCCTCAGTTGTTTTTACTCTTAAATAAAGAAACATCATAGAGTCAACTGCAGAGAATCATTTGTTTGCATGGATGAAGGGCCGACTGTGGAATTCCTGGCGTTTGAATTTCTGGATTTAGGGTGTCCTGTTTAGAACGAACCAGGCTTCTTAAAAGACAAAGCAATCTATTCAAATGCAACAAACTTAAACTTTTTCTTTCTTCTAATAGCATAACTTCATTCACTTCAATGGAATAGAATTCGGTTTACACAGGTGTGAGAGGGAAATCAAGAAGCACATAGAAATGTTTTCTTTTGAAATATTTTTGGAGAAGAGGGGCAAAAAACCTGCTTTTAGACCAATGCAAACATTTGTATGGAAATTTTCATTAGGGTTAAAATTTTCTGGACAAAAACTGGAAATAATTTTTTTTCTCCCTGTGAAATAGTTTGATTTTCAGTAATCCCACAAACATTTAAATGGAAATCTAAATATTTTCACAAAATCTTTAATTGTATTTTTAAAGCTTTTGGTTTCTTTTTTTTAATCAAAAACTTAAGTCTTTTGTCAAATATACTTAGAAAAAGTAACTTATTTTTTTAAAATTTCCCATAATTTCCCAGGTTTTTTTAAGCAACTTTAATAGAAAGATTAAAAGGAGTATAAATATGAAACCAATAAAAAACTGTCACAACTGAGGTTGACAAACCAACTGTGGAGGTTAACATGCATGAATGGGATGAACAAGAGTTGTTTAATCTATAGGTTTAAGAAGTTTCTGCTAACATACTTCATAGAGGGGCAAGCGAAGGGCAAGGGGAAGGTTTTCCCTGAATTTGGGTTTTATACAACTCATTTAAAACTAAGAAGGAAATTAAAGGAGAATGGAGGATGATGGAGTAAAAATGAAAGAGAATCACAAGCCATAGCCATTTCTGTACATTTCGAGCCTCCTCAAGATATTGATGTCCCTGGTATGATGTACTCAAGAATCATCCGGTCCATGGGTTCCAAAGCTGGGAAACAAATCATGGGAATGAGATCATGGCAACTGAGCCACAGACAAACCATGTCCACACGTGCAGTTGTAAAATTCTATGTTCTGCAGACGAATAGCTCAACATTCAGATGTGTGGCTGTTCACAAGAAATTCCCAGGACTTCAGTGCTCACTTTGTCCAAAGCAACTGGAAAACTCTGATCTATTTACCGAGTATGTTTGAGCACTGTAACAGAGATGGTCTGGAAGAGAGTAAACAGAGCAGCAGTTAAGGCTAAGCCTCTTTGTCATTTTTCGCAGCAGCGAACAACCCAAATAGATGCCTTCATTTAAACAGTGATTCAACACAGCAAAGGGCTGAAGTTTCATTCTCCTAACGGTAATGTCATTGCCTTATGATAGAGAATAATAAAGAGTGAAATTCAGGAAAAAAAAAATTAAGCCCTGAACAGAGACCTGGAGATGTGGTTTTCAAAATCAACTCTTCGAAATATGAGAAAGAAGTTGTGACTCTTTTGTTCATGAATCATTTCTCTAGAAAGACCAAAATAATTAACCATGATAAAACAGGAAACTAGAATTGCACAAGGATAACAAAGGGCCCAGTCTGAAGAGGGCTTTAAGAATATGGCTCATGAAAAAGAAGAAAGATGAGGAAATATGTACAATCTCAACCCAAGACTGAATGGCTCCATCATATTCCGACTTGCACTTGTCATTTCAACCCAGCGTTGGCCAGGATAAGTCAGGTAGTTCTGGCTGCCTGGGGTGGGGACAAAGATACCCCAAACTTCCTGGACATACCTGGCAGAAATGCGAGGTGACTGAATTTGTAACACAGCCTCTTCCCTGGTCATGCCAGGTTGGGGGTAACTAGAACTTAAGTGATATCGCAAGCTATGGGCTGAATGAGAGGAACAATAATGAATAGAAACCATTTGGACAAGAGTTAAAAACAGAACTGAGAGTGTGTATTTGTTGTGTTGCATAAACAACAAATAATTTTTAATAATACAAGATTTATAACATGCTGTAATATTCCTGAACTTTTTGTAACATCATCCCAAGAGGCAGAACATGACTTTTTTGCTTGCATTACATTAGACATAGCAAAAAGCACTGAAGCACCAAAATAATAACTTCTCTTAAAAAAAAAAAAAAAGAAAGAAAAGAAGGTATGAGGAAGAAACTGAAAAGGGAAGAGAGGAAATGAGAGTCATCACACCATATCTCTCCCAGTAGAATGAAAATCCAGAAGCTGCTTTCTTCCAGGGAAAAAGACCAGGAAGGAAGTTTTCAGCAAAACAAGGAGAGCGTAAGGCAGGTCAGGCTTCCCCCTGAGCAAAGAGGGAGAATTTCTTTCATGGGTTTACTGTCTGAGCCTGACAGGAAGAGACTTAAGAGGTTACATCTGCTAGGGTTCCCCAAGAGATCACTGAGAGTTGACTTGACTGCCCTTCAGCCATCTACACAGGGAGGCAGGTTTTCCCTGTCAGACAAGAATATAACAAGGTCCAGTGGCTACAAGATGAAGCCAGCGGAATTTAGGCACGCTAAGTATAACAAGGATTGCTTTCAGCAACATCCAGAGATGCATGGCAGATTCTCCCATGACATGAGGCCTCTGAATCAAGACAGCATATTTTGAAATGTTGGGTTTAGGTAAATCTAAGGGTACACCCATTTTTATGCAGGGTTTATTAAATTAAAACTTTGTTTGGCAGGAATTTAAATTAGATAAGCAAAATATAACCTGTCTTAAAATCTTAATATTGCAGAGAAACAAAGCTTATGCTGTTGTTCCATTTGCAAGTTTGTTGTAATAATCCTTCTTTCACAAGAAGACTTTGAAGCATTTTATGAAACATTAATAATCCCAAATAAGTATCTTTAGATCAGGCATTTGGGGAAAGTCCAAGTGTGTCAAAGCAAAGCCTTTTCCTAGGAACTATTGATGCAACTGGAGAGCACTTAGTCTGCAAGAGCACAAGTACATTTTCTAACATATCAAAAATAGCCACCAAAGTTTTCTGTTTGAATACACCCTCCTGAAGTAAGTAGAAAAGAGACAAAGACCTTCCAAATCTGTATCAGAAATAATTGGGAATAAGTGAAAAGAAATTTAAAAATTCAGCCTTTTGGTAGAAAGGACAAGGCTAGTATCTGAATTCTATTTTGTAATCCAAGAATCCAAAGGCTTGCAGACAGCAAATTCAAAATTAATCAAGGAAAATGTTATTTCACAGCAAAGTCCATTGCCAACCCATGGCTGGCAGGTTCTCAGGGTTCTGTGGGAGAATCAATTAATACCTAATTCTCCAAGGCTTACATGTGTGAAATTGCCATGTGGTACACACCCACCCTGGTCATGCAAGTCTATAATCCCATAGGTGTCGATAGAAGGGGGAACAAGGTGTGCACATTCCATATGTTTGTGCCCTCCTCAGTCACACAGAAATCCTGGCAGCCCTACAGGCCTTGGCCTCTCTTCTACAGGTCAAACCAGCTCCGTGCCACAAAGCTGTTTCACTGATCCACTCACAAAGCTTTAAACTCAACAAAATACATATTTTCTGGGCTTTAGGTGATAACCTTTTGCTTAGTGGAACACAGACTTCAGGCTGATCACTGCCTCAGTCATCCTACCCGTGCCAAGGGACAGCTGCAGAGGACTTTTCCTTCAAAGTCAGGTGCCATCACCTTCAAAGAGAATTGCTGGTCTGAGTGTTCCCAGAGGGCTGTGGGAACTCTGAAACAGACTTCAAACAGCAAACCAGAAGTCTGCAAGGGATAGCCAAAAATCCTTGAAGACTAAGGAACTGAGCCAGGATGCAAAGCCAGTCCTAACCTTGCAGGCACTACCAGTAGCTTCCTGTGTTTCTGGGCGTCAACTATCCACTGACCAAAAGACATTGGGAAGAGTACTCCTATGTAGTGGCATTTCTATAACTGCATAATATTAATTTCTTTGCACCTTTTTCCTAGGCCTTCTGGTCTAGGCTGCAGCCACTACCATGACACTCACAATGGAATGATCTGATTTTCCCATTCATTTCTTCTGCTCTTTGCCTTTTCTTTAGCTTCAGGCTTGGAGAGGGACTGTGTCTGCCTGGGTGTTTGGAAAGGGCCAGCTGGGTGCAGATGCTACTTCAAGTGTCATTGTTATTTTTGCAACTGGAATCATTATTCTGTGCTCAGATGTGCTCAGATTATTCTTGCTTTTCATGCAAGAAAATGAGGCAGAACTGCAGAGATAGCTGGCAGAGAGCCTAAAAGATTATGGATTATACAGTGTCATAGGCATAAGCAGTACTCATCTGGAGTAATATTTTAATACCTTTAAAAGCTGCGATAAATTTAAAAGAAAGGTAATATAAAATGTATGATCAAGTGTGGGCTCATTTTACTTCAGGCATTCTATCACGTGGCAACTAAAGGAAACGGAGAGAGGGGACGGATCGTGGTTTTTATTGCTTGGCTGCAATGTCAGAATTGGGTTGGTTTAAAATATTTATGACATGAGAGAAAGAAAATCTGTGAATTACTCAGAACTTAATGTACGTACTCTTAATGTGTTTCACATTTTCTTTAGTTGGGGACAGCAGAGTGGGGAATTGAGGATAACTTGTTTACTGCCAAACAGGTCTCCGTAGTACCTAGTTTTCCTATGTATTAAAAATCGTGCCTGGGGCCAAGAATTCTGGGGCTGGAATTAAAGATGAGGACACACAATAACTGTAAGTAATGGCAGAGAGATTTAAATAGCACACATCAGCAGAAAAGAATGGGGAAACCTACAGTACACTGACTTCATTGATACCCCATTTATCAGCAATTACTGACTCCATTAAAGGCAGAGTTTACAGCAGACAGAGAAACAGAGCCTAAAATATGTCCCAACAGATGGACGGAGAGTGTCAGTGATGCCGTATTTCAAAGGCATCTGCAACTTTGTTATCATTGTACATGGAGTCAGAAAGACAGTGAAAAACACTGGAGTAAGGGCCAGCAAATGATTTACTTGACCCTGCATGGGCAGAACTGACAGCAAAAACCTCATTAATTCCTCAGGTCATTCTGGAAGACATTAATTTGGTTTGGACTCAGGACGAGAGGAGATTTTCCAGACATACACCAGGAATTATGAAATCTCTATAGCCAGAGGAAAGTATGTCCAAATCACTTTCTGCATAAATCAAGCTGACTTTCTGAAGAAGGATAATATGCCTAATCAGGGGAGTTATGGAACTTCTTGTACTTATTAGACAGAAAATAAAACAGTATTTTATTTGATAATCAGCTTGGGGAAGGGTTTTTCCCCCCTCCTTCTTTTACTGCTGTCTTCTCTTGCCAAAAATGAGCTGGAAAAAAAGACTGTTATGAATAATTGTGAGTGCTGTGATATTATTTGTTTGTTCATGTGGGTATCTACATAAAGACTTTCTTATATATGGGTAATATATGCACACAGTCTTAGTCAGCTCTCTGTATTTATGCACCTTTTGGCCTTTTAACTCCGTGTTGCAGAATGCCAAGTACCGTCACCTTCCCACTCTGAGCCTGCTTAACTCCTACGCTCAGCTGAAAGCATCCGGGTAAACAGGAGGGCAATCAGAGCAGAGCTGCTTCTGGGGAGGCAGTCCTCGTGCCACACTTCTACTCCTGCATGGTCCCTTCTCCAGCCCTGCTCCTACCAACATTGAGGGGACCTTTGCCTCAGCAAGGACTGATTAAAAATGGGGAGTCCAGCCTGCAGGACTCAGTGCAGAAACCAGGAGCCCATCAGGAGCCCCCCTGAGCAAGGGAACTGGGCATGACAAGCTCAGGTCCCAGTTATGACTTCTCCAGTCTGGCCCTAAATTTCTTTGCCAAAAAAGGTCCCTGGACAGAAAAACCCTTGTGGGGTGTCCCCAGCTCGGTGATGGGGAGCTCCAGACCCAGCTGGGATGAGCAGGACCCTCCCCTTCTGCCTGGCTGACCTCCATGGCAAGGCTGGTTTGGCTCCAATAGCAGTCCCCAAAGCCCCCAAATCCCCTGGAAA
Source organism: Struthidea cinerea (assembly GCA_013397865.1). NCBI lineage: Eukaryota > Metazoa > Chordata > Aves > Passeriformes > Corcoracidae > Struthidea > Struthidea cinerea. The sequence goes on along the minus strand of VZTI01004081.1, from coordinate 227,314 downwards.
TAGCCAGGAGCTCCACAGAACTCTACCAACCCCCCCACAGGACATGCTTTCCAGTGCTTATACATAAGCCCCTGCCACACAGGGTATCTTCCTCCGTAAAAGATGCATTCATCATGTTTAGAGAAGGGTTATCTCTCCCTGGAAAGAACATGCATTAGTACTTTTTACTCATTCAACACTGGACACTCCCTATCAACAACAGCCTGCCGAAAGGGGAGAAAGAGGTGAATTAATCACGGGAAGAGACAATTTAAAGGAGTTTGGCCATAAAATGGAGTTCATTAGGAGGCCATAATGTATTTGGGACTAACAAGCTGCAATTTGCCCACCTCTGCTGTCCCAGACAACAATAAGCAGCACTAATTGCATTGACACCATGTCTCAGGATGGCCACAAACCCTCTGTTAACTCCTTTCATAGAAGAGCCACAAAAAATAGTTATTTCTCCTGTTGCAAAGGAGTTCTTCTTCACGATGCTTAGTTCCTTATCTCCTTGGATTGAGAGAACACAGTATTAAGTGGTCTGCAGTTTTCACTCTGGAGCTAAGGTTGTAATAATAATCATGTTACTTGGCTCTAAGATTGCACTCGGAGAAGTCTCAAAGCATGTTACAAATGTACATGGTATAGACAGCGTATCACTACAGGCACAGCTCCAAGTGAACCCCAGTTGAGAACGCAGCACAAAGCACTTTTTCCCATCCATCCTCCAGGATGCAACAGTTTTTTTCCATTTTTCCTGCTTTTTCTGGTTTAGCTTGTTAAAAAATATATTATATTAGCTTTTTTTTTTTTTTTCTGGTCATCAGATTTCTCTCAGTTTTTGTTTCATGTTACTGCTATGCAGAGTGGTCTAAACAGAGTACTACCATAATCACTGTCCATGTAGGGGTGTGGGTCTAGGGCAAAGGGAGAGGTAAAACAGGGATTGAAATACTCAAGCAGCCCAAGTTTGTGCAGCGCTACATGTCTGGACTTCTTCTGATCGAGTGAGAACAAGCCAATTTTTTCTAAGACTGAATTCCAGCTCAGTTCTTCATCGGGATGTTAGGTGGTGACCTTAGCTCTGTACAGCACGCTGGAACCTAACACAAAGTAAATATTTCATTTGGGAAGCCTTTGCAGCCCATCAACTGCAAAAGTACCACAGGAGGCACCTCAGCGCAGGGAACTATGTGCTCTCCCATCACCAAAGTGCTTTCACCAGAGAGGGTCACGTTCTTGCTATCACAGGGGTGAGAGAAAGGCTTTGCCAGCCCAGCCTGCAGGTTCAGGAGGAGGTAACCTTGGGAAGGCAGACGAGCAGCTAAGAATTGTTTTGTTATGAGCAAGAGAAATGGCAGGAACAATTTACAGTGCACAAATAAGGCTTCTTTATTCCATTGATACTCTCAGTTTAAAAATATGAATAAAAATAATCTGGGGATTCATTTTCATGTATGCTCAGACTGCCTCTCTAGCAACAAAAGAGAGCTGAAAATAAAAGTGAATTATTTGTATGACCAGTTTGCCTGGCTTTGCCTGAAGTGATAGCAATTGATCTTAGCATAAATGAAAATCAGATAAAAGGATCCTGTTTGATCATGGTGACTTGATGCCTGAAACCAGCAGAATATGTACTTTGCAAGAAAATTACCCTGTTTCAGGTGACAATTGAGGTTATTAAAGTATTAACAGATGTATTTTTTACTCCTTGCACACTCTGCAGTATCTTTATTTTTCTTATTCTCTTTTTCCCCCCCTTCTCCCCTTTTTTCCCTTTTCCCTTCCCTTCCATAATTTTGACAGCATAAAGATTGAACCATAGGTAATGACTTTCAGTTTGGTTTCCAGTCAAATCCTGCTGAATTTTACTTTCAGATTGCCATGCTCGACAGAACGCTAGAAAATCCAAGTTGAAAATACAGTAATAACATGTTTGCTTGTTGATTTTGTTTTTAAATACTTCCCTGGGGATTTGTAACACATGACAGAAATTTTTTTCTACTGGTCTTAAATACTGTGAAATGTTATTTAATTTAATCAAAACTTATATATTAAGCCAAACTTCATTGCACAATGTGTTCCTTTAATGGAAAGAGCTAATGAAAAACACACTAGGCCAAATTCACTCTATTTTCTTCACCAAGGAGAAATTCTTCTTTATTGCTAAGGATTTTTGTTTGCTTCATTTTTCTGGGAACAGTGTGCAAATTTGTATAATCAGACCATGTTCTGCACATATTTTTCATGGCTATTCTGAAACAGTTCTGTCCTCATCTCTACCCCTGGAATGGGTTGGGTTTTTTTTTCAAAATGTGAATCTTGGCTGGATGACTCACTGGCACACCAACTTTATCTTCATCTGTTTTACAGTAATTGGACTGGAGCAATTTTTGTGGCTGTATCTGAGGTTGTTTCCTGCTTTGAACTCAGCACTCACACTGTCGTGTTAATTTTAGTGATTACACCAACTAGACTCCGGCCAATAAAGTTATTGTAGTCAAAACCATGGCTCTGATCCAAATAACTCTTACTCTATCTGCGGCAGAGCAACTGCTGCTTCACACTACTAATGGAATAAAATCAAATAAAAATGTTCACCACAATAACTTGCCAGCAGAAGAATGTGTAGTATCACTTCTTTTGCCATTTAGTTGAGAATCTTGTATAGGTCCACTCCACTTGAAAGTCTTCTATCTCAGTTATAAAAGGATATTTATTCTCTAAGAAAGAGGAGGGGGAAGGTTCAATGTTTTGGATTTCATTCAGGTAAAATCCCAGTTCAGAAAGGGCATAAAAGCATGTGCTGGAAATGAAGTGTGTGCTCAAGTCTCATTGAAGCCAGGTACATTGTAAGCATATGCTGAAATGCTTATTTAAATTGGGCCCTTAATTATTATGTGCTATGAGATTGAACTACGTTTCATATTATTTTNGGGGTGTGCAAGGATATATGTAAGCTGTTCACTAAAGAACATTAAAAATGAAAAAAATAATCCCCCACACACTTCTCCCTTAAGTGTCAGATTATTTGATGTTTTTTGACAAGTAGTCTTTTAATGTTCAGCTGAAATGGCCACTTTGTCAATGAAAAGAAAAAAATAATCAGAACTTGTTTTTACTGCTCTTCCTGGTATTGCCCTTCAGGTATGCTGTGTGTGCAGACAGGGCTGCACAGACCTCAGCCCATCCTTGCAGACCTTTGCAGGGTGCATCCCTACTTGCATCTGGGGTTTGTGTTTTCATTAATCAGCTATCATCTTAACTGTGCTCTAATTCTGTTGCTTGTTTCTATCATTTATATATATGATGAATGTTACGTGCACCTATCGTTAATCTAACTGTGAATTTCCTCCAGGATAGATCCCTGTCCTGTTGGTTTATTAAGGGAATAGCTTCACAGAGCTTTATCTAGTATCACTGGCCTGTGTCCTACCAAGACAAGCTGGTGTTTCTGATATTGCGCAAACGCAGGAAGGCAATAAAATCATAAAATGGATGTGTGTGTGGGTGTGGGTGTGTGTGTGTGAATAAAAGATGTTAAAAACACAGGTTAAAAACGTACCCTTAACTGTAAGCTAAGGAGCAAATGAAGGCTTTGAGGAAGGATTTGGTTTAGAGGGGCAAGATGTTCAGCTCCAGGCAGAGAGAAGGAGCAGGCACAAGCAAAACAACATGGACTATCCCTAGAAAGGCAGAATAATATGGCCCAGGAGGAGAGTAGTTCACTGGTAGAAAATGAGGGGAGTTGAAGCACAGTCCTGGGGGGTTTTACAGGGCAGGAAAGTGGTTTGGAATTACATTCACCTATGGATAAGAAGGCGACAGGGGATGTGAGCAATACAATCCTATTTCTTGGAATGAGAAAAAGTGCAGCCATGAACGTCTGTATCCACCAAAGTTATGAGAGAAGGAATTTTTTTGATCTTTTTAAAGTAAAGAGAGGATATGTAATAGCTGAGGTGTAAAGTCAGGGCTATGTATAGAGAAATTGGTGTATTGCTTGTAAGATGGTGACAGACCTGCCAGCAAGGAGGCGCAGCCAGGCCAGGAAAGCTTGGACTCCTTAAGAACAAATTTTCAGAGACCATCAAATGCAGTAGGACACTATGAAGCTCCCAGGGGACTCAGTCCACTGCCCCACATCCAGAGAGAGAGCAGAGCAGGCAAAGAGGGGTAAGAGAGGCACAGAAATGTAAGAAATGTTGCAAAATCATTTAACAGCAGAGCTCAGGCAATGCCCCCATCTCTGGCTCTCATTCAGCATATACCCCACCAGGGCAGGCAAGAAAGTGACTGAATTCTCATGGCGCATTTTGGCTCCCATCTTCTTGCAGACTGAAACAGTGTGCTGTCCTCCTCACTTCTGGTTGTACTTCAAAGGTCTGCCATATCCGTCCTGCGGGCAGATGGAGACAACAGCAATGGCAGAAAATGTATGTCCTGAAGCAGAAGGAAAGGACATAAATTCCCAGAGCAGTACCTGTACGAAGGGATACACTGTGTGCCACAGGCTAGCAGATAGGAAGCCACTAAAGAAGAGCAAGGCAGAAAAGAGACTTTTCCTGCTTGCCGAAAGACAGACCTGGAGCAAAGGCTAGGATGCCTGAAACTCCTGGGTTCTGCCACTACCCTCAGCAGATTTCTAGCTAACTTTGCCCCAATTCAGCATTAGCAGCTGCTGCCAGCTCCCATGGATGTATCTCCCATATGGGACCGCACTCAAAGCCCAGCCTCAGCCCTATTACCCAATAAGCAAAAAAAAGTGTTGTCACAGCTTGGTTTTATCACAGTCAGGCTTAACCAGGATGCTCAGCAAAACCCCCCAAGCTGGTCGGTGCAACGCTGTCTCTCTTAGCATGCAGGAGGCAAACGGCTGAAGGAATGTTTTATGTTTCTGTTCAATCCCCGAAGTTTCCTGTTGTGTAGAAACCTCCTGGATACAAGGGAGATGAATTATTGATATGCCAGCCTTGGGAAGGAAAAGCAAGGCAAGATTAGAAAAAGGGAAGGGACCTTTGTCTGAAGTAAATTGTATAAAAAAAGCAGGACATTCAGTTCCCAAGGAGCTGCACACAATGAAGAGGAATCAGGCTACTGTGGCCTGTGCAGTTTATAAAACACTCATCATGGGTAATTCAGGGCATACCTCTGCTTTCACTGCCTGGCAGAGGCACACGCCACCCCCAAACATAGATCCCAACACAGATTCCCTGTGGTCAGGCTGATCCTCAGGACCTGGGTCAGGTAGATCACACAGCTGTGGCAGGGGTCTGTGTGTCCACCCAGACTAAGGCACCACAGACACGCTTGGAGGCAGTGTGGGAGCAGGCAGGGACCAAACACATCGAATTTCTCTGCTGATCCCAGTGTTTTACCTGCAGACATCTCTGTAGCTGCACACAATCTCCAAAGCACCTGTATCCATTAGTGGGGATTAGACCTCTCCAGCCATCTTCCAGCAGTGTGCCAAGCCCTCAGAGACTGCTCACCTCCCAGTCCCTTCAGAGAGGGTTGAGAAGAACAGGCCCTTTATGTCAAGCTCATGAGGAAAACAGCTGTCCAACAATGCAAAAAAACCCCACATCTGGTGTAGAGTTGATCTGGAAAATGAAAACACTCCATTGAAGTACCCTCCAACAGGTGCATTCCTCAAAACAATACCACTGTGCTCTCACCAGGGGCTCTGGGGTTAGAACAGTGGAGTGGAGGAATTAAGCTGCCTTGCTAACACCTTGTCCTGCAAGGATTCTCATTTATGGCTTGATTAGCCCCATTAACTCAGAGAGAGCACTTCTGCATGATTAACACGTGTTGCATTACACCACTGGTATCTCCCTACTTCTCTAAAAATCCTATATACAGCTCACCACTGGCCACTTCCCCTCAGCTGTGCACGCTGAATGCAGGCAGGGAAGTTGCAAAAACACTTGCTCACTCTTCCATGTAATCATGTGCACACTGTTCTTAGAAAGTAGAGAGCCACTCTGCAGCACGCAAAGAGGTGCCAGCGGCCCTCATGTCCCCCCATCACTCCATCAAGGGCAGTCAGGGCACAGCACATGAAGAACTGGGAGCAGAGTGAGGACCCAGTGCAGGTGCCAAGCTGCAGAGGGGTTACCCTCCCTCTGCCTTAGTCCCAGAAAGCTGAAACAAAAATTAGCCAGGCTATTTGTGGCTGACGGGTGTAGCTGGAGAATTACTGAGAGGCCAGTTTGTCCAGAGAGAGAAGCAAAAACTGATCTTTCAGCTGACTGACAAAACCAAAAAACAAGAGAGGAGCACAAGAGGGTGCTTGAAGTGAACCAGAAATAGCTACTGGTTTGGGGTTGGGCTTTTTTTTCACAAAACTGAAAGTTTGGAGGAAAAATATTTGAGTTGAAGAATGTATTTTAGTTTCTTCATGAGCTTTTAATGTCATTCTCAAACATTTTCAATAAAACTGAAGTAAATCTGAAACAAACACTGGCTTTGAATAATGCTATTGAAAGGCTGTCTTTAAAATGTCAGCACTAAATGTTAAAATGTTTTCAGATTTGTTTTAACTATAACAATTCGCTTCCCTTTACGGCAATTTTGCATTTATCCTAAATACATGTTCACCAGTGGAAAAAAAAAAATGTGGCTGAAAATTGTTACCCTGCATTATAGCACAAATTTTCACATGAAAAAAAATCTTACCAAAAATAAATGTCATCCAGCAAATAATTGATGTGATTGGATGCTGCTTATAATGATGGACAGGAGACAGAAAGTACCATGACATCCCTAAGTTCAACAGTTGGCAAGAGTGAATGGAAACCTCCTCCTAAATTAGGAGAAAAGATGTTTGAGATTTGCTTTGGCCTGCAACTCTATGAGTAAGATAAGGAGCCCCCCTGACAACACAAAACCAGGACAGTCAGCAGAGCCAGTTAAAAAATAGCAATTGTTGGTCAAGAGGTTTCAACATTTTTGTCTGAATTTTCCAGTAACCATTTATTTCCCTTCTCAACAGCAAATAAGGAGGGATAATGAATTTTGCCTTTTTCTGAGTGTTTTGAGTGTTTGATTTCGTAACTCAGAACTGCCTCTGAGCACATTCGTTTGCATGAAACGAGTACATTCATGCAGAGTGAAAGAGTCATTAATCAAACAGTTTGTTTCCACTTTGGTTTGGTTTTTTTTTCTGCAGTGCTGAGATGCCCCTGGTCATCCTGTGCAGGCTCAGGGCACCAGCTTTGCCCCCAGTGAGGGGGTACCCACTCTGGGCTGGAGGGAGCAGCCAGCAATGCCAGCAGCCGGCCCAAACACCAAACCACCCTCCGGCCGCTTCATCTGCCAGCCCTCACGGAGCTTTGGCCGCAGCGACAAGTGTCCGTGAGTGAACCTGGCACCAAAGGACAGGGGCAGAGCAGGGTGGAGCAGCACTGCCTCCCTGCTGCTCGGTCCGAGGTCTGGCACGCCCATCGCCCCCTCAGCCCCGTGCTGACCCGCCGTGTCCCCCGCACCAGCCGCGGCTGCTCCCGGCCTCCCAGAGAGGCCTCCCACCGTGGTGGGTGTGCGCCTGCAGCCCCGGGAAGGCCGGGCTGGGCCCAGCCGCTTGTCCTGATGAAAACAAGTGGGGCCGTGCAGATCAGCAGGGTATCTGCGGTGTCCGTCACGCACCGCTCGACGAGCTGCAGCGAGCTCTGGAGGAGCCTGCACGGAGGAGTTGTGCTGCTTAATTTGTTGGACTGGTCGGGCTTGGAGGCCGCAGAGGAGGCAGCAGGAGCACGGCAGAGCATACCTAGCAAATCTGTGGAGATAGCGGCTGCTAATTAACCCTGAGTGTTTATTTGGAAGGAGAGCCGTGCAGAGAAAGGGGTTTAGCCCCTGTGATCCTGCACTATTCGGTTTCCCGCCTCCTCCTCAAAAAGTAACTTTTCAGACAGATTTCTAGAGCTGATGTCACCTTTTCTGCATTTCCATTTAAATCCTGCCCCTCACCCTTTTGGCAAGCAGCTGATCTCTGACTGGTTTTCCCTCTCAGAGACTGCCATACACTCAGCAGCGATTGCCAGCCTGACCCTGCGGCACAGTAGCCTGGGCAGCACAGCAGTCCTGAGAGATTTTCTGAAGAAGCTCTTGGTAGCAGCAGTAAGCCACAAACTATCTCAAACATCCCCAGACCAGAGCAGCACGCTGTGGGGATACGCTGAGAATTAGACCCAAGAGGAATTCCAGTGCACAGATACACAGGACAGAGCAAATCTGTCCCACTGCATCTGGCATGTGGACAGCACAGGCGAGCTTATCTCTTGCATTTTATAATGAGAAAGTGGTGGGCCAGATCTCCAAAGGCATTTAGGTGCTTCGACATTTAACCTCCCACAAGGAAATTAAGTGTGTAATTGTGCTTGGAGGTCTGGCCCTAGAGCTCTGCTATCCCGCATTGTTTATTTCTGCATCATTTATTGCTGGCCGTGGAGGCAGTAGATATCATCCTCTCTGCATTTGGCCTTCTAGGTAGCATGAGTTAGTGCTGTGAGACTGATCCTGGTCTCTACACATACCTTCAGCTCGAAGCTGTCTGCATGGCCACATTCACTTCTTGTTCATCGAGCCCCTTGGCACTGCTTTATTACATTTTGGGTACACACAGAGGTGTGGATATAGGAGGGAAGGACAGGGGCTACAGGACTAGAGATGGCAGCTCAGCTAAAGGCTGGATGTCACCATGCCAGAAAGTGTTGGGCTTCAGCATGAGCCACACCCATGGACAGGAGATGCCAGAGGAGAAGTTTGAGAGATTTCATGTTCACCCTCCTGCTTCGCAAGGCATCTCCAGCAATGTTGGTGGCAAAAAGTGTACAGCAATGGCTGTGCACAATTGGGACAGTGACTCCAGAGCCCTCATGTTCAGGAAAGAGGCAGGAGACAGAAGATCTCCCCAGGCAGCTGGGAAAAGCATATGGACATGAGGAGATGCCAGAAGGCATTTCCTACCCCTGGTTGCTTTCATTGAAGAACCACATATGGACTCTACCCAAAGTCCCTCCAGCACCCCAGAAACCATGTGACCAGGGAAGTGCGAGCATCTCCTCTGTGCCTTTAATACCACTGTCCTTTCCCAGTTACAACCTGGGAGCATTCCTCCACTATTTAACCATTACTGGCACACCTGGCGGGTGATCTGCTGGCCCCTTGACTTGCACAAGCCCACTGCCACCACTGTACATCTGTCATGCAACACCGTTGTGCCACCTGGCATGGCCTAGGTGGGTGAACCTCCCAGAGTAACCACAGCTGTCACAGGAGAGGGGTTGTCCTCCCAAAGTGGGATGATCCTCTCTCCAATCTCTTAGCTTCACAGCCTCAGACAAACAAAAAAGACTGCCCTCTTACATGAGGAGATGTAAGTCCCCCACAGGGGGAATTGGCCACCACACAGGAATTGGCCTCAAATTGTTGCCAAATGCTTCACGACTACTTGGAAATGAACAAAGTCTGGCAGCAAACTTTGACACTGCCCTGTGTGGTGTGTGGGCACTGGTGATTTCAGAGAGATAGTGGGACTAAGGGACATGCTTTGCTGTGAAAAGGTTTAAGTATTTCCTACAGCAGAGCTTGTAGCTGAGGCCTGTTTCTGATCACGTCATTGGTCCATACAGTTGGATGCTTTCCTGCATCCAGCAGTGGCCAAGAAGGGTTCATGTCCACAAAAAAAAACAAAAAAAAAATAGAAGAACATTAGAGAATAAATTTACTTCTTGTGAAATAGAGGTCAGTAGAGTTACACCAGGGAAGAATTTGGACCAAGATACCCGACTTCGATACAACCTTTTAAATAGTAAAAATATTTTCAGTGGACAGGGAACTGTAAGAGGTTTATAAATGCAAAAGAGAAGAAAAAAAAATGGTGCTGCTCCCCCGCAGTCTCCTAAAAATAGCAAATTACACACCTAATAAATGTATCAGCAGCCCATGAAATTGACAGCCTGAAATTGAAGAACAGACCCGTTTTGTTTGGAGAAATAGTCTTTAGGAGTGTGGAGGTGAATTAGAAAAATAGCAACTGACATTAAGAGTGCAAGATTAATTCGCCTGAGCTTTAATTGAGACAGGCTGAATGAGCCAGAAAAAGAGAAAAAGGGAGAGGATCCCAGCTCTGTCTGGCTCCATAGAAACTCCACCTACCATCTCTTTTCAGCTGGAGCTCGAGTTACAGCATTACATCATCCCAAAAACGTCCCTTTGGCTGATAATTCCCTGGGAGCTGGGCATGGATGCTGGGCTCAGGGTTACGGATGCAGCCGCTGGGTGCAAATTCACCCATTTGGGTTCATCAGTGTGGGCACAGGCCAAGGGCCACCCTTGGACAGCCTTCCAAACTCCCTTCCTCTCTGAAGGACGGGGAGCACTGGGGCCACTTGGGGCAATATCCCCACTGTCCCATTCCTGGCTGCAGCTTTTCCTTGTGGCCAGAGGAGATGGATCTGGCTGGTGTTGGCAGAGCAGAGGAGATGTTATTTATATTTCAGAACAGAACTGTGTGTTCGACAAACCCTGCAATCCCCAAGCCTGTAAAAGCATTAAGCAGGCCATCCTGACCGTGAGCCTCGCTCGGGTTTCCTGGCTTAAACAAGAAAGTCCTTCTCCTAAGCAAGGAATAAGCTCTTGCACAGACAATATTTCAAAAGCCTTGCAGCTACTGAGTAAATAAATGTGCGTAGCAGATACAATAAACATTTTCTTCTGTTCTGAAATCAGATCTGCAGATCCCAAATCCCCCTGTGCTGTGCAGACTGTAATTACAGGATATGTTAAATTTTCTTTATAGCCAGTCCTGATGGTTGTTAAGTGACCGCACCGCCCAGTACAGCACCCCTCTCTGGTCTGCTACCATTCGTAATGAAAACCAGATGTTTGTTTAAAGTTAATAATCAATACAGCACTCATCCCGAGTCAAGTAGGGCTAAACATTTGCTTAGAGAAGCCATGTCAGAGCTGTGATAAGCAGGGGCTCGGAGCAGCACGCTGCTTCGGACCCTGCTGGGGCGTGAGATAAACCATTCAAATTCCAGAGAGTGAGCGCTGGGGCCGAGGGGTTGAGCTGAGCCTCCACGAGCAGCCAAAGTGTCTCAAATAAATGCAGGCCCAGCTTCATCCAGAGCAGCCCAGATCCCTGATAGGCACTGGAGCCCTGCTCCCAGCCCGCGCTTGGCGAGGCCAGAGTCTTGCTTCGCGCTGACTTCTCTCCTGTATCTGAACTGAATAAGAGCATGTGAGAGGGGAAGAGCAGGATGCAGTCAAAAGCCACAGCACTGATAGGTGGTGAGTGCTTCCAAATAGCTGCAAAGGCAGTGGGAGCTGGCAGAGGAGAGGCTACCCAGCACCTCACCGCAGCCGACTGAGGTGAAGGCAGGAGTTTGCAGATCTTTTTAAATCCCAGGTTAGACACTAAATCGTATAATTGACTGCTGGGTTGGGCACTGGGATGGAGGAACTGTTAGGGTAAACTTTTCATGTGGCCTGCATGCCTTCTCACAGATGGCAATATTCGAGCCTTCATCTCAGTAAATAGATGATGAGGAGGAGCGTTGGGAATGCTGTTGGGAACTCCAGTTGGAAGTAACTCCATCTGATTTGCTTTGCCCAGGTATTTCCTGACTTGGTCAGGGCCATCTCCTTGTCAAATGACCTCCACATCCAGCCCAAGAGCTGAGACAATACATTCAGCTGCCTGCCTGCACCCTTCTCTTTCCCACCTCACCTCCCAGGCTGTGAACACAGAGAGGCAAGGGGCCACCTTGCAAGCTTACCTGGAACACCCACCACACCTCACCTTTGAATGACTCTACCGTGGTGAATAACAAGTGAATTACAGAGAATCCTGATCCTAGTGTTTTGCCTGATAGTGGAAAAAGAGAATTCCTTTGATTTAGCCTGTTCCTTTCTGACACTATTTAGCAGCAGAAACTGAACGCTTGCCTACAGCCTAACCCAGTGAAAAAAGTCATGGCTCAATTATGCTGGTGTAAAAGAGACAGAAGTTTGAATTTCTACGCCTTCCACAGGAAAACTAGCAAATCAAATGACAAGAAGAAATTATGAGGAAACCTATATGACTCACAGAATCACAGAAATTTTGGTTAGAAGGGACCTCTAGAGGTCATCTAGTCCGACTTCCCACTTGAAGCAGGACCAGCAGTGTTTTACTGGGGCTGTATTTCAGAGTATATGATCTGTGTGTTTGTTTCATCCTTTTTTCTCTCTTCTTTAGTCCCTCTGCAATTTTTGTGTGCAACACCCTTTTCAAAACTTTTAGGTGCATGTAATATCCCTTCCCCTTAGCTCAACTCACGTGATTAGGCCAAACATTTTCCATATAAATATTTGCATAAAGTGGCCAATCCCTAAACTCTTTAAAGCTTTTCTGCCCTACACAAAAGGTTTTTCCTCCCTTAAACAGGACATCTACTGAAGTGAGGTGACATCCCTACTGGCTCTGGCAACACAGTCATGCAGCATCAGAGCTGAAACTGGAAGAAGGACAAGAGGATCACAATTCATGAAGTGCAGGGCAACCTACACCAGCTTCAGTTTTCATTGTGCTTGTAGGGAAAGGGAGGCACGGGACATCAGAAACATTCACAGGCCAGTTCTACTTCTGTGCTGTGCTGAGTTGTTAACTTCCCTGCTTCCTCAGCACAGAAATCCCCATGTTAAAGTACTCATTTAGAGTTACCCAGAAAAGCTGAAATAGATTTGGATCCTGTTGAAAGCCGCTGTTTTGTAACAAGCCAGAACCAACCCTTTTGGCTTCAAAAAAACCACCCTCCATTCCACTTAAAACAGGTTCAGTAAATGATCTGTGACCAAAAACAAAACCAAGTACTAAAAGCTGGATAAAACTGCCTACCTCACCTCCAAATTAAATGAATCTGACCTGCACACCATGCACAACAGAGCATTCCTAGAGCTTCACGGCTCATGAATGTATAAAAAAAAGGCATTTATTGAAAAAAAGTCCATTTGAAATTACTCTAATTGTGATTTTTTTCTGAAGAGGATTCATCTTCATTCCCAGGACATGCCATGCTATGGAGCTACAGCATCCTCCTAATACACTGTGTTGTCTCTCCCCAGTGCAGCCGGACTACAGCATGAAAAACACTTCACCTCACAGCTCTGTGTAGTGCTAAAAGGAAAGCGATGGCCCCAGAAGCAATGGGTCTGTCTCCTCAGGACTGGTTTGTGAGGCAGAACCCCCCACAGCAAGCTCCTGGAGTTGCCTCAGGGATCCCTCATTGGGGTGGTGTTGGTCCAGAGCGGGCGGGACTGTCCCTCTGCTCGCCCTTCCCCGCGAGCCGAGTTAGGTGGCCCAGCTGCTGCCGGCCCCCGCTCTCACCACATGTTGTCTACAGATGCCTAAAAGCTGGGCTTTGCTGTGCCTAATTCCCAGGCCTTGCCTCAAGCAGCCAAGGCAGCCACACCACAATGCTTTCAAAATAGCAGTCCGGTGTCAGCCGTTGTGCCGAAAAAAACACCTTTCCCTGGGACAAAAAGCCTCCAGTTTGGGTGTTCCTAGGACCTGGTTGGGCATGGTGCTCCCACAATTCTCAGGAAAAGGCACAGGATTTGGCTGGCCACTGGTGCAACTGGATCCAGCAGTGTATTCTCATCTAAAATCTTCTTTTCCTGGAAGAGATACTGCCTTTTTTTAAATTTTTTTTCTTTCCCCTGGCTTTGTAAGTAATCCTGTTCTTCACTCTTCGCTGTCTTGGCACCTTCCAAGCAAAATCTGATACTGAGGAATAGATCTCTTTTCTTCGAATAACAAATGGAAATACATTTTTGCTGCAGCCTTCCAATCCGCACAGGCGACACTGTCAAAATGCTCTGAACTTTTTTTGGAAGCAGCAGATGACTACAGCTGGTTAGCACAATTATAGCCGTTGTGTAATGCTTGGATCCGCTGTCGTTTCATTCATTCTATTCATCAAACTCTGCATTAGGCTGTGGGGAAAGATCTGCCTGATGGTAGATTTACATTTTTTCCTATGTTGCTGTTATTTCTCATAGTTAAAGGGACACTGGCAAGTGACACATCACTTTTTAAATGTCGTTTCAGAAGCTGTTTACCCTGTAATCTACAGTATCCTCTTAGAAGCCAGAAGAATGGAGAGCTTGAGCAATTTGGCATTTCCTCACTCTTGTGTATTGATTTTTTTTTTTTCCACTGTGGGCTGGAGGAAGCTCAGACACTTTCTACTTACAGTGGTTCACGGTGGACTTAAGGACAGAGGCCACCAATTTTCACAGCACTCCCAGAGGTAGGTAAGTATTATCCGAAAACTATCCCAGTTTCACAGGCAGGAGGAAATCAGTCCTTGCAGAGATGGGGTGGGAGCTGTGCCAAGTTTTGTATAGAAACACCTCTGTCCCAACCAGGGGGCTTGGAAAGGAAAGAAGAGCCTTCCCTAAAAAAACATCTTCCAAAATCACCGTCCACCCTGGAGAATGAGCAAGCCCTCCTCATCCTGGCATCATAGTCACAGCCACCGTGATCCTGCAGGGGAGCAACCAGGATGGCCCCTGTTCCTACAGGGTGTCCAAGTCCCACCAATAATGGGAAAAAGGAGTAGAAAGCTGACCTCTCTCCCTCATTTTATTCACGATTATAGCAGGCCAAGGTGCTGAATTTTAGTACTTGCATATAAATTTTTTTTAATGGTTTGCAATATCATCCACATTATATCAACCTGGGATCAAAATAATAAAATGGGTACTGATGCTGATATCAATTTTTTATTCCATAAAACTTCCATTGTGCTAGAGCTTTCTTGATTATTCTTCAAGATAGAAAACCAAACTGTGTTGAAAAGCTTTTTTTTGCCATTCTCAAGATGGAGGGTTTGGGGAAATTTTGCAGACTTGTTCATGTCTCAAGACTTTCACAGGAAAAGTGGAGAACTGTATGAAAAAGGTGTATTTCTAAAAGGATTTTGATACAGTTATAACAAAAGAAGTAAAAAAAAACAATAATGGGATGGCATTGAAGGAAGAAAAAGGGAAGGAATATAGTTTACAGATGCTGTTCCCTACTTTTCTTCCTCTTTTTGGTCTTCCTATATTAAAAATAAGCAAGTGAACCAAAAATAAAATAGAAATGTTTGAGCTTTTGTAGCTCCCCTCTGTGTGATTTTCATTTATTGTTCCTTTTCTTCCCCTCCATTGTTCAGTCTGTAGGACTGTGTACTTAAAATTCGTTTGGGCAATTAAATTAGTGAGAACAGCAGAGTTTCATCAGGCTGGATCAGAAAGTGACTCCAAAGAGCATCAGGGTTTTCACACATCCTGGGAAGGGGTAGAAGGACAGTGTCACCCAGCACCAGCCCCCGAGGGACCCAGGAACCCAAGATGCCCCCTGCAGATCCAAGATGCACCTTGTGCCACATGAAGCAGCCATCCCAAGCAGTGACAAGTTGTCGCCAGCAGCGTCCCTGGGTTCCACTGCAATAAAGATTATTTACGCACCATGGCTGCTAAGTGCTACTAAACACAAAAACAAATGACACTGTAGTCTCAGACCACTAAATTTGTCTCTCTGCTGTACATATCCTTTGCTTTCCCTTTGGCTGCCTTCTTGCTAGCTGTAAATTGCATAATTCATTCTCTCAGTTGTTTTATAGTTTCGTGGTGAAATTCAGATTTATCATCATTAAATATTGTTATCACTGTTTACACAATGACGCAAACTGTCTGAAATGTGTCTCAGACTCAACGCTGACATCTAACCTCAGGAGAAGATGGGACTCTCCAGACCAATGCAGACCCAGCCTACAAGCCAAGTAATTGGGATGAAATTGGAGAAAGCTATTGTAATCCAGGACATTGGGAGTGAGGGTCATTACATGTTTAATTCTGCTTCTCAACAGTGCAATGCACAGCTTGTCAAGAAATGAGCCACTTAAGGGCTTTTAATATTAGTTAGCAAGGATTGTTTTTTTCCCTTGAAACACATATAAACCAAAGATATAGTAGAAGATGGGACTGTGTCCAACAGGGGGACAGAAAACTCATTTCTCCTCTGCTTTCTATCCTCTTCTCAGACTCTGGTAGAATTGCAAACCAGAAACCTTTCCATTTTGCATGGTTATTTCATGGCCTGGGTGCTGGGGACCTGTTCTCTGTGCTCCAGGACCTGCCATCCCCCTGATTCAAAACCCAAGAAAGCCTCTGGTGTAGGGCCATGTGCTGGTAACCCCCAGAGCAAAGACCATGATACCCTGTGGTAATGGGACGCTGGTTTGTAGGGCAAAAGGAACACACTGCTCCCTCTGACATTCGCTCCATGTCTTGCTGGACTGGGGTGACCTGCGGGACATTGCATTTAGCCCCACTTAAGTCACACCACAGATTAGCAGGTCTCCAGGAAAGCTGTGAAGTGCTGGGCCGTCAATCTCTCAGGGCTGGCGCTGCCTTGGCTGGTTCATAATAATGTCATCATGAAAGATTAAGATGTTGCAGCTTGGCGAAAAGCAGCGATAGTGCAATAAATCCCTCCACTGGGGCATTTCCTCTGGCTGCCTCGCTGTGCAGCCATTTCAGGCTGCTCTGAAATTAATTTCAACATTCTTGTAGGCACTTATCTCACTGAAGTGAGATTTCCTGGGAATCATCAGGGAAGGAATGAAGATAGAAGAAATACAGCTAAACCCCAGCACTTAAGACCTGAGCCCTCTCTCATTAATGCTCTTCGTGTAAATCAGGAGGAATTCCACTTTCATCGAGGGAATTATGCCAGTGATATACTGTTAGTGAGAGGAGACTCAGGTGTGAGTCCTTTTAGTTGGGCTTCCTTTATTCATTTTTACAAAAGGAGCCCCTGATCCTGTGGATGGTCGTGCTCAGCTTTTGGGTATCAGGGACCTCGGGGTAGAGACATGGGATGAGAAGCGCAATTGCTGCATCCTTAGACTTTATCCTGTAGCCAAAAGTTTCAGAATCAAAGCTTAGTCGCTTCAGACAGAAATTACATTCAGAGTCATAGGCAAGTACTAGCTCAAAAATACTTAAAAAAATGTGTTCTTTGATGCATTTAACTGCAGATTGGATCTCCTTTCTATCGAGGGAAGTTTTTTTTTTCTCACTTTCCAACAAGTAAAGTTCAGGCCTGAAGTCTAATGCAGCTAATAAATTATGAGGATTTGCTGTATCTAGTAAAAAAATAATTGATGAGGTCTGAATTTGGGGGAGGGAACAGTGCAGGGCAACAGATCCGGAACAAAATGCCATGGTGGAGACAGCCATCCCACAGGGCAACAAATACAGAACAAAATGCCATGGCAGAGAAAGCCATCCCACAGTGAATACAACCAGCTGGGTGTCTGGATGCTTTGTAAAATTTTATTGTGAAATGCACAGATGATGAGCACAGCTGCAAAGCATCAGGAGTGTTTATCATGATCTCCCAGAGCGTTCTGGGTGTGTTCCCCTTTGACACTATTTATGTAGGCTTAACCTAAGCTGATTTCAATGGAGACATCAAAATTGTTTCAAGGTGCATCCTATTATACACAGGATAAGCTTGTGGCTTAAGGTTTCTCTCCCCTGTCTTGTGTGGTGTTTATCAGCATGCAAAAGACAACTGAATGAAGAAGTAGCTGATAGCATCTGACTAACCGGCTGCTGTTGCTGAAGCAAATAAAAGACGTTTCTGGCACTCACACAAGTATTAAAAAGGGGATTAAGCAGATTTTTGGGATGGAATTCAGGCTGAAAAAAAAGATCTGTAATCCATCCTTCTAAGCCTAAACATTACAACAACCCTCAAGCAAAGGGCCTGACTCTTCCCAGCATTATTTATTTTACCTGAATTTTGGTCCTTCCCAGTGGGATGCTGGTGTGCTGGAAGAATAGCACAGCCAAGAATCAGATTCCCCCTTGTGATGTGCTTCACCTGCTTGTGTTCCCAAAGGTTTATCGTGATCACCTGCATCCCATAACATACAGTAATCCTCTAATTTGTTCAGAGAGTTCACAGCATAAATGCTGTCATGACTGTAGCACAAACCCGTTATATTATAGAGGAGGAGATAATGTAGTAGCCTGTTCCAAATTTCCTCAGATATCTTGCTGTAAAATAAAAAAATAAAAAGGATTTCTGTGTGGTTTATACTTCCTGATTTTGACAAGCAGTGAAAGCATCAAAACATTCCTAAGGCCTAAGGAAGCTGATTTTGTAAGTTCCGGCTGGTGACGGGGAGAGAAAGGGAGCAAGAATATTGGGTGAGAATAGATATTGACAGCTACCTGCCCAAGGAGAAGTTTTAGAGCAACACTTCAAGAAGTAACATAGGAAATGTCATTAGAAAATGAAATTACACAATTATTAGCTTTGTTATACTTTAGTTAAATCTCTGGAAGGAAAATAAAATTAAACCACAATATTAATCTTATCAGCAATCCTTCCTCTCCCACGCTAAGACCTTGTGGCAGCTTTACTTAGTCTTCGTTAAGCATTTTCAAACAGTTCATAGCTAACAGTGCCTGCTGTAACTGTGAAATCCCTGTAGTACTCTCACAGCAGTAGTGCCAGATTTTAAGAGTGGGGGAGTACTGGGACAGACACTGTTTGTAAACACTAACCCAGGTCTCGAAGCTCTTCAGATTGAGATGTTTACATTGTACTTAGGCAGACTTTTTTTCCCCTCTGAGATTCACAAATTGCTTAACAGAAGTCACAACACCTACTTTTTTTTTCATTAGGAGCTAAAGTACAGAGTACAAAAAGATTTACTAAAACCAGCTGCGGTTAGAAATCAAAACTTATAAATGCAATCTCCTACCTAATCAGCAGAGAAAACGGCTTCCTGGACCTAAAAAATGAAGCTTTTATCTCATTCTTCCAAGGTTGCACAGAGAAGGAATTTCAGTTCTTCTGGTCCTGAGAATGGACTGTTCTGAAGAAAAAATCCATACTCCCTTCAAAACATCTCAGCCCAGGTAGTTGCCATAGGTATGGCGGCTTTGTTACAGGCCAGCCCTTTGCAAGGCAGGTGCTGGGCTCTGTGCAAGTTCCACTGATGACGATGGACTTCAGGTGAGATCTTTGCCTCTCCTTGCAGTCAGCTTGCAGTGGTACTGCTGATCACAGACCAGTAAAGAGCTAAAGGCAGTCTTAGGGTTTGCGTCAAAACCTTTAATTAACGAGTTGTAAAAGTTGCAGTGGAGGAGGCATATTTCTGTAGCCTCGCTATTAATGTTTTATCTTTCTGTCTTTGCAAAGTTGTTTTTACAAAGCCAGGTATTGGCTGGACCCCAGCAGCTCTTATCACAAATCAAATTTTGCATTTATTTGTACTTTTGTCATTGGAAAGGAGGAGGTTTTTTTTAATAGCAGTGCTAATGTTCATATCTGGAATTCACTTCTGGATCAAGAAACTCCTGTGCCAGCATTCAGCCAGGAGTGAACTTTATGGTCGTGTTATCAACTCTGAAAACAGGAGATTAAGCAACAGCCGCTGAAGTGGTAACAGATTTTTAACTCTATCAGAATCAGCTGCCCACCCCTCTGTATTGTTTCCCTGTAGTATCCATCTCTCATACTTGAAGGTTTCCCAAATGAAAGAAAACCACCACGTAGCATTATTTGTAAAACAGCTCTGTCCTGAAACCTGATAGTCCATGAACCCAACCTGATAATTTATGAACTCACAGCTAAGCAAGAAACAGTTCCCCTGAAGCCCAGAGAAAATATACTGTAACATGCTAAATCTCTTTTCTAAATGTAAAATCATTTTGCCATTCAGGTTTGTGGCTTTCTTAAATGTGGTTGTGCTCGGAGAAGTGACGATAAATACGGCACACTTTTAATCAATGGATCTGCTGTCTTCTGCAGGAAATTTGAGTCTGATATGTTTCATTTACTGACAAAAATAATACCTTGTTTTTGTATTTTCTACTCTGCTGGCAGCATAGAAACTATACAGCCCTGGGAAAAGCATCCAGCTCTCCTCTGGTTCACGCACCATCAGCAGCACAGGTAATTAATTTTAACCGCTGGGTTTTGATTGCCTGTGCAAAGAGATTAGGTTCATATTCATATCTGGGGCTGGATCTACTGAGCTACTGGCTAGAAATACTGGGCCACTTTTTCCAGCGGTATTTAGGTCCCTCAACTGCAGCTGGAAATCTGACCATTCATTTTCTCGATGCTTACCCTCTCTGAGCAGGGATATCTACTCAGTGGTGACCATGCCACACAACACACAGATTTCGAACTGGCACATGTCCCTGCACAGCAGGAGGAATAACTCCCCAGGACCAGCAATGTACCCACCCTGGCCTCACCGCCCTCTGTCTGGGTGAGGAAATGCCATGCTCAGGATCTCAGGTACCCAACAGGGTATGTACTCCTGGCACTCACCTCAGCTGCAAAATAAAATATGGGCTTGTGTACCACCGAGACAGCTGGCTGGTAGATCCTCTAGGTGGCAAACGCTGGGGTAAAATGAGTCTCCAGCTGCCAGCAACTACATAAAATGACCTCTAGTCTAATTCATAATGAGCTTGCAGCAGTGTGGACATGTAACCAGTACTAAGCAGGGCTGGGTAACCCCCCCAAGCCAAGCCATGCCATCCCTCCTGCTGACACAGCTTTGCCATCACCGCCCCAGCTGTGAGCGCTTGCCCACATCTGTCACACATCCGGCTATTTTCAGAAGGATTTAGCCAACAGGTGGACTGAACTGCCAGTGCATTTTGTCTGGTCCTGGGTAATTTTGTTTACAGTGCCAAAGCGATTCAAAATGAAATTATCTTTTCAAACCAGTTTCCAGATTAAACGATCTTCTAGCTGCAAATGAAAGCCATGCTGTCACCCAACATGCCAGCTGGTTGCTTGCAGCACTGGAAATAAGCGTGTTGGAAGCAGACAAGAAAGCTTTCAAGTCAGTCCATTGTTGACTTCAAGAGATGATGAAGCTGCAATTGCCTCACATTTTCCAGCTAAACCAAAGCAGGAAGCTCCCATCCTGATGGCCTCAGTTACAGGAAGGGCAGTTGTGCATGAAAAATTCACATTTGCCACAAGCAAATGCACTGCACACATGGTATTTTGCATGGAGAACGGGGTGAGCTGGCTCTGCGAAACCGAACATCAGTATCCCTTCGGTGAGGCTGAGGAATGGTGTCAGTGCTTGCCAAACACCTTTGCCAACTAGAAGAGTTTCTGCAATTTCTGTGTAAGGCAGGTGTCTGTGTGGATCCACTCTCATGGGCTGTGATTGATTACTAAATTAAAATCCTCTACAAAACATTAAACCTGTAACTGAATTTTCCCTTTCTGATTTCATGCAAAGTTTGACATTAAACACAGCTGTCCTAGGTAGCTAACTCCACTTGTCCCTGATATTTCATTATGACAAATGGGATGTATTTCCATCACTTATCATGAGATCAACACTGCAGTCAAGCAAGTGTTAGCTTATTTATTGTCAGCCAGGGGATGGATGGTTTTAAGTGCCTCCTTAATCAAAGGGATGATTCCTTAACAAAGTCTCTTCTCACAGATCAAGTGTCGGTCTTCAGTCTTTGTCCACCACTCTATCAAATTTTGTCAATAACACTGATTGTGGTCATGTGCAAAATGAGCTTGGTCTGGCTGATCCAAATACAGCAGTAAAACAACATCAATTTTTAGTTTTTCTCACTTGAGAGCATTGTCAGTGTGATTTTCCTGCCCTGATCTGACAGGCCCAGGAGTGATCAGGTGGTCCTTCCTCCCTCTCACTGCACAGCATTTACACCACCAGCATGGCCCTTCCTCACGGATCTGCTGTGTTTGGGGGGAGAAGGTGGGCTCAGTGGGGCAATCACACATGAAAACCCTGCTTGGCCTTGATAACCAGGACCAGGATAGACCAGCAGATCTGGATCTGCGTGCTGAGTCCTCATCCGCCTCCTCTCCCCCCGCACCCTGCTATCCCAGAACTGGCTTTGAAATGGCCATGGAATTACAGCTTCACGCTACAGTGTTTCGGCCAGACTCAAGGAATATACTTCTCTGGGAAAGGCCTTTCCCAATATTTCCTGCAATAACGAGCCCACGGGCAGCCCTGGCTGGCCAGGGGAGCTGCATTAGCGGCACTGCCACCAGCATCCTGATAAGCCCCGACCCGGTGTTGTTTGTACCTCTTAGTCACCTTTATTTTTTTAAGAGGCCAGACGAGGCAAACGTTTGTGATGCCTTGTTTATTCTGTGGCTTTCACTGGAGCATATTAAACTCATCATTACTTCGTATAAGCCCGAGATAGGCATTTTTTTGCTGGCAAGTGTTGACAGTAAGTAACAGACACTCTGCCACAAGGTAACATGTTTATATACTGGTGCGAATGCCTGGTGGATTTTATTCCTGTAAAACTATCACAGATAAAGAAGCTACTATCAGATAAGTGACTATAATAAATGGCCACAATTAGTGCTCTGCTGATGAGACTACTCGGTGGTCTCCCTTCTCTCTTTTAGACAAACCCCAGGCTCAGCTTGCTTAGTATAAATGGAGACAAGAACCATTTAGAATAATATCAGCCTCTCTTGATTTCTGGGGGTGTTTTACCAAAATACCACTGTTAACTGAATTGAAATCTCCTTGTATTTATCTTCAGAGGACATACAAATGGGAAAATCAAGTCAGAAATAAAATAAAGATGTTCTTTTATGTACACACACACACACACACACACAGGCTCCTTGCAGGTTTCCCTCTCTTTTAGGACTTTGGGTTACACTGTGGGATTTAGTCCCAGCTGGCATTAGTGCTCACCAGTCTTTCTGTTTGATGTCGCTGGAAATAACATCAAGAGTCAGGGGCGTTGGAGAGGCACCAACCTGAAGCTGCCTGCACCCCACTGGAGGAGTGTGCGCCCTGCTGCTGCCACCCCAAGTGTGGAGTGAGAGATGCCTGAGACTCTTCCATTCCCCAGCAACGTCCTCCCAGGACATGGGAGGGAGCAGGGTCTTCCCCATTCTCCCCATGCTCCTGGGAGCTTGCTGAAGCAGCACAGGCACTGCAGTGGAGATCGTGCCATCACAGTGCAAACCTGGGTGCAGCTACCTGCAGACCAACACTCCTGGGGTCAGATATTGTCTGGTCTCAGCCTTGTGTCAAACCTTGGTAGTAGTCCAGAGGGTCTGGTACACCTTCAGGGGTCTGCTTGTGTTCTGTATATATTTATATTCATGCAACACTTAGTGTCTCTCTAAGTCAGTGGATCAAGTCCAACCATGAGATGTTTGTCCAGATGAAATCCTTTCCATTGCATAACCAAAGTCCTCCACAAAACACTCGCTATCTCATGCAAGATACCAATCCTCTTCTCACCTTTGCCAACAAGAGAATGGAAGAACTTCAATACAAGAAGTGGTGCCACCCCAGAGCCGTACAGAGCCAAGACCCAGCCAGAACCAAGCTCCACATCCTCCCTGTACCCCACTGGTAAAAATATTCATTCCCAAGGCGTTCTCAAGGGCTGTAGTAGTGATAAGGGGCTGTTATATCAGCTGCAGTCTAACCCCATTTCTCTTCCCTCGTGTGTAGATTAAGCTCATGCTGCTTCATGAAGTCCTCTTACAGTCACTGCTCTGTGGACACCCAGCCAGATCTCATTGCGGCCAGTTCTCAAAAATGGGAGCCTATAATTTAGGCACTTTGGGTCTTTAAAATGCGTTTATACTCTTGCACAGTCTAGTAATTTATAGGATGAGTTGTATTTACAATGGACTGCTTCTACATATAGACAGATATGTGTGTATGTACAGACATGTCCACACCCCAAACATGTAAATATGGATATCTGTATGAATGCGCTGAAAGAGAATTCCGACACACTTTTACTGTCATTAAAATAACGATAATAGAAAAGCTCAAAGGGATTGCTTGTGAAACACAGGCTGTAATCCTCTTGAGTTATTTTTCATCTGTCACTACACATTTTGTTTGCGTAGTGTCAAAATGGCACCATCCAGCACAGTCTCCTGAAGATGCCTCCTGATGTCTCTTCTACGCCCTCCTGAAATGCGATGACTTCTTCAGAACCAACTAGTGGGAAAAGCTCTTCCACGATATCATGCTCTTACTGGGTTTTATACTTCTACTCGATTCAAGATTTCCCAATAAGAGAACTTGCATTGCATGGTGGAAGAGCCCATACACTCCTCATCCTAGGAATTAAGTACTTGTGCATAGTAGGATTTATGGTCGTTCTTTGTGTTCCTGTTGCCAGAATATCTCATAAACTCACGAAAGTTATGCAGACATCAGTGTGTTTACCTTTTCACGAGCTTAAAGCTGATTTATTTGACCTCTGAAAAACAGGATAATAGTCCTTGTTGAAAACTCCGTGGAGTCCTGATTAAAGGAAGACTGTCGAGTAGTTTAAGCCCCAAATCTCAGTTGCATTTAACTATCAAAATTTGAGTACCGTGTTCACTTAATTCCTCTGAAAGCCAGTATATGGGTTTTGCCCATCTATGGAATTTATAAGTGTGTGTTCCTGTAGGTTTTTACACGTGTTAATCCCTAAGGATTCCCAATGAAGTGACTCAGGTGAGATAGCACATTGCAATAAGTTGCTACAGAGTAAACACTGCTCTAAGACACCACAAAAAATCCATGTGGGGCTTTGCACCCCAAAGGCCACGATAACTATTACACTGGTAAGAATTTCCTTAGAGAGCGCAGGGTCTTAGAGCAGAGCCAATAATTTCTCTCAGTGATTCGTCTGTATAGGGTGTTTTGCATTTGTGTGTGGGCTGTGTGCTTGAGGCAGAGATTTTCTCTGCATTAGCTGTTCGTGACAATTTACAATCTTCACTTCAAAAAGAAAACAAATAGGAAAAATCAATAGGAAAAATTAATTAATTCTCCCCCATCCTGGCCCAGGCCTGGATTGCATGCCAATAGACACGGAAAGTTAACAGACCCATTTACTTCCCAGAATCAATTTCACCTGTGACAAATGAGCCACAGACACTTACATGCAACCCTAAATATATTTATCTGCAGCACCAAATCTCATTCAAAGTACCCAGGGGTTTCACCAGCCTTCAGGTGCTTAAATAGATCGTCCCCAGTGGAACCATCAATTCCATTGAAGTGTACTTTTAAAGACTCATGACTTGGCTCCATAAATGAGTGATGTGCCACGGGAAGGGAAGCAGTGTCCCCTGGTAAGCAAAGACACAGGTAGCAACCCATGCTAGATGAGCACTCCACACAAAACACCTTGAGGCTGTCGTGGCTGCTGTGTGCCTGTGTTGGGTATTGTCAAGGTTAGGAGCTCACAACAGGAGTTTCATAGGTGTGTGCCTCATGCCAAGCCCTCCTGTTCCCGTGGAGAAAGAAGACGACTTCTGTAATCAGAAAACCTCATTCTTAGATGGGATCAGGGCAGAAACTAAAAGGACTACCTGCACTGTTTACACCCTGCAGATCTTCCTTCAGCCACGAAAAGAAAATGGTTTGACTTAATCCTAGAAGTGCCAGATATTTCCCACTCACTATTCTACTGGAATTATGAGTCCCCAGGATTATACAGGAGTCATCAGGTATACAAATCCTTTCAAAAACATCTGAAAACTGGATATTTCTACAGAATCAAGCAGGACAGATATGCAAGGTGATGGGGGAGGAGGGGAAGATCTTTCCAAGTAATAGAGAAAAGAAGCTTTGTTTTTCACTTCTCCTTTCCCTGTTCTGGTCATTCTACTTTTTAAATTTTGTATATAAGTATTTCTGAGTCAGCATTCTGCAAAGCCATGTTTTAGTAAATTAAACAGCTATTAAATATAGCTCCAGAAATTAAAACAGCCATTGAGCTCCTCCAAAAAAGCCTCCTTAAATGACAGTTCAGGAAAACATCATTCACCTTAATGGAGAACTACTGTAATGGAGCAAGAAGCAACTTGGAAGCAGAAGCAGCGAAGACGGGAAGACATGGTTCAAGTTCCCCCTCATATTTTCTTAGGAAGAAAAACTATCTTTTCGTAAGTAGCTCACACACAATCCCAGCCAGATACACATAGGTTTAGACAGGACTTGGTTCAACCACTCCACTCTTCCCTTGTTTTTATGTTCAGAAAAAGCCCTAGGAAAAAGTATGTTTGGCAAAGGTGAATGCATGTATATCTTAAGACACAGAGAGAACTATATTAATGCTGGTGGCTGGGTTGATTTGTGCATGCAGGGGCTGGGAAAGGATCCCTACACTCAGATCTGTTTCCTGAGTCTTCACTGTAACCTGCTGAAGGTTGCAGCCCTGTTTGAACCCAGGGCTAATTCACAATACTCCACAAAATGTAATGATATATTCCATTGCACGGGTACAGTAAAGGCACTGTTTAATACCCTGCCATGATTTGAGGCTTTAAAAAATGATGGCCAGAGAGGTGAAAGAGAGGTGTCCTTTCTGTACATAGCCAGGCCGACCAGGGGAGGTGAAGTGCCTGTTTCTCAGCACCAGCCCGGGTTAATCTGTTCTGTTGGCTTTGATTCTTGGCCTGGATTTACACCAAGAAGTGTTTAAAGTCAGTCAAATGTCCAAACAGATTGCAAATGTGACTGGGTTTAAACAACAAAAGTGTGTCTACAATATTTTTTTGTGCCCCAGAAGCTCCACACGTTAAAAAAAAAACCACTGCCTTTTACAGGCTGAATCTTGGTGGCTGATTTATTAGCTTTCCTGTTTTCATCAACATGTTCAAGTTGCTAAAACCCATCCTGTTAAGCCTAATGTGTCTGGCATTCATCTTCACCTCAGTACCATCTGCAATAACAAGCAACAGAACTCTGATCTCCAGCTGTAATGCCTCTCCAGGAGTATCTGCCAGTAAAAAAAATAAAATAAAACAAAAAGAAAAGGAAAGGAAAGGATGAGCCTGCCTCCAGCTTGGGACAATTCCTTGGTCCTATTTTCTTTGGTAATGATGGTAAGCTGTTGCACTTTCATTTTCTTATGGGGAGGGTGAAGGAGTTTCTGTTTTAATGAGCCGATTACCTGGCAAATAACAGAGGCTTTTCCAGTTCCTGTGGGAAGTATTTGGTCTTTTTATTTCTGCAATAGTGAAATTAAGCTGTGAGCAATGGGTAAACAGTTAGAAAAGTGTCTTACAGATGTTTGTCCCAGCAAAGTTCTTTATTCTCAATGACATTTGCTTTCTATGGCTTCTTCTCCACTCCAGTCTTGGTGGAAGCAGCAGTTTGCTGACAATAACAGGAGGGAAAGGGGCAATTTTTGTTTGTGTGCCTGTGAATAGCAGCTGAAGCACCATTCACCCTGTAACATTCACACTCGAAAATTTTCTTACGGCTTTCTTAAGAGGACTGACACCCTGACCTAGAGTCGTGTCTTCCAGAAGGACTGCTGCAGGCTGCCAGGGACGGGGGTATAAAAGCAGGGTGAGTTATTGAACAACCCCTCCCTCACACTGTCCTGCCTCTAATGACTTTTAAGACTTCCCATGCCTGACATGTTCACATCCTTGGCATCCCTGTGTGAATTTCTGACACAAATTAGTTGTCTCCCCATGAGTTTTGTTATCTTCTAGCATCCACTAAACCCTTGGAAAGGCATTGTCCAGCTCATCTTCCCCTTTCCTTGGCCTTCATCCTGGTTGCTGTCAGTTCCATTTGAAGGCCCCTTGGTTGTGCACAGAAATGTGTGTCTGTCTCTCTGAGTCCTTTCTCATTTCTGTACTTGAGTGGCAGCACTGAAGTGCAGCTTTAGTCAGGCTCAGATGATCTTCCAGCCTTCCCAGAGGCACTATTGGCAAGGGAGGGGATGGCAGCCACACCATGTGAGACAAGTGAGCCCTGCGTGTGTGCCCCACAAGCTGTGAGCTCACAGCTAGCTGAAGAATCACTTCTAAGTAAGAAAATTGCAGGCATTTGGCCTCACGCACAGATATCCTGCAAACAGAAAAGGGAACTCTGATCTCTGAAAGTACTGTGCTGTCAGTAGTTCTGTGTGCAGGTCCATTAGCAACAAACTTGTTGAAGGAAGTTATTATTGTGGTAATTTTATTGACAGAGCTGGAAAATCCCTTTGTATCACTTCTCTCATTCTCTTCACTTTTTGCTTTGTTCTGCATACACACAGTAGAACCTTTCCTAATTTGGGCTCTTCAGGCTAACACAGGCAATATAAGAACTGCAATGACTAACATGGTGAGAAAGAGTTGACAACCAAAAAATCCCTCAAGAGCAATTACTTTAATACCTTTCCTTTAAAAAAAAAAAAAGTAAACATTTTGGGAAGTAAAGGTGTGAAAAATATTTAATAGGCGACTGGAGAGCTTCGTTTGTAAAACACCAAGAGCTCATCTCAGTGGAGCTTGCTGAGATCTTAAGGGACATTATTGAATGGAAAAGAAAGGGTGGAAATCCATCTTAGCCAAATTTGAAAGAGAGCTTCAGTATTGTTTACCCTTCTTTCTGGCTTTATCAGCATGAAAGCTACCTGCTGAGATGTGGGTAGATTCCCTTTGAGACATTTGTAACAAATATGAGTCTAAATATAAGTGTTTGGGATATTCAGCGCCTTGGCATATACCCACAAGTGTGTGTTGCAGCAGGGGTTTTGGCCACACAGAAAAGCTGACAAGGTGCAGGACAAGTTAGTTAATTACATTTGAGGTGGGGAGTTCCTTACTGTTCCTTTAACAGTATAGTAGCAGACTGGGACTAGATAGGTAGAAAACTCCTCTACAAAATCAAAGATACTGATTTGGAATAGAAGCATTTCATACAGAAAGTGCCTGGGGCATCTGGTAAACAGCCTGAAACCAGACAGCTGAACTTGGACTGCAACACTTGGGGATAAAGTTGGTGACAATGAGTTTTGTAACAGGATTCAGAGCAATTTGGATTTTTGAGCACTATGAAATCTGATGAAAAGCACCAGGAGGGAGCTGAGTGTATAATTATTGTTATTATTAAAAGCAATATTACAACACTGATATTCTGAATAAATCAGCAGATGGCAAATGCCTTTCAGTGAAGGCAAAGGCGGAATAACGTGTCTGGTAGCAAAGGAGGGAAGCTAATGATTATGTGCTAAATGAAACAGCCATTCAGCATGCTGGTCAGGAAAAAGCATTTGGGAGTCATTGTGGAAAAAACATGGAAACCATTAGCCCGGTTCGGAATAGCAGAAAAGGTAAAAGCAAGAGAGGCTGTGTTGTTCCTGCACGATGCTCTGGTTGGGTGCCTCTTTCTGAGCTCCTCTGGTGTTGTGGGTGTGTTCACAGTGACCACAAAAGCAAGGGTCCCATTCAGCTGGGTGAGGTGTCCCTGTACCCAAAAGGAGAGTCCCTGCTCCAAGGCATTTAGGGCAAAGAATTAAAAAATGCCAGAGGAGCATCTAAAGGCGGGGGGGGGGAGGAGGGGGGGTCCTTGATTGTCCCCACTGAGTGCACAGGGCCCTCTTGGCCAGCCAAAGCCAGAGGACGGGAGCCCTTCTGTCTCCAGCACTCTGGGAAAGGCAAACCAGCCAAGGCAAACAGCAGGACCAGGGAGAGGTCACAGCTCAGCACCTCCAGGCTCTCTCTGCCCAGGGGTGAGGTGGCAGGATGCTGTCTCACACCACCCCAGCCAGAAGGTTGAGGTCACCATTGCCAGGACCTGAGCTCACACCCTCCCAGGGCCACATGGACCTGCCTTGCCTGAGATAGGTGCTTCATTTCCGAGCCAAGCTTGTTGAGAGGGGTGAGTGAAGCTCCTCTCCATATCGTCAGGGGAAAGCAGGACACAGAGCTGAAGCTGGACAGGAAGGAGGTAACAGTGAGGGAATCCAAAAGTTGATTTTAACTGTGTGATGGGGATTAACTGCACAGTATTCAAAGGGTACAAACCAGGGCTTCATTTGTTATAGCATGACACAACTGCTCCAGCTCTAGCTGCCCACAGCTTTCCCCACTTCAGCAGCATTTTCTGTCAAGCCTTTCTGGCTGCCAGGGCCAGACCCAAGCCATTAGCACAGCGGTGGATGGCTTTTGTTTGCTTTTCTCCTGATCCTTTTTTTTTTTCTAAGTGGGCTCTACTGCTAAACTCTAAGAGTGCGTTGCTCATTTGAAAACAGAAAGGTCTGAGTCCAGTCATCATTTAGTGACTCCCTTGCAGCCAGTTTCCCACAAAAATAAGCAAACTGGAGAACGGAGTCAGAACCTAAGCCCTTTATGGGAGATTGATTGTAAAGCTGGTGGCAACGTGACAAGCTGATTTGTGGTGGCCCCTCAGAGCTTGTTTGAACTGTAAACCTCAGTCACATTTATTTATTGTATCAATACAGGTTTGTCACAACCAACCTGAACATAAATGCTGCTATCTCATGCCCTTACCATGGACTGCCAGGCACGGGGAGGGCACAGGTATGTGTTCGTGTGTGGGTGTGTGTGTATGCATGTGTCTGAGACACACTGTGCATAACCTCTTGCAGCCCCCAGTTATCCTCTCCTCTGCTCCAGTGCATGCTGCATCAGGAGCTTGGCTTGCTGCCACATTTGGTGATGCCACTGCTTTCCATGACAGCACCGGCCTGAGGCTTTGTGGCTTCTTCACAGAGATCTGGACCCCTTTGCGAGGCTTAATTCCCTTCTCTGTCGTCTTTTCCAGTGATAGCTGCAGCAGCTGTTTCTTCTTCCTCCATAGCATGTGGGTTGCCAGAAAGCCTGAGGGGCCCACCAGCCAATTTCCATACTTGGATCTAGGTCTGTATCTGCATCATATTTTCTTGAAACGGTAGTCGCATAGTGGGTCACTCCACCTTCTACACAAATGTGATTTAATGTCTTCCTCAGCAGCACTGAGCTCCTCTGCTATAACATGAAATCGTAAGAAGGATTGGCTCTTCTCTCATTAATGTAATCACTTTAGAGTAGTTGATATGTCCTGTACACAGCTTATGGTGTAGAGTTTTATGGTGTATTCCTGCACCTCCATATAAGTCTAAACTGGTCATAAAAGATAATCACTTATTGAAGAAAAATATATTAACGTTGCTGAAACTAGGACACAAAGCGATTTTCATAGCAACGAATAAATAAATGCCTTGGCAGAAGTCCTACTTTTTTTGCACAGAAAAATGCAGATAAAAGGGAAAGTGCTATACCCTTCCACCATCTCTTTCTTATCTTTTACTCTGACCTTTTACTCTTCCCTTCCTTCCCTCATCAGCCATGATCATAACTATAATATTAATAGTTCTAAAAGGAGTGCAAAGCTTCTTGCTGGTACCAAGGACCCCTGGATTCACAGGCTAAACGTTCTGTGACTCCAGTGACAGTCTTGGAAATGTTTTTGCCATTTTTCTTAGAGACATCAGCCCACTAGGAAAATTAATAACATTGAGAAGCAGGGCTGTGCTGTACCTACCTCGAGTACCAGAAAGCAGCACTCAGGCAGACTCCGGTGCTGAGTAAAGCTTGTCTAGACACAAAATTAGATCAGGTTAAAAAGACTACTGTGTTTCTGCTCTCTTCTGTTTATATGGCTCATATCAACACAGTATTTTAGTATGTGATGTCTATTTATATATTTAACAGTTGTTAAACTGCTGTGCAAAGCACTGTCTGGATATTTTTATTTCAGTTTAAAAGTGAGTCAAAATACGGTTATATGTGTAGCATGATTTAAGACTACCAGGGCTTTGCAGTGCAAAAGGCAAAATCCAAAACTACTTGTTGAGAAATTGTGGATGCCCTTCTTCTAGAATTGTTCAAAGGCAGGTTCAATGAGGCTTTGAGCAACCTGGTCTAGTGGAAGGTGTCCCTCTTCATGGCAGGAAGGTTGAAACTACGGAACCTCTCTCTTTAAGGTCCCTTCCAATCCGAACCACTTTATGATACTTCCATAGACCCACCTTGCCCATAACCACAAGGTCCTCCCTTCATCTGAATTATGCATCCCACAAGGAGTCCTTCGAGTAGGACAGGATTATAAACACTTGCAGGGTAATTTCCAGCAAGGCTACAGTAGGAAGAAATTTGCCAGAGCTGGAAAAATGAATCTGTCATCACAAGATCAGTATTTGCAAGTAAAAGTGTTCAAGTTTAGCTTACGAAATTGTTTGCCTTGGCTTCAAGTCTGTCACTTTTAATGGATATTGTGTATTTCAGAAGCATAGAAGTGAAGGAGTGTGTACTTCCATCAATATTTCAACAACCTCTGGCTTTGGAAATATCTCAAACAGCCCATCTTTCCACTTTTTTTGCTGTGCGTATGTAAAAAATGGCATGACCTCTGCTGTTTCAACAGGTGGCTTCTCACTGTAATGTGCTCCATGTGCTGCACAGGTCTGTGTTGTGCTCCTGCAGTCAGGCACCTCCATGAGCGAAGCAAGCTCAGCTCTCACAAAATGATGTTGACAGTGCAATCCAAAAGTCAAAGTTTTGAAAAAACAGTGCCAAGCAAATGGATCCATACTGGAAACAAAAAATAAATACAGCGGCTGAAAGCCGGACTCATTTCACATGCCTGAGTAAGAACAAACCGAATCTGTCAGTCAGCAAAGGGCAAGAAATTGTCTCTCAGGAACTCTGCACTCTGCCATGGATGAGAATGTCAGCATGGGATGCTCAGTCAAGCATGGGATGCCTGTGCATGTTCATATCTCATTCCCAGGTAGTAAGAGAAAATTAAATAGATCACAAGATTCATAATTAAAGGTAAGTATGTATTACTTCATCATCACTACCTCTCTCAGGTAACACTGTCTCATTGAGGATCACAAGCATAGAGTTATTACCTCAGATGAACCTTCTCAATATCCATTTAGGCATTTCAGATCAATCTCACTCTTCAAGGGGCAAAACAAATACGAAAGAAAAAAAATCCTGTTCCCAGAAACACTCGTTTACAGAAGGTACCTCCTGCCTTTTAGCAAGGCTGTTTCGGGGGGAGCAGTTCAACTTTCTGTCAGAGGTGGTCTCCAATTCACATTTGAAGGAATTAACTCCACCCTAGCTGAATCCAGGACAATAACTTTGGGCACCAAACACCTCTGAATCACTTCTTGCACACAACCAGTTAGTACCAAGGCAAAACCTTTCACTGCACAAGAGATGAGCTTAGAAAAGCCAAAGCTGAAAATAATTCAACATTCCAGTGCAACAGCAGATCAAATAATTGCTCAAGAAAATTCATGCAAGGCCCATTATTGGTACACAGGAACATTTTAGGAATATTTTAGTCAACTGCCTTAAAAAAAAGACAA
Source organism: Struthidea cinerea (assembly GCA_013397865.1). Lineage (NCBI taxonomy): Eukaryota > Metazoa > Chordata > Aves > Passeriformes > Corcoracidae > Struthidea > Struthidea cinerea. Next base: position 194,095 of record VZTI01004081.1, on the reverse strand, counting down.
CTATGGATGAAAAATACCCAGTTAGCATTTCTTTCCTACAAGAACGAGCCTAGGCTTTCATTTGACTCATTTTTCTGATTGCTATTCCACACCATCCTGTTTAAACAATGTCATTCAAGGAATCTTACCTGCTGTGCTTTGTGTAAACTGCCTTTAAAATACTTTATCATGCTGAAATTTCTTTTTGAAAGGTCAAAAATTGATTAAGCAAACACAGCCTTTTTTTCCACCAGCAGGCTTAGGGCTATCGCTTTTTCTTCTTGCCCTGATTCTTTTTCTGCCTCATGGTTTTAGAGATAGTAGAACTGGCAAAAAATGGGGACAAATTTAAGCCTAAGTAAACCTTATTCATGATGCATCAGGTCAGTGAAACTTATGCCCAGGATTGAGACTTCCCCAGCAGAAAACCCCTAATATTAATTACTGGCTTTCACAGGACGGATCTTGACATGGGCTTCCATCGCCGCAGGTTCCTGGGCTGCTGGCTTGGGTGAGTCTCACCACAAGGGCAGAGGTCCACACAAAACACAGATTTCCACAGTATTTGCCTCAACCTTTACAAAGGGAAGGAAAGGGTTCTCTGTGTTTCTTAGGATGGGTCTTGATGTGCCCAGTTTTAACAGTGGGATCTCTGTGAGGTGGCACTGCTGGCCAGGTCAGCTCCCACTCAGCCACGTCGTGCTCTCAACCACCACCAGTACTGGACTAAAAAGAGCAGAGGCTCTGCTGAAACTTGGCCCAGGAGAGACAGTGAGTGCTGAGTTTGAAGGGGCGCTGACCAAAGGAGAGCTAGACAGGGCTCAAGGCGTCAGCAGCCCATCAGCTCCTGGCATGGAGACCATTCCACTCGCACCTACCCCACCGTTCACGGGGATGGATCCCATCCATGCGCTGCCAGGGCCTTCTGGCCTGCATCTGCATCAACATCAGCCAAGGGGAACCCTAAAACAGCGCCTTGCAAATTTGAGTGGGAAGAGGGAAAAGGAAAGTCTGATTGCCTTCAAGGCAAATGGCCCTTTGACATCTAATTCCCAACCTCACAGCAGCAGCCTGCTGGTGTGTGGGGTTCAGTGTGACCCCAGAGCGGGTGGGAAGAAGTCACTAAATGGTGCATAGGGACCCAGCACTGCTGCCAGCGGGTGGATGGGCTGGAGAACTGCTCCTTTCAAAGGACAAGGCTGTGGGCCAGGCCTGGGGCTCGTCCATGGGAGCGTGGAGTGCTCCAGTGACGTGGGCCAGCTTAGGAGCTCATGCATTTCAGAAACACACTGAATAAATAAGCGGACCCAGGATCAGTAACCACTGCTCCTGTAGGAAATCTATGCAATGAAAAAGTCATCAGCCCTGCCTTTTTTTATCCATTCCTCTCATTCCTCAACTTGAATTTCTTTCCATGCCGTGCTTTCCCACTCCTCAGCCCCCCGCCTTCAAATGTCTGTTTCCTTCAGAGCTGCAATATTGGCCATCAGCAAGGAAGAAAAAGATGATAAAAAGTGATACACAACTCTCATTATTCTATAGTTTTCTCTTGGCGGATTTAGAAAGGTCCCGAATGCAAAGAGAAATTAAATCAGCAGGTAGGAAGACAGATGCAAAGTGAAATTCAAGATGCTGAAAAGCTGCTTTTCTCCAGAGGTCCTACTCTTCCCTCCCTCCGGAAGACAGGAAAGAGCAGACTGTTCATGACAGAGGAGAGAAAACTTCTGGAGGTCTTTAGGGGGAACTCAATCAAAGAAATTATTTTCCCAAAGACCAGAGCTGAACAAACCTTAATGGCTTTTTTCTGATTGAAGAATAAACCGACTATTAATTTATGACTTGAAGTGTATATAACAAACTTCCAAATGTTTTCCAGTTCTGCGAATAGTGATGCCCATGTCTTCTCTGTTTGGGTTTGGTTCTCTCCAGCTACTTTAGCTAATGGGCTAAATATTCCTCAAGAAGCTGCTTCTTAAAAAAAAAAAATTAAAATACCTACTTAAAAAAACCGGCCAGCATAATATTTTATGTGTGTGCATAGAGAAGCACGTGTATTGGGGATAAGTGTAAGCACACGCTGGGCTCGAGGGAGGGCGTTTGCAGGGGAAAGCCAAGGGCCCCTGTGCGGGTCGCTGGTGCGGGGACAATCTTGTTCGGTGTGAGCAGTGACAGTGCAGAGGGGCTGCTGAGGGATGTGAGCACACACGACATCGCTGCCGGGACATCCTCCTCACTGGACCTCTGCGGGACTGATAAACGGCTCTGGATGGCTTTGTTTGTTTAAATGAAAGCCGACGTTTTAAGAGCAATACAGGGCAGGGTAAATAATTCACTGGGCCAGCTGTCGAGGCGAGCATGATCCCTGAGGTTATGGGCTGAGTCTCAGAAACTGAACCCCACGGCACCTCGGTTTGTGTACACCCCCCGTTTGGCTGGGTGGGATAAATTGTAAAATGAGATGGCAATATTAGCGTCTTCCCTCGGCTTCCCCTCGCCGAAGGAAAACTGCAGAGGGAACACTGCTCAAGCATTTCCTTTATGCTCATAAGTAAATCATGAAACATCAGGGAATGAGACAGGTTTACGGCTTTCCAGTAAAATGCGATACGACTCGCAGACACTCAGTGATTTCACAGTTACCTTTCCAAGGGCGGCAAACAGAACAATAACAACGGGAGGGAAAAAAAACTCAGCACCGTTTGCCTCTTGCTGCTGAAGGCTGGCAATGAGGTTGCAGGATAGAATAACGTTTGTGACTTCCGAGCCAGCTGCCTACGGACAGAAATACCGGCGGTAATGAAGCCACGGGACATCTTAAGCAATTCATTAGAGGATTGGGCTCAAAATATTGAGCGCGGCCACCA
>VZTI01004081.1:132955-175661 GCA_013397865.1 Struthidea cinerea | reverse complement strand
TAAGGAATGGAGTCTCGAAGGATTATTTTTTTTTCCTTCCCCGAGGCCGACAAAGGAGATGGAAAAAAATTATTCCAGTTCTTACGAGGGGAAAATAGAAGGACTAAGCCCGAGGCTCTGCTGCTCCCCCGTCCCTACTCGAGGGCACGGGACCGGGAGCATCCCGGAAAGGGCCGGGCGCTGCCTGCCAACGCCCCACGGGGAAGGACGGACAGCACTTTCGGCCAAATGCCTGCTCCATCCAGCTCCCCGGCGAGCTGCGGGCAAGTCGATCCCACGGATCCCGCCGTGATGCTGGCAGCCCGAGCCCTCGGCCGCCTCTCCCGAGCCCCGAACGGTGCCCGAGCCCGACGCAGCCTGTTCACCCCACTGGGGGCTCGGGGGTCCCCGTCACTGCAGGCAGCGCTCGGCGGCCCAGCCGCGGGGGATGGGGAGCCGGGTTTGCCCCTCCGAGCCGGCCCAGGACGCTGCCGGAGCGGCCTCCGACCCTCCTTCTCCTCCACCCGCGGTCTGCGCCTTGCCTGTTGGATTTTAGGCTTCTGTATGTGCTCTGATTATTCCTATATTTGTATCTAGAAACATATATGTGCGAGATACACAAAAATTTTTAAGAAGTTAAAATCCTATTATATGTCTCTGTAAGAGTACTTGTAAAAATAAGTATTTCACCCTCATGAGAAGCCCTCCAGGAAGAAGGTTCGCTCAGGTGGGGTTAGCGGGGCCTCTGCACTTCTGCCCCGGGGGTCCCGCAGAGGAGCCCCCCGCCCCGCCCGCGCTGCGCATCGCCGGGCACCCCCAAAGCCCGTGCTCTGTCGCCACCTGCCGAGTCCCCGGGACGGGGCTTCTCCACCCTCCCCAAACCTCCCACGTCCAAATAGCCCACTCCGGGGTCCGCGCGAGCAGCGGGCGAGCACGTCTGGGGAGCCCCTCCCGCCGCAGCCGCCCCGGGCTGGGGCTGCAGCGTGGGCAGGGGCGCACTGCAGGAGACGGGGGGTTCCCGGAGGCTGCCGCCGGTTCTTCTCCCGCACCGCCGCGGGATGCGGGGAGCGCTGCAGCGGGGCCTAACCCCGACCGCGGGCCGAGACCCCCGGCCGGGATCCGCCGCTGGAAGCGGCCGCAGCCGCCGCCGCGGGGCTGGAGGGGCTTCCCCCAGCTCAGCACAGCTCGTTATCTGAAAGGCTCAACAGCAGCGCAGGCAGGAACTGCCCAGAACCGCAAGCGAACCCAGTGACTGAGCTGGCCAGCCTCTTGACGTTTCCTCTCCATTGTTTCACGCGTTATTTAGTTGAATACCTGTGTCAGTAAGTCACGACTAATGTTATGTCATCTGCTGAGCAGCCGTGGAAGGCGTCGCAAAGCAGGCGGGTTCTGGGTTTCCGTGCGGTAGGGCAGGATTTCAAGCCGCCTGCGGGTGTATTTTCACTGCTGCTTGAATTTGGGTCAGAGTGCTTTTGGAGGGAAGCGCCTGATCCTCCTCACCTGCAGCTTTGCAACAAGGAGAGCTGTTGGGGTGCACACACAGGAATCCTAGATGGGAGTTGAGTCCACAGGGCATACTAAAATTGCTCTGAAGCAAAATTCCCCTGAAACGTCTATATTATAGTTGTCTGAAAACTCTGTGGGGTTTTCTGCATGTGAGCAGTCCCGAGAGTTGTCCATATGTTCCAGCAGAATAGGTCCCATCAAACGGGTCCATATGTGAGAGCGGATCGAAGCCTGAAGCTCTCAGCTCCAGGGACAGCACACCAGCCACTGAGCTGGAGACTTGTTCTCACACTTGGACGTTTGCATGCTGTGGCTTTCTCGCAACCGCTGAAACTGCTGTTCTCTGAGGAAACACATTAGAGTATGGGAAGCTGAGGGGTTTCACGGGGAGAGACTTTTTGTAGTCCCCCAAATGCTGTGTAGTACTTCAAGTCCCTTCAGACAGAGAGGGGACTGGAAAACACTGATTTACCTCTGCTGTTGAGTGCCTGGCTCAGAGATCTTGGATGTGGGAGGGCACTGCATCTTTCCATTAAAGCATGTAAAAGAAAGGAATGATCTTTNCCCCCACCCCTTCTGTGTGTGTGTGTGCGTGAAAAGCTGCAGATTCATAACTCTTACAGAAGTGTCAGGGTAAGAAATACCAGCTGGAGAGAAGTGCCTTTTCACAGTCACCAGGAAAGGAGGCTGCGTTCTGAGGAGTAGCAGGATCAGAACGTCCCTTCCCTAGGGTTTCCTATGGGTTAGAGCAGGCAGGTTCTACCCACTGTGCTGGCTTTTGTGAATCCCATTTTTAGGCACCTGATGCTGTGCTGGGAGACAGGCACTGTGATCAGTGCCATGATGGTTTAAGCTGCTTGAAGTTACAAGTGCCAGTCTCCCATTCTCGCTGCATCCCAGCCTGCCTCTTCCTATCCCTGGGGATGTCAAATTAACTCTGCCAGTAAGAAAAGTTTTATACTGCCACAGTACCCCAAACTAGCTTCTTTATCATGTGGCCAGGATGCTGGGGGAAACACGCATTTGGGGGACAGGCTGGTGGAACTGCTGTGACCCTCTTCTAGTCAGCTCTAATCTCTCATCAGCTCACCCATTAATTTAAGTGCTGCTTCTTGTAACTGCTTTCTGCAATCTAAAATGGGTCCTTCTCGCATGGAGAGCCTGTGAGTTTGTTTTTCTTTCCATCAGCATCATATCATATACACCATCCAATCATCCTGATTTCATAGCGTACTCCACCTTCACGCTGCAGTCAGACCTTAATCTGCTTGCAGGGGGACTTATCACGGGCTAGTTGCAATTTTCCAGGCCTCACCAATAGAGAGGTCTGCAGAGAGCTGGTGTGCAATTAACCCTCTGGTGGCTGATTAAGGGTGACAAGACGTGCAGAAGTGCTGACCCCCTGCTCTCATGTGCAACCGCCGATCAGGGAAGCATTTGCTTGCACACACTGGACTGGGTTGTCACAGTGCACAGCGACAGAAAACAAGCACCACTGCGTAAAATGAAGGTGACTTGACTCTCAGTGAGAAAAGATCATCCACAGGTATTTCTTAAATCTAACACGAGAGTATAACTACACCTGTTTGCAGCTGAGACCCAAATGGGCAGCTCCTTAAATGAGGCAAACTGCTGCTTTGACACGCTCAGGGTACTTCAGTTACAATTGCTTATTTAGATGCAAGTACAGATGAAAACTGAATGTTTTTTTTTTATTTTACTGCCATAGTGGATCATCATCTCTATGACTTTGTCAGAAAAATCTCCATCTGTTTCCACAAAACCTGTCTGATGCCTTTGTCCCTTTGCTTCTCCAGCAGCAGTACATTAAAGTTACTGCACAGAAAAGCCGTTCAATATTAAAGAAGGAAATACTAATAACTAACTAATAAAAGTTTTAGTAAGAAACAGTTTCCTCCTTCTGCCAACAGTGGTCAAAAATGTGGGGAAGCTGGAAATAAAGATATCAGAATGCAGACGCATAAAAGGCAAAATCAACCCCATAAGGAAGTCAAGTTTCTAGAAGAAAATTACTCTGTAAAACTCATCTGGATTTGAGAATAGTTATGGTTTTTCTTCTGCCCCTCCTTTCATGTTCAAAGTGGATTTAAATGCAATAGGTACATATCAGCCCAACTTTAAAACCAGCTCTTTCATTGCTATTAGCATATATAAAACACCAGGAAAATAATGTCATCAAGGCTCTTAAAAAAGGTCCCATTTTAACCTTTTTTTGCCCTAGGGAGATGCTTCCTGGTGGATGCCAAATGGGAGTGCCAGCCAGAGGAGTTTTATGGGGCCATAAACAAGCATGCCAGACTATACAGCATGTACATAGCACCCTCCAGAGCTGCTTCCCCCACTGGAACCAAATCTGCCCTGAATGAAGTCCAGTCATTGCTTGGACAGCTCACAGATTCCCTGTGCCAGGCTCCACCGGGTCTTGGAAGACCCAGGTCGCCTCCCTGTGAGACACCCAGGAGGGTGGGCAGATGCTCTGGGAGCCAAGCAGGGTGGTGTAAGGTATCCCTTTCCCAGCTGCGGGTCTGGGATGCTGCCTACAGCAACAGCCGTTCCTCCACGCCTTCAGCAAATGGAAACAAAAACAGAGGAGGCGCAGTCAACACAGCAATGCAGCACACAGGGGAAGTAATTTCCTACTGATACCTCTAACACATCATTTTATATCTCAGTGCCTGGGATCTGGTTACCTTTATCTTAGCCAAGACTGTAGTGGTCATAAAAGGTATTTAGCTTTTATTTCTTCTAGAAAATTTTATCATGAGATTTTGATTATCTGTCCTGTAGCAGTAAATTCCAAAGTCTCATTATCTCCCATGTCTGCCTTCACTATCCTGTCCTTAATTTTTTCTCCTGATTTCTCAGCTCCTTGAGGCATCCATTCATCTCGGAATTGTGAAATGGAGAGAAAAAAAGGCAAGGCTGACCAGTTTTTCCTTTCATTTTTCACAGTGTCTAACCCAAATGTTTACCCTTGCCCCCCAGATGTATAAACTCCTTTCCAAGCCAAGACATTCTCATTTTCCCAGCTAAGCAATTCATTTCATTTTGGGGCCACACTGAATGGTAATATGAATCTCAACACGTTTCAGGTCTCAGCCTAACTTTGCATGGAATAAAGACATCGGAGACGGTCCCATTACTGCGCTCTTTCCCAAACCCTGACGAAGCAGCACCCTCTAGTGCAAGCTGACAATAAAATCCTTAATCACAACAACCCTCCTGGGTCACATTCGGTCTGGGTGCATGGCCACTGGAACTGCTGGGAGTGAGCTCAGCCACAAGGCTTTACTCTTCTCTCTAAAACTTTCTCAGATTTCCTCCCTAGGACCCCCATGGATGCTTTGGGCACCCACTGGATGTTGAACGTTCCCCAGGGCTCTGGCAGACCCAGACGGCAGCGTTGCCTGCAGGCAGGAGGCAGGGATGGCTACTGTGCCATGCTGCTTTCGTTTCTGTGGGATACTGCTACCCACCAAAGTCTGGAAGTAGAGAAATATTCCTTGTAAGGAGTCTGCCGCCAGTCTTGGGTGTTTTGAGACATGTGGGAAGTATCCTACCTGGTTTGAAAGGACCAGGGGCCAAAGGGAAGGTTAAAAGGGGTCGGCTGTGCAGGGAGGGGGCTGAGCTGAGGGCTGGGCTGCAGGAAGCAGGGCTGGGTGTGGAGGGGGGACTGGGACTTTCACATGGAGAAAGGCACTGGTTTCTGGGAGAGCTGGGGACTAACCGGGTGTGAAAGCTGAGGCTGAGGGCAACATGGTGTTGTATTACTTCTGGTGCACTTTGCTTTCATTACTAGCAATTTCCATACGTTTCATCAGTTTTATTGTTGTTCGGAGGAAGGAGAACAAGAAAATGACACAATTTTGGCAGACCCTGAGCAGGGGGTGACCTGTGGGGTGAGCGAGGGGGAGCGGGGTCATTCCTGGATGCCATCGGCCACAACACAGAGCCAAGTTAACCGTGTCGTGTCCCGCACAAAATCCCACTGCCCCAGCACACATCTGGGGGCTTTATGAAAACACAGACCTCCCCTCTCATGCTCTAAAAATAACACTGAGTAAATGGCTACTTGAGATTTTGTAAAAATTAAAAGAAACCATACCTGCTTAACCAGAGGTGGGAATTTCGTCCAACATTTCAAGGCTACACTTTCTTTTTAATTAGGAGCTAGAAGGAAGCTGCAGTGCTTAAGGTAGGGAAGGAGTGTAAAATCCTCTGTGTCAAACCAAGGTGATGCTGAGGTTTGGGAGCCACTGTGTGCCCGCACAAACACAGGGGTTGGCATTCCCCCCGGGCACATGCAGTTCCCTACAGAGCAAATACCAAAGCCAGAGCCCTGGGGAAAACAGGCGAGGCACCAGAGCTAATGACTTGTGTGGTGGTTTCACCCACTTCCAATGCTGCTGCTTTTTAGTGTACCAGGCACACTGTGAGACCAGCTGTGGCTTCAGTGTTAAAGGGAAATGTAGGAACTGATGCTTTTTCTCAAGACATGAGAAATAATGTCCGAAGTGGCGATTTGTTTTTGGGGAGTGCTATTTTTAGGCTGACAACAAGGAGTTCCACAGGGTGAGGTTGAGCCATGTGGGTAAGGGGGTGGAGGTGGCCTGAAGCCATCTCAGCGCTCTCCAAATGTGAGGCTGCCCTGGGGAGGAAGCAGAGGTGGAGGGAGGGAGGGAAGCAAGGGTGGAGGGAGTGAGGCTGGACCTCTTCTCTCACCCAGCCTGGGTGGGGGCCTGTGGGAAACAGGACAGCAGCGCTTTGACCCTGGGCCATAGCACTGCTGCAGCTTTCTGGAGCAGCTCTTCCCCTCATCACCATTCCCTACCACCTCTGGGGGCTTCTGCACAGCGGCTGGATACAGCTCTGCTAGGCTGGGAAGGGGATATCTTACAACAGACACAAAAACCCGTCGGGCTGGAGGGAAGAAACGCTTCTCTACCTTCTCTGTCTCCACACTGTATTTTACTATTCTCTTCAAATGAAGCAAACATCATTATTTCCCATTAGGTGCTCCTGGTGCAAGAGTATTTCATTGAAAAATGGTTCTTTAATGCTAATGGGAATTATACTCCTAGCGTGATTTATATTAATAAGGCATGTGCAGTTCCTTAGTACATTCAGACCCAGATGGGAAATGGATTTTTTTTTCATCATTCCACACAACATCTGATGAAGTGCTCCAAGCATACAATTTAACAAGCTATTCTCCTCTGGCCTTACAGATGAAAAATAGTCCGTTGTGTCAACTCCTCAGATGCCTATTTTTACACCTTCTGTTTGTTCTTAGTTTGACGTTGTTAATCACAGTCCCACCAAAGCCCCATTGTTCAGCTCTTCAAGAAGAATGTTGTTATATTGACTGTTTGTGCGTCAGCCCAGCTCTCTCTGGAGCTGCACTTGGATGAAATTAGATAATTTCCATTAGGAGAACAGGCATTATTAGTCCCCAATGCCAAATTGAAAAGAGAGCCAAGATTACTATTTCTGGCCGTGTTCACCTCAGGAAGGAACCTTCTCAGCTTTAATGGGATTTTGCTATTGTTGGTTGCCTTCTGTTTGACACTGGGCCAGCAGGGTTGAAAATTGTTTAGAAAGCTGCATGAAATATAATAGAGCCCAAGCCATTTGCTGCAGCACATTCCAGCATGATGTTTATTTTGAAAAAAAAAAAAAAGGAGGAAAAAAATTATTGTCCTTGGCAGTGAAAAAAAATCCCACTAACTCGACTTGCAGAACATATGCTTCTTGTTGCTGTTGTGTTTTCAAAAGGTGCTGCCAGGATTGGCACGTTACACAGAGAAGTGATAAATCTAATATAATTTGTAATGATCTCCAGGACTTGTAGAAGCAGATCACAGGCACAGGCGGCAACTTTATGACAAGAAAACAAGGTGAAGGATGATACCAGGTCAGGCCCAAAGGAAGAAGTGAGGTCCCAAGTTTGGCAAGAAAATTTGCGTCCTCATGTTCTGCTGCTCAGTTTTCCCATCTGTAAAATGGGGTCAAAATCTCTCCCACATGAAGAAATTAGGAGGACATGTGCTTCCTGAATATTGCCTTTGTGGGTGCTGGAGGTCATCTGAGCCAGGCTCAGCCCCTCTCCAGCCCCAGGGGCACAGCTCTGCCCATCCCAATGCCTGCCTCTCCCCAGCAGTGGCCGGGCTCTGCTGTTGCTGCTATTGCTTGGAGGGCAGCTCTTTTTTCTCCCCCTCACCATCACCTCACGTGAACACCTCCCCTGCATCTCAGGATGCTGATACTTGACATCCAGCGTGAGAGTGGGGATGGGGGGCTGAACTCTTGCTCAGCCCCAAGTTCCTTATGGGCTTCTTTCTGCTCCACATAGTACAGTTTTGTTCTCTCAGTGCTGTCTTAAAATAATTATTAATGAAAGCAGAGTTGACTTTGGAGTGAAAGTTTCCAGTTCCTTGGCATTTCCAATGTGTAATCTATCTAAAGGTATTGAAATGCAAGACATTTTTGGGATGAGATCAAAATCCAAAACCACATTTTCCTGCCAGGCCCCCTCAGAGCCAGATCCACCTTTGCTGCACTTTACCCCTTGTCTATTCAAGCCCTTAAGAAGCTGAGCAAATAGAACAAAGTTATCCATCTTTAGAAAAATAAATAAAGCAAGCAATCTTCAAAGCCTTCAGATGAGGATCCACGCAACAATGCCGGCGTTATCCCTGGGCAATAAACCAGAGCACTCCTTTGTTTATATAATGTAGTGTTTACTTCTATTTTAACCAACAAACATTGACTGATTGCATAGTCTTGGCTCGAAACCATCTGACAAATAATTAAAAATACAATTAGGCTAAAAGAAAAAAAAACCCACGGCAGACGCCAGCCGACACATTTCCTCCACACAAAGCTGCCACCCGCCTGCACGGAGCTGCTCGGACTCAGCCAGAGCACAACAGTGATTGTCCCCAGCAGAACCAACTCCTGGGCCCCCGCCTTGACCCGCAGCATTGGCCACCCCCAGGGCCTGCCCCCATGGAGGCTCTCGTGGAGCTGAGCTGGCAGGTGCAGTTCAGATTTGGCAGATGCTGGGCAAGGATGATCCATTTCTGTGCTTGCTCCTCTCCCACACCAGCTGTCCAGTGGCACTGGCATTTCTAGGAGAGGTCTGAAGCTGACCACGACTTGTGCCTGCCCAGAGCATCCTTTGGCATCGACCTGACATTGGACAGGTTTTGGGCAGGCTGTGGGAGGAGATGTTGCTCCTTCACCACAAGGCTTGGCAGCTGGGCTCCTGCAGGAGGTTTGTCTCCCTGCAGCTCCAAGTGCCACCACACAGGTCAGCCACTGGTTTTGCAGCCCAGTAGGGAACAAACTGGTCCCAGCACAACCTTTTGTGGAAAGCCACCCCTGGCATCTTGCAGAGGCACCTGTCCCCCCCCAGATCCCATTGTAACTGCCACCCCTAGCAACTACTGGCAGTGAGGTTCTTGGTACTTGGACACATGCGTGTGAAGGTTATGGGTCCCAAATGGAAGTGTCCAGACATTGCCCAGGTCCCCATTTTCACCCCTCAATTAACTCTGTAACTAAATCAATGAGCAAAATGTCCAGAAACTCTAGGTTAGACAGAAAATAATCTGTTTACAAGGCTGGGGGATCTCATCTTCACCCTGGCTATCTCTTCACTTAGAGCATTTGTCTTCTCACCAACCTTTTTATTTTTTTTCTCTTCATGCTGTGAAATGTTCATTGTCTCCCGCTAAGGACAGTATGATAAGGATCTTGCTGAGAGCGGCTTTTAGGAAAACCCATTGCTCCAAAGAGGAACCAACCATTGTAGAAGCCAGCACTTCAAAGTTATAGCAGTATCTTGTTTTTTTGTACCAAATAAATAAATAAAATGAAGATGAACAATGTGTTTCCATTTAAGGAGGAGTGTGGGAAAATCCAGGTCTCATCAGACTGGGAAGCAGAGTGGTATATGCTGACTAAGAGACTGGAAATAGCACGGCTGTCAATTGAAGGAATTCAGGCTTGAATAATCACATCAAGCAGGCAACGTCAGATGGGAACCGTGGCCCCAAACCTGTCCATTTGAACACCTTGGGATTCACATGAGGAAACACACATTGGCCCCACATGTTGCTTGTGCTTCCCGGGGCAGCTCAGTGCTGGGCCTTCCCTGTGCCAAGCCGGCAGGAGCGTGGAACCACCCAGACACCCGTCATATACAATTTCAGCGTGGGACATCGTGCAGATTGTATGTGCCACATTATGTTGCAACCAAAGCTGGTGCCAGCCCTTCCAAAACCCCTTTCCTTGTCTTCAGACAGCTTTGAGTGGGAACTCACTGCCTTATTGTTCAACCCAATCAAGCCTGCAGCACTTTTGTTTGAACTTGGGACCAAGGCCCTGGATGACAGAGGGACTGCAGGTCACTACCTCTGCCTTCACAAAGGCATCTTCTGCTCTTCACCTGGCACTGGCTGATGTGTGCCCAGCCTCAGCTGGATGCCTCAGGTCTAGGAAAAGTGCAGGTTTTTTCCAGGCAGCTGTTTCCCCTTCTCTCATTTGCACCCCAGGGTGCTGCAGCCTGTGCCACTTCTCCATCCTGCACTGTCAGTGCCCCCAGCTCAGCCCAGCCATCAAGGATGGTCCAAGTGTCCTTCAGTGTTTTCTTTTATGGCCAATTACCCTTTTTAATTTTTTTATTAGCTATTGAGGAAGGGAGAAAAGAGCAAGAGAGATCCCATCCTTTGGTGCTGTGGGACTTGGTGCTGTTTTAATAACAACAAAATATTGGAAAGGAAAAAAAATTGCAGCATATCAGCATGTTTTTAAGGTTGGTGGGAAAAAAAAGACCTCTAGTCCCAGCGGTATCGGTGAAGAAAATGTCCATCGGATTCTAGTTCTTAAAAAGAAATATCTGAGTCATGCAGAAAGCACTGGGCTTGGGTAATGTGTGGTTACTGTAGTGCTCAGAGTGGGGGAAGGGAAACACATGCCCAGCCCAGAGCCTCATCACAGCCTCATGAAAATTAACATGTCTGTGTTCTCTAAGGAGGAGGGTGCTTCATGCCCAGGGGAAAAGGGAAAAAGAGGGGGAGGAGGAGGAGGGATGTTTCGCTTCCATCTCACTCCAAGCTTGCTAAATTCAGCCTTTCATTTGCTGAAAAGAACTAGGAATCCCACTCCACCTGGCAGGACAATCTTTCCCCCAGTCAACAAAGTCTGGAAAATGGGTGCCTGCCCTGCAGGAATTTTTATGAATAGAGAATGACAGTTAAAACTTTATTCCCTTTCCCACTATTTTATGGACATTTACATGAGTCCGACAATCTGTACCCACAAGGAAACCTGCTTTCCAAAGGTGGGATCAGACAGAGACCCTCCATAGCTGCAGGGAGAGGGTGCTAAGTACGTATATATCCACATACTCGAGCATGAGCAAAGAGTAGCAACGCAGCAGAGAGCTCAGAGTACCACACACTTTGCTAGGAGGAAGGAACCAGAACCATGGGAGAGGAGGAATGAATTCAGATACTTCACTCTTTTCTAGAAAGAAGCTTCTTTGAAGGTAGGAAAACCACAGAGAGACAGAATCACAGAATCACAACCCACAGCCACGTTCCAGAGAGCCAAGGGAAGGCAGCCTGAGCCCAGGGCAGCCTGTTGGTTCTCCCAGCCTTTCCACATGGCCTTTGGTTCTTCCTATGGTTTAGGGTCCACCACAGTGTAGCTTTTGGTTTGATGGTTACATGAAAATACGGACTCCCCTGAAGTTGTATGATTTAGGAGCTCATTCCTCAGGTTCAGGCTTACTGCTGGTGTCTTAACCCACCCCCAGCTACAAGTGAGCTTCTTTACCAAAACCATCCAATTTTTCACGTTTTCAGTAAAAAAAAAAAGCCTTTGTTAAATGTTATCAAAAGAAAAACCTTTTATTTTTATCAACAGTTCCCAAGGACGTGCATTTTCTCAACAGCTCTACGGACAGGATATGCCAGTGGGAAAGACATGGGTTTTAATCACCGTCCCTCAGCCAGGCCAGGTGGAAGGAAGATGGTTTTTTCTGTGGCTTAAACAAAGGTCTTATTTCCAAAAGGAGCTGGTGATAGTGGCTGCTTAGCTAGAGGCAACCCAAAGGGATCCATCATCAAGGGACAGGGTCCTCCAATTTTCTGAAACATCAGACGTTCAGGGCATGACAAAATCAACAACCCCAAAATGAACCAGACAGAATCACAATCCCCTTAAAAAAGCCAACCAAAACCAAATAAATGGGTGAATTTTTGCCTGTCATCCACATGCAGGCGGAGGAAGGAGTCCCTGAGATCCAGATCCAGCTTTACAGCTCCCAGAATGAACACAACTAGAATATCATGCTGGAAGCATCTCTCTAAACACAAATCCCTTCACAAAGAGAAACACTTCATAATCCTTCTATTCATGACTGTCCCTCCAAATTTAAACATGCATTTAAAAAATAAATAGGGCAGGGGTGATGTGTGGGAACAGCTTTCTGCTTTGCTTTTTTTTTTTTTTAAATCAATAAAACAGCCTTAAAGAGGTCCCCTCGAAAGAGTTCTGTTCATTTATTTTTCTTGGAAACTTCCAGTCTCCTTAACTCCTTTTAGACACATAAGAGGTGAATGATTAAGTTGAAACTATTATCTTTGCAAAGAACATCTCTGCTGGCTGCCAGCCAAGAGGAGAGGAAAAGCGAAATGAAATAAACAGGCTGGAGCTATTGTGTCCATGACTGGTCCCTGTGGCGAGGTGCTGGGAAGATTGGAGAAGTTGAAAGGAGGTCCCTGGGTGGGGACTGCTAATGAGGCAGGGCACATTTTGGAAGAAAGTTTTCTGCGGCCAGAAATATGAGCATATGAATAACTTAACGTGAGACAGAGTCGGCCCTCGCATTAACAGGTGCCACTCGGAGCTGCAGCCTGCTGGTGGCCACTCCTGCCAGCTGTGGCTGCCAACTTCCCTTCCTCAGCCACCCCTCTGGAACATGAAAGCAAAACCTTTGCCAGTGAAGCGTATGGAATAAATTAAGCTTCACAGTGCCCTACCTCATGAGCAGGAATAATGTTCAGCACTACTTGTGCTGTCTCTGCATGGCTGCAGCGCTCAGGGCTCTGGGAAAGGAGAGGGGCCCCTGCAGTGCTGGGCAGCAGCAAGGTGAGCAGCAGGCATGCCCTCTGCCTCCAGATGTGTACCAGATGTGTGCCTGGCTCTGCCACCAGTTTCCAGCTGACATGTGAGCTTTGGGCAGACAGTGCCAGGTGAGTTTGGGAAGAATTAAGGTCCTGTGCATAAAGAGATGAGCAACCTCAGGGTCTGACTCCCAGGGCTCCAGTAGCTATCACTCTCTTTGAGACTCCATGGCTGGCATGTAGCTTGAGACAGCACCAAGACACTGCTGTGCAGGCACCAAGGAAGCTCAGGGACACATCCAGCTTTTGGTGCAGGAAGGCACAAGCTCTTGGGCTGCAGCTGTCTGGCGGGACAATTCACAGCCCTAGGATGACTTGGACACCAGACTGCTCAGGGAAGGGGCTGTGCCAAGGGACCAGTGGTTGGCCAGACTGCTGGCCTCAACATGGACACAGAGGGAGATCAAACTTGATGGCCCACTGGGCTCACCCTCACAAAACACCCAGACAAGTGAGTATCTAGAAAGGTTACAAACACTCTGTAACAGCTCAATTTGATACAGCAGAAATTACATTATGTCCTTAAAAATGAGGCGATTTAAAAGACCTAAATAGTTAAAACCAGCTTGATTTCCAGACTTCAGACTATGGATTTAACTTGTCTTGAAAAGAAACATGAGCTGGAAAACACTTGCTGATTTATTACTACAAAGGGATTACAAGCAACACTTCAATACCTTGCTCACGACAGAGACATCAGCAAGTCAGTGGACAGAGAAGTGGGATTCATGCAAGCAATTACAAAGGATGCACGTATTGAAGTTGTCCAAAAATTCCTCTTGCTTGCTAATTTTATTTGAAAACATGGCTTGTAAGGTATTGCAAATTGTCTCTGGACCCGACTGAGCCAAGGAAAAGCTTAAAATGACCACCATAGGCCCATATGTCCCAAGTACCCATCGACTTTTTCTTTGGAATCACCCTATTGGATTAGTTACCAAAAAAAAGGCACAAAAGGGCCAGAAGTAACATCTACGTCACAAGTCACATCTGCTCCTGTAATTGCTTTCCTGTTGGCTGTTTTCGGGGGAGAAGGAAACCTGACTGAACTGGTACCCAACAATGGATTACAATTCCCCTCCTTGAAATCTCCAAGTTTTCTTGGGGAAAACCATGGTGCACAGCTGACCCTTAGCACGCTGCCGTGAGGACAACAGAAAAGTCAAATGCGTGGCTTTGACAGAGTGTTTACAGATCCCTCGGCAGGAAAGGAAAACGTAGAAAAGCTCCCCTGTGAACTTCCTACGTGCGTACGTAGCCCCAGACGGCGCAACAATGGCAAAGTCACCTGCCAGGCTGAGCTGCTGGAGGAGAGGAAAACCCATGAGAAACTTAAGGGACTCATTGAGGCTTAATCTTCAAGCCACATGCAATCAAAAGACAAACAGTCCAGCAGCAATAGAGGTGATAGTACATGTGTGCAGAACAATAGCACAGCAGCCAGGACAAGCTGTTAGAGTGTAGGTCACTTAGAAAAGAGCAGAAAACCTGGCAGACTACAGAGAAAGGGAATAAAACTTTAGCTTAGTGCAAGCCTATTCCAAAAAAAACACGAAATGTGCACAAATGATCTCATAGGTGAAAAAGGGTGGGTTCTCTGCAAGAGCAAAATGGGGGCATGATGCAAAGACCCTTTGTACTATGCTCCTTAGCTTAGATAAGCTAATAGATAACTTCCTTTGCCTCTTCCAAACCAGAAGGAACAAGAGGGAGCATCTATTCAGTGCTTCATCAGAGCCAGGATTTTTTTTTGCTTGGATTTGAGAGCTTGACAGGTAAATCCTGAAGCATTTCAGCACTAAGGCACAGAAAATCCTTATTCCACTACTGCTGCTGCGTATTCTAGCAGTGGTATAATCTTTCCAGACTGGATGCCCTCCTGCTGCTGCAGCAGCATGTCTGGATACCAAGTGCTCTGCAGAGATGTCCTGAGCAGGACTGAGCTCACCCCGGATATGCTCAGCCCCTTGCCTCACTGCCACCATAGCAGTGATGTACCTCTGCACACTGGAAAAAGGGTTTTTTTCCTTCCCTGTACAGTGAGCACCACACAAGTTCTCTATTTTTAATTTTTTTGATAGCATTTGGTCCTGATGGTGGTGGGCACCCACAGCCCTTGCTGGCTCAGCCTGCCAGGAAGGAGCTTTGGCTGCATCTTCATGTCAGCTGTTGGGAGACAGTGGCCGTGACTTTCCCAGGCAGATGGAAAAATGATCTGCCATGAGCACGGGATCCACACATTCAGTATGACTGTTAACGCCAAATCTATGGGGACTGATTTCTGTGATACGCCTGTCAAGCCCAGTGCAGCAGCCCCATTTCATTCATCTTCATTTTCTTCCTTTTCTTAAAGAAAACCTAAAAATTATTCCAGAACTATTGTTTTAACAGACATCCAATCAATTAGGCATCGTAAGGGGAGATCACCACTGTTTCCTGAGCCAAACACATTCCCATATTTCCTGGCTGAGGATGGTGACCATCAGGACAAGCATTATGTTTCAGCTTTGCTTGAGCCTGAAGTCAGTGAACAGCAAGAGGGTCTCCATCTGGAGTAATTTTATAGCACTAGAACAGTTCTCCTCCAGCAGCAGCCGCTGCCTGCTAATATAAAAATACTTGGGAGAAAAAGCAATACATTTTATTAGGTTGGTAGGAGGGGGAAAAAAGCTCTATTCAAGACTTCCATTAACTTTTATGAATATCTCTAAAGAGATTTATTTTTACAACAGCATTGAAGCAGAGGAATAACACCCAAGTTTCTTGACACTCACAATGTCTCACTAGAGGCAAGTCCAGAGAGTCTGTGTCCAAGCCCTGCTCCCATGAGAAGAAGCTCTGAAAGCCTGAGCCTGGCTCTGAGAGGAAGGGTGGCCCTGTGGCACTCCTGGGACCTGTGCTCATATTCTGGTGCTGCTGCAGGCTCCCTGAATGAGCTTCTCTGCATCGCTATTTTGTGGGGATGTTCAGGTCTGCTTCTGGAGTCCCACCAACTACTGAAATACCCTGTCCCACCTCAGATCCTTGCTTATGATAAACAGAGGCCATCTTTTGCCTGAAAGCTTAGTGTTTCTACCCAATTAATACCACACATCCTCTCTTGACTTTGGTAATTCTCAGCATTCCTGTTGCCCATCCAAATTTCAGCCCTTTCAACACCCACCACATTGCTGGCCTTTGCTATCTCCTGAGGCAAGGAGCTCCTCAGCCTGGAACCACCTCATATAAAAATACTTCCTCTGATCTGCATTTACCACCTTCTAATCTCATTGAATGCCCCTTTGTTCCAGTGTCCTAAGACATGGTCCCACCAATCTATTTTCTCTAGACTATTTATTATTTTCCTTCCCCTCTTAAAACCTAAAGTTACATTACGGAAGGAGAAAAACAAAAAGAAAAGAAAAGAAGAAAAAAGCTTCCCAGGAAATTCTTCTGATAAAAATTGGTCATATTTTACGGTGTGGCCTTGCTGCTCTCTACAGCTGTTGCAAACAAAGCTGGTGTGACGTTGGGCTGTCGGGACAGAGGCACAGGTGTGGTGCACTGGCACGGGAAGGCCAGGAGCCAGGGAGCAGAGAAATGGAGGCACTGACTGAGGCTTTGCTCATGGGCAGCAGCAACATCCCCAGGACCAGCAGCATCAGAGCTGGGAATTTGTTCGGATTTGAGGCAGTGATAGGCAAGCCCTGAGGCATTTCACCATTGCAGCTCCCGCCCAGCCACTATTCCCAGAGAGGGAAGGTCCCTCACTGCCCAAGCATGTTCTGATGCTCACAACTTCTGCTTCCATCAACACAATGGGAAATGACAAAAATAACCCTCGGATGAGTAAAGCTCTTCAGCAGGGAGCACTTTCCTAACAAGACTTCCAACACCAGCTGGGAAGCAGCTGGCTGGTCAGGGTGTCTGCAAGGCTGCTGTGGCAGGTGGCTCCTGCTCTGGAGATGTGCTTTACACTACAGCCGCTGCAAGATGTGAAGCAGAAGACCCTAAGCCCCCTCCACAGACACAGCTCCATCCTGCATCGTTTATGCTTTCAGCTGCATTCCTAAAGCAGGGCTGGTTTGTCTGCTGATGCACTGCCCAGTGAGTGTGCAGGTTCCACTGGGAAGGTCTGAGAAGCCCACAGAAGCTGAGTGACATGGGCCAGCACATGCAGGGGCACTGGGACCAGATTTAATACTGGTGCAAGCAAGGCAGTCCCACCGGTCCCCTGCTGGGCTTTTACAGACCAAGGGGATGAGTGAACACTACATGCTCAGCCTTGGCAGTAGACATTTGCCCCTGGGTTGCCTTTTGCTTTCCACCTTTGTTTAAACCAGCTGAACAACAAAAGCTCCAATTCTGCCATGCAGCTTCTAGAGTAATTTTCCAAGAGACCCTTTCCAGCAACTCAAGCAGCTGCATCCTCTCATCATCCAGAGGTTCTCAAATACCTGAGCAAGAAGAGCTGGTACCACAGGGGCTTACTATTCCCTGTGGAACAGCCCAGCTCTTGTTGCCAGTCTAGGGCCACAAACTACTGGGACAATGCAATTATCACAGCCCCTCTGACTGCTTCACCCAGCAAATCACTAAGCAGATCTTGCAGAGGAAGGCTGGGGCACCAGGGGCAAAAGCAGCAGCTTCTCACCCATCCCTGGCTAGAACAAGGAGCAGGGCTCTTCTTCAGGGCTCAACCCAGAAACTTCAGCTCATCCTTCCCTCCCTGGAACAAGAGAAGTTCAGCTTTGGCTCCTTATCGAGGCTGAAATAATTTAGATCTTCCAAAGGTTCTAAGCAGCTCTGAAGGGTTCAGAACAAAGCATGCAGTGAACAAGCACGGTGCAACGAGCCTGTTCAGGCACTTGTAAATTAGAAGGAAAAAACGCCACAAATGCCTCCGAACACTGTCCCCTAAAGTGAGACAAAGCTCTCTTTGCTGGAATGGCAGGCACGTGTCTTTTCTGGGGAAAGAGGCTCTGCCTTCTTGCTTTGCTTCCAGCGATCAATGTCCCAGGGGCAGGACATGCTGTGCATGAGAACAGCACACTCTGCTCGGCACAGCGCGCTGGGACTGTCCCCCACTGCAGGGAGGAAAACAGCTCAAGGCAGCTCCATTTTAAACTCAGGAAGACTCTTATTTCAGGCAGGATAGTTTTTTCAACTGGTTGCCGCGTGTCTCTGCAGCTCCTGCTCCCAGTGCAGAGAAGCTCCATGTACTGTCAGCAAATTGTCCCGCTCCAGAGCAATATCAGAATCCGAGTACAATGAATCCATCTCTCTGTTTCTCCACTTCAGGGAAGTTTTTCTCGGGATGGGGGATGCTCTCCATCCCCAGGCCGGGGCAGCAGGCTCAGCCCGGAGCTGGGCGCCCAGCCCCGTGTGCGGTACCCGACTGCCCTCTACCCGAAAGCGTGGGATGCACAGCGTGCAGCTCAGCAGCAGCCGCCCCCTTCCCACCCCGCGCAAAGCAACGCTGTCAGCTATAAAAAACTAGAATAAATGCATCGAGTCCTCAGGACATATCCTCTTTAGTTTCTCAAGACTCATGCCACAATGCCCCGAGCAAGGAAAATGTGCCATTGCAAATGTTTATAACATCTGATTTAATGTTACGCAGTTTCTCCCAGCCATAAACCAGAACAAATACTCCCAAGATTTATTACATCCTTCCCTCCAGGGCCTTAAGCAATTGTACTTGATTAATTCAGCAGTTAAACAGCACTGAGCAGAAGCATGATAATTTTGCATCCAGGATTCCTAAGACACACACTCTTTTCCACAAGGATTTAGGTCTAAAACCAGAAAGATGAATCTTTAAATATGTACTTATCCACATGCATGGGATAATCTGCAATGGATGTTTCCTTCTAGCAGAGAGATGCTGTGCTGTCTCTTCTTGTTCCCTGACATCAAGAATTCTTTATCACTTTTTGCAGCAGTAAATACCTGTTCCTCAGCTTACAATGTGGATAGGACAAATATTTGCAGACTTGCCTTAGTGCAGTGTCATTTTGAGGGAAAGATACATTTCTCCAGTACCACTGTTAACAGGATTTAACAACGAGGGAGACCTTCTGGTGCATTTCTGTCGTATACACAAGTGTGGAGAAACTTCCCTTTGCCTGAACCCACACACAAATAACCAAATTTGACTCAATTCTGCTTCCTTGCAAATCTGAGAAAGAGTTTTGAGAGTTCACTATTTCTTTTCTGTGCATGAAAGCCTTACAGCAAAGTCTCCACGAGGGAATATTCCATGATGCTGGCAGCACGCTGGTGTCAGAGTACAGTAACAGGCAGTTCTCCTCCACAAAGGCATTGGAAAAACAAAGGCCAAGAGTTTCTTACACATTTCCTTGGGCCCTCTCAGGGCATGTCTATGTACATAAGAGCCCTTCAAACACCAGCTAGGAAATATGAAAGGGAGCTGGAAGAAAGCAGGAAGCCTTTCTGCTTCACAGCTTATTCTAAGACCCGGGTGTCCAAGAAAGGGTGTAAGCCAAGGAGCAAAGCCAACCTTTTTGCATACAGTTAATTAATTTATGGAAGCAAAACCAGAAGAGAGCACTTGTGGTCAGCGTATTGGCCTTGACGTTCTAGAGCAATTGAAAATAGCAAACCTACTTTATATCATCACTGCAGTGAGCAGTGGGTACTGGATAGGGTGTACTTCAGTTAACTATAATGTACAGAATTTATTACAAATTAAACCCTTTACTGTATAGGGCAATTTGCAAGTACTGTCAGGCTCACAACGTTTTTTTCACAGCTGATTTTTCAAGTATTGAAAAAACATCAAAACAATATTAATTGAATGCTCCCTATGCCCTTCCATATCCTCAAAGACATTTACACATCTTCAAGTAATCAAGAAAAAACGGCCTAGATTGTTTGCATCTGACGGGCCATTACTGCTCTACAATACCCACTGGAAAACCATGTTAACAGTGCTTTGACAATAATGTATTTGAAGTTACACCAAAAAAATCGTGGAGTGTATAGACTAGTGCTTCAAATTCATTTGAAATATGGCCTAGCATTTGTCTTGGCTGCATTAACAAGGTCTGTTTTACCAATACATTTGTATTTATGATGACTAAGGGCAGATTATAGTTGTTAAAATTTGTCCTCCTGACATGAAAACACTACTTTGTCATTAATACATTTTGTAGCATAAACTATGATGTCAGGTCAATGTAAAGGGTAAAAACTTTCCTAAAGTATGCACACATCATTTTTTTTAAAGCTATTGAGCCTAATGGAATAACAAAGGTCATAATAACAAACCATTACAGCTTTGGTCTTGGCAACTATGTCCACAGAAGAATCCTCCAAGAAACAATCATCATTTCTCCAATGTTATGGCATTAGGACGACAGGAATGGTTCACAAATGAGTCATGTGAGCCCAGAAACGCAGTAGCTATGTGAAAGCTGAGCAATCAATTATTCATTTGTTTACTGAGAGCTTTCTCAGCTGACATTAACCAGAACTCCTTGAAAAGAAGAACTTTACAGCTGTCCTTGGCTGTCCCATGAGGCTGCGCTCAGAGGTTGAAAGGATTGCTTAATTTCTTTGTAAGTAATCTGGTATTTTTATTGAAATAAACAACAACATATGGGTTAATTAACTAGGTTCAACCTGAGACCCAGCAGGTGTCAAAATATCAGAGACCCAGGGCTGGGTTGATGACAAGATGGAAGACCAGGGCAGGGAAGAGGACCTTCTAGCAGCCAAAATCGAGCTCTTGCTCCAAATGCAGTACATGAAATCCCAAGTAAGCTTTCCTGTGCATGGCATATTGAGGATACATATACACATCTTTGTGGTACTAATACATGCAACTAATCTGCTCTGATTGAATTACATTTTTCTCATTTCTTACTGATTGTTTACCCTAGACCCTAACAAAGCTGTTAAGACTGAAAAATTTTCAACAAAAAATGAGCATGATTTAAAGAGGTTTAAATATCACACCTTCAACTCTCTTTAATCTATGTTCTTTTTGCCTTTTTTGGTACGAGAGACCCATCCAAACCAGGGAAAACTGCCATACAAAAGGAACTGAGAAAATATGGACATAAACACAGTGCAGCGAAATGCAAAGCAAGCTCATAAAAAGAGCTAATCTGAATGGAATTAAAAAGTTGTTTGGGTTTGTTGGTTGGGTTTTTTTTTTTTTAAGTTTCCTCTACATGCTAAAGCTGCTGAGGAACACTACAGCTTAGGAGAAATGCAGACAGCAGAAAAATGTTTATACATGGGACTCCATCAAATTGCATCTGATCTCCATGAATATTTTAGATTAAACCAAACTGATAAAGACCTGAAATAGTAAAATCTTTCAGGCTGACATTCCCATTGTGTTCAGGCTGAATTCTCAAGATACTATCTGTGATACCAAAGAGAAGTGATTATGGAGTTGGAGGTGCTGTTTTTTTCAAAACTGCTAGCAAATCAAAACCCTTACACCTTGATCTTTTGGTATTTATCCTGATCAATCAGCCTCAGTTTAATTCTGTGTTATTTTTCAGATTAAAAGCAAAAAATGTGTGCATATTTTAGGAGACGTATCACCCTTTACATTGGCCTGCATCTACTTCTAGAAATAAGGGCAGTGAAAACTACACTGTTTTAAGAGCATAACTTATGGCTGGACTTGATGATCTTAAGGACCTTTTCCAACTTAAATGATTCTATGATTCTTTCGAAAGCCTGTAATATTTCTGGGGTTTGTAGAAACAATTCAGATTTTGGCAAGAGAGTCCACCAGGATTTAAGAGGCGGTGTGGCACTGCTGTGAGATCCACTTGCTGAAGAAAGAAGGGTCTCACTTTTCATATGTTTTTTAGCATTTCTAGAGACTTTACCCACCCATCCTATGCATTTTTCTTGAACCCACTGTCCCTCCTCCATCTTTTATAAAAACAACGGAGTAAAACTGGCAAATCTGAGCACTTACGGGAAGAACAGCTGGGATTGCTGGAGTGTCTTGCCAGCCAGGGAAAGCTTGGAGGAGACCCAGGAGTGCTGCTTTTACTTCTTCCCCTGATCATGCCTAATGATGCTGACACTTCAGATAGATAATGACTAAGCACAGTTCCATCTTCCTACTTTATGAGGAAAGCAAGTATCAGTCCACCCATGTCAGAGATAAAATACAGGAGGCTCAGAAAGGCTGCACGGGGTCACGTTAGGCAGAGCTAGGAACAGAATCCCTGTCTAAACAAAAGTCTCATCCATTTCACTGCACCACTCTCCTCTAAACGATTATGCCAGTCCTGTGAGCTATAGGTGCCTGTGCATAAAATACTCCCTGTCTACTTTCACTAACAGATAAATGAAGAGATAACCATTACCAAAACAATGAGCGAATTGGCTTTTCTGCATTAGACACTGCAAAGAGGAAACTCAGGAGAACAGGGAAATCCTAATTCCCATCACGTAGCTAGAGCAAGAAAATAAATGGATAAAATGTGCATCACCACCCTTCCAATACAATTATTGCTATTACCATGGGCTTCTTCTCAAGATACTTAACCATTTAATACAAAAGCCCGCATAGAAGGAATCTAGAAATTGTTGGTTTTGATAGACATACCTTTAATCATCTTTTCTTTCAAGCATGTTACTGTTGTCTCAGAATTGTGGTTTGCTTTGTTTGGGGTTTTTTTTGTGGCTGCACACATGAATTGAGGGATGGCGTTATACAGAACACATACAACATAAAGACCAGAAGCTGATCACAATGAAAGCCTATAACCTTAAGTCATGTATATCTAGACAGCATCTAAAAAAAAAAAATCTGATTTAAAAAAACGTCTTAGCATGTCAGTTGGTTGGAGCTCTCATACATGGAAATACATTGTAAATATACACACTTAGAGCAAACACTATTCATTTGCCCAAGGTCTGAGCTGCTCATTCAGGTAAAGAATGAAGTTGTCGTTAAAAAGTGTAAAAAGTGAGAATATGAAAAATGAGAATTTGAATATCTGAGTTACAGTCCTATTTTCAAGTAGTATACCATTTTATGAAGTTGGTTGGAAAACTGATCCCATATATTAATTTTCAATGGTAATAATGACAGGACAGTATTATTTCTATACAATTCTAATAGGTTAATGAAAGCAAATAATGAGTGTTATTAGGAAAGAGAGCCAGGGCAAGGAACCACCTCATGAACACCGCTGAGTAAAGACAAAGTAAGCTCACAAGGACAGATTAGTGAAGGGAGAGCAGACAGGTGAGGAAAGCAAATGAATAAAGACTATCACAATACAGATAATGCTGCTCATGGCTAAGTGACTTGCAACTGCTGTTTTACCAGAATTCCTTCTGTTTGAGGAAAAAATTTCAGGTCATTGTCCAAGCTATAATTGCACAGAGAAGAAAGAAAAACCATCCCATTCCTCTCATCTAACCTAAGTGCTTTCTAGTTACATTGGTCTGCTAGAAAAAGTACAGTAAACAAGAACTACCTTCCCTGTCATATTCCTTCTGTTTCATTACTCTGCCAACCAGATAAAACATATGATCTGAGATACAATTCATATTTATTTCAGGACTGTTGTTCTGTTAGAAGGAGTAAGCATATGTTGTAAAGAAAACCTGAAGATCAAACATCAGTATATCATGTGGTGGCATGAAAGAATAAATTAAGTTCGGCCAGTCACAGGATCTGTGGATGAGTAACATTTTTCCAGAGGTCAATATGATGCAAAACACAACTCAAAAGGGATATGAGAGAGAGAGAAAGAGATCCCATCCAAAAGAGTAGCATTTTCCAGTATTACCAAACCACCTAAACAGCAAGGGGAGCAAAGTTCCCTGAACATTCAGCCAGGGGTGATCTGAGCTCCAGTAATAGCAACAGAGCCCTGACAGGTGAGCAACAGCAACTCTATTCAAATGTGGGTTTAAAGTGTATTTATACTTTATCTATGATTTAAGATCCCAACTTTTGTATTTATTTAAAAAGCAGCAGCACTGTCAAAGAGCTAACAGTAAAATACAGCTTTCCTTCTTGAACATCTGGAAAAGGATAGGAGTAGGAGAACAGTTTGCTGACAACTGTAGAGCTAGCACAGCTTTAGCACACTGTGTTGCCAAATGCAAAGCTCCTTCAGGCATGAGTGAAGGATCCTCAGCTGGATCTGTCCTTTGGGATGCAAAGGACATCAATGCCTGAAATTAATGATTCCCCTTCCTGGAAACATATACTCTGTTGTAATTATGGGAGCCTAAAGTTCACGCACAGTCCTAGAGGGGTCACGCTGAATTCTTTCATCTGGAAGAAGTTTATGAGTTTTGTAAGATGATCAAAAATAGAGAGCTCAGTTTATTTGCATTGAAGCCTATTATAGACAGAGTTCTCATTTAGCCTTACAGACATCCTAGTGAGCATGCTCGTGGCAGCAGACCACATCAGGACTTCTCGGATGCAGA
The DNA here is from genome assembly GCA_013397865.1 of Struthidea cinerea. Lineage (NCBI taxonomy): Eukaryota > Metazoa > Chordata > Aves > Passeriformes > Corcoracidae > Struthidea > Struthidea cinerea. The sequence continues at coordinate 151,527 of VZTI01004081.1, read as the reverse complement.
CTTCAGCTGGAACAGGTCTCATAGCAGAAGTGCTGTTTCTAGTGCTAAGTTTTCGTATATAAATAATAAAGTAACACCAACAGGGATGCTCCTGTGTGGTGAGTTTATCAGGCTCATCAGCTCAGACAAGAAAAAAAAAAAGCAGAGCTCTGAATGATGCAGGACAAACACCTGCAGTTCCACAAAAACATCTTGAATAAAGGGAAAGACAAAGATCATCTGTAGCACACTGAGATTGCAAGTCAAATCCTACTCACCTTACTCAGGTGAAATGGCTTTTCAGTCTCAGGTCTTAGTCTTGGAGATGCTGGATATATGGCTTTTTAGGGCTTAAAAACACTTACCTTTTACAGAACTTACTTAAAGGAGATAAGTAAAAAAAAGGCCAGTGATTAAGGCTATGTGTATTCAAGACAAATGACCCCTGTAATCACCAACCCAAGCTCCTCACAGCACAGTGGAGCACCAAGCTGAGATAGTCCTCAAGCAGAATTCATGTGTTACCTCCATTCTGGATTCAACCTGGCAAAGCTCTGGCTGGCTGTCTCAAAGTTCCTTGGCCTGCACCATCATGGACTTCCAGACCCAGCTAACGTTCAGTCTGCCTGCTGGCATGCCAAAGGCTCCTGGATGCTGCCAGCTCACTGCACATGCTCTGCACAGCACACACAGGCTCCTGCCTGTCTCTCAGAAATGCCTGGCAGCCCTCCAGGAGGGCTTTCTGACTGCAAAATGCTGGCAGAGGCTGACTGTCACTATCAAAGCATTTTACCTCTTGTGTTTCACTCCGGTCTTCTCTGAGAGGATGATTATCCATTCCCCTTGGGGTTTGTAAGGAACCAGGTGCCGAATTAACCCGAGGTGCTGCAAGCCCTTCTCGAGGTGGCCAAAGGAGTATTTTACAAGTGACTCCTGGCTCTAATTCAGAAGTGGGTTCCTGCTCCTCCTGTTGGCTGCAGGAGCAACATTCAATTATGTTTTCACAAACTTGTGAAAGAGAATCTGGAGATTCTTGATGCCCTCCACCACCCATGGGTGCCACCTCCTTTGCACAGAGCTGGTGCAGCACTGTCGAGCAGCAGTGTTGAGTAGGCTGGTGCCTGGGGCTGAACCATAGCATCCCAGAACTCAGAGGAGGGATCTCCCTAGTGCTCTTCCAATATGTAGTGGAAATGCCCCTGGTTTTTCTGTAACACATGAAGAGTGTTTTCTTCCATTTGTTCTGATCCAACAAAAGGACATTAAAAGAATGCTGTTAAAAATACCCACTTTTGGCCAAAATGAAGGAGGAAATGGGGGAGTGAGAGAGAGCAGTGTGTGGTTTGAGGGTGGGGGCACTGAACTGATGAGTACCATTCCTAAACCACACCACCACCTCAAAAGCGCTTCCCAGAGATTTCCTTTCCATTTTCCCACTTGTTTAATCCCTGTTGAAGAATTTGCCAGAGCATCTTAAAGCAGAGAAGAGCAGCTTGAAAGATTTTGCTTAGCACAGTTATTCCTACTCAGAGACTGATAGCATACACAGCACTTTCAAGAAGCTGATCTATGTCAAACCTTCGTGTCACCCTTGTGTCCCTGCCTGGCTTGAGCTTGTTCCATGCAATTTATGGCAAGCTCCCTGCTATTCAGCCATGTCACTGGCAGGGACTGGTTCCAGTCACATATGCAAATGAAACAAACAAAAAAAATCCTGCACAAAACTTCACTTGGGACAGGTTCGAAGAGAGAATCTTGGTCAGTTATTTATTTCTTGGCACTGATGAGTGCCAAGACTTTTAACTTCCTTTTGGGGTGAAGATTGAAAGCAGAACTGCTGACACCAATGGGATTAGACATAAATAAACTCACTCTAACCAAATCAACTTGGGACATCCTATATCCCAAATTGATTTTGCAACTTTCTTTCTTTCTCAGTATATCATCTTCAAGAGGTAGATATTTGGCATGCAGGTGATACATTAATCAAAAGCTTCTGTGACAGTACAGGCACAACCAACATGTAGGAAAGCCTTTCGCACTGGAAAACCCCACATGTCCCAGCACAGTGCAAAAGACAGCAGAAGATTTACTGGAGTTTCAAAACCAAAATAAGTAACATTATTTTCCAGAGAAGGACAGCAGCCAGCCCTCAGCAGAAGGGTCACAGCAAAAGATAAACCAGGCTGCAGCTGGTCACTGGCACACACAAGGCTGCTCTCCAGTTCCACTGGGTACCTCTGGGGATGCCACCTGACACCATCCAGCATGCGGAGGCCTCTTTTACCAGGCTGCAGAGATGTGCACACGCTGGAGCAGGGGGAGGCTGCTGGGTCAGCTCCTCACCTCTGTGCACAGTATGCCCACAAATGCCACTGGGACACCCCAAAGGTGCATATCCCTGTGACACAGGTGCACCCCACTAGGCACGAGGGGTTGGCATTTTCAAGAGGGGACTGCATTTATGACTATATGCTCTCCAGAAACCTGCCTGACATGCTGGGGTAAAACAGAACCCCAGGAGGAACAGTGAGGGTTTTATGCTCCCAAGAGAATTTGCCCTTATCCAGCAGAAACACATCTTTCACTGGGCTCTGGCAAACAAAAAACCCAAACTATTTACCATTTTAATGAATTATGATAGTTGTTCTTTTCCCTTTCCTTTCCCTGACCTCACCGCACATTAAGGTGAGCAGCGAGTCTCAATGCCATCCCAACACCCACTTCCCATCCGGCCGCACTACACCCCGAATGGCTACATGAGCAAATGGACTAAGAGCCACTGTAGGTCTAGGAAAGATGTTCAACCTGCAGAAAAGGAGACTGAGCACTCAAATGCACTAAGGGATCCACCATCTGTATGATAGAGAGGGACTTGAAGTGCAGCAGGAAGCACTGGGGCAGGACATTTAGAAAAAACTTCCTTTAAGGTGCCTTACACCCGGTCGTTTTCCAGTCACTACAGATGGACAAGGAAAGGAGAAAGAAAACTAAGCCAAGAAAAATAATGGAAAGAAAAAAGATGGAAAAAGAAACCCCTCAAAAACAAATCAATCAACTTTTAAAGCTTCAAAAGCTAATTATCACAACTTCATCTAGGGCTGGGACACTGTGTACCTTCCTGCTTTATTTCACTGATGCCAGGAGAATTTTAGTCCAGAGGATGTATCAAAAGCAATGCCTCCATTTTTTTTTTTTTTAGTGGAAACCTGCCAGGAAAGAAAACAGAAAAATCCATGCATGCATCTATAATAGGTTGTGCTGAGCATGAAACAAGAATAGCAAGTCAGGGAACCTTCACATTTTGCAGGAATGGAGCTTCCATTCCCTTCCACAAGTGAAACATGCTATCCCAAAAGGATTTTCTCATGGGAAAAAGTAAGCAATCAGGAATGGAAACAAACTGGTCAGAGCTGATTATCTTGCTAACTCTGAGATGCCTTCAGACATTTGTTTGGGGTAACTTTGGGGAACCTGACAAAACAAAGTATTTGGGTATAAATGCAAAGCACACCATTTTGAAACCAAGGTTGATTTCTTAGAAGTTCAACAATATGTATGCATGCATATATACACACAGACACACACATACACTACAACCAACCAACTGCTTTAAGGGTTTAAAATTGAAGGAAGAACATGCATATTGCATTATCCAATTTAAAAAAGTGAGAGAGGACAGAGGGAATTGAATTGCTTTTCAAAACTATGTTTGTGTTGTACGATTTTTTTGTGGTGAATTTCAAGATTTTGCAATTTTTGGGAGAACATGCAAACTAAACACTGTCACTCCACAAAAAAATACCCTAAACAAAACCAAAAGCATTACATCAAGTCTATAATAAATAATGCACAATCAAATTTTATTTTTTAAAAAGGATAAATGAGGTTGGTATAAGTGTGGTGGCTTTCAGACTCACCTGCAGGCATGCTTCCCCCACTTTTAAATGTGTGAGTTTAAAATCGTCTCCCAAACCAGTTCCAAATCCACCTTGACAACTCCTAGATGAACAGACAGAATAAACTGGCCTCTCCATCAATTAACAGAGGATATGTTAAATAGCATCTGTGGGAGGCCCCTTCAGAACAGGCATGCAAGAGACACATACTCTGTCCAAACCTACTCCATTTAAAAAGGGCAAACAATCCCAGAGGGATGGGGGAGGGCAGGAACTACCAGTGATACTGACTAATAGCCTTAAATATAGTTTATTTTCTTCAAATGTAGTTGGCATCAAATGTCCTTCTGTACATAGAAAGTTCAGTGGGGTAGGAACGGCTATTTTTGGGTTGAAGGAAGGTCAGCAGGACACAAGACAAGCATTGGTGTTCCAAGGCTCTTGTAAGGATGCAAATCTTGACAGGGCTTTTTAGGAAAATGCATTTTTACTAAAGAGATGCTGGCAGAGGACTTCATAATGATTAAATGCATTAAGTAAAGGACTCACTTTTTGATCAGCAGTGTGACTTTTTTACTACTTGGGGCTGTGCTATCGGGAATCTTTTTCATAACATGCGACAGAAAAAAGACGGGTTTTTAGTTTCAGGGTTTGAAGGTTCTTTTGGGGGTGGGGGAGTATTTTTGGGGTTTGTTTGTTTTAAATTAAATGAAATAGTATTTTAACACGCCTGTGCAAATAAGGTGATAATTTTCTTTTGAAAAGCAGACAAAAAAAAGCTTTAAATGCCGTGAATTTCACAGTCAAGCAAAGTAACTAAGGTTTCAGACACACTCTAAATTCCGTAGGTACAGGAGCTAATCTCTTCTGCTCCCCATGCAACGAGACTATCCAGCCATGCCATCCACCGCTCCAGTTTCCCTATAGCTGGCAAGTGCAATACTTACTGTGAAGGTGGGTGAAGGTGGTGAGACACAGGCACAGGATATCCAGAGAAACTGTGGATGTCCCATGCCTGGAAGTGTTGAAGGCCAGGTTGGATGGGGCTCTGAGTAACCTGATCTAGTGGAAGGTGTCCCTGCCCATGGCAGGGGGTTGGAACTAGATCATCTTTCAAGTCCCTTCCAACCCAAATCATTCGGTGCTCCATACAGAATAAAAAAGAGGAAAAGCACTTTTTTTTTTTTTTTAATTTTTAGCAGCTTTTAATTATCTGCTGCACTGCCTTGACTTCCCTCAGCTCTGGCTGCACATTCAAACTAAAGAAATCAGATGGATTTTGCTCTTGGCAATCTTATAAGAAGTATGTATGTCACTTTCCCCTTCATGGCTGCACACTGACTCCAGCACTGCTGCCACTGCCTTCCCAGATAGATTCCACAAGGCCAGCCTGAGTCCAAGTGAGAAACTAAGCCACGTTATCAGAACTCCCAGCAAGCTGTTCAAATTTTATCTGCTCTCAGCATCCTCACAAGGGCTGATAAGGCCCAGCAGCTTCCTGGAGCACAGTCGCTCCCAGAATAGGTCCTCTGAGAGCACACAGCCAACACTGCCCCTCTGCTTAAAAAAGAAGAGTCTTGCTCTGATGAAGATCTCAGCTGACCACATGGACAGATGTTTAGGTTGCACAGCTCAGTACAGTTGCTCCAACGAGAGAGCAGTAATACACAGGGTTGTTGGCAAGCAAGTTTCAGCACAAGGTTCTGCTTCATCAGACCCAGTGCCCAAGAGCTGCTCCCATTTGAATCGGCTTTTGAAGGACTTCAGTGTGTGCCTTTGAATGTCAAGTAAACTCAGCCTTTTCTTGAAACCACTTCCAGGGCTGAGCAGATACTTTCAGAATTCCATGAAAACCATGAGGTATTTTTCCAGGCTTTTTACAACTAAGTTTAGAGTGATGGATCTAATTGTCTTGCTGGTTCCCTTCAAGGATTAATTACACAGTAACCTGCACCCCTAATTAGGATGTTTGTGACTCACATTTCTGAGCACATGAACTGGAAGAGATTTAGTTCTGCTAAAAGTCACGCAGCCCAGGATATAGCAAACCATCATTGGACAGCTTTAGGTCTATTAAACAGAAATAAAGGACAACTGAGGAAATTAAACTTCATGTTACCTGTTCCTTGAGGTAACTGCAAGGATGATATTCTGCTTTAACTTAAATAAACCTAAGGAATGGAGTTAATATGGACCACCACACTGCAAAACTGTAAACACAGTGGAACATAATTTTTCAGTGAGTGAAGTCCTTATGTTTGAAAGCATCTAGGACACTGTTGGTACTCTTGATCTCTCCCATGATTTTCTTGCAGTCCAACTATCACTGTGGCTTTTGATCTTTTACCAAAAAACTAAAGTTTTCAAAGCATGCAGGAAGCTGGCCCTATAGCCCATGGTATGTGAAGAGATGAAGCAGGTATTTTCCAAGTGTGAACTTTATGTCTATTGCTTCATTTTCTGCAACCAGAGGACACTGCAGTCTTACCCATCTGTTCTGGGCTTTTTTAGTCCTACGTGTCTATGTGTGAAATCTTCAAAAAATGAAGAGATTCAGCTGCCACTTTTAACTTATGCCAAAGTAATGTAGGCAGGTCTGCTGAAAATAACTGTCCATGACTCAGTAGAAGTAATAATGGCTGCTATGATTGAGGAATTGTCATTCTATATAATCTCTTGAAGACAAACCTCAATTAACAGTGAATGAAGCTGGTTTTTGGAACTCAACAGTAAAGAGGCTATGAGGGTTAGCACATCAGTGAAGCACAATAATTCACAGTGCTTATTATCCAGTGCCTAAAGAAAGTGAGAACAGTCAGATGTTAAACAAGCAGTGATAAAGCTGTCAGAGCTATTCTGTGCGCTAGAGAAGATACAATTCTCTACAATACTGCTCCCGGAGGAAAAGGGAATTTCAGCCAGCCTTGGTGTCTTGTGCATAACAGTCCTAGGGCAAAGAGCAGGTGCTTCAGTTTTACATAGTGTCAGGAAAATTAGAGGTTCCCACCCAAACTCTTCAATGTGATGTACCACAGGCTGCTCCATGTCTTTGTTCTGCACAAAGGTGGAAGATAATCTCTACCTGATGTTTAGCTCAGGCTACAATTACCTGTGGTTTGATTTTATCAGTGTCCATAAGTGGGCATCAAGAGGAAGGATCCAGTTCTGTCCACAACCAGGGCTCATTCACAGTCCATCTGCACAGAAACACCTGGAGAACATGCAACCACCAAGTACCTTGCCTTCATTCACAGGCCCATCTTGTGCAGCTCCAGCCTTAACACACACCCTCTACACACGTAAGCCTTGCTCATCTCGTATCTCTTTCCAACCATTCCTGTTCCCTGGTCTGCCTGACCAAGAACAATGTCACTTGCCACGCTGACACCATCCTTCCCTTCACTGTAGCTGGCACCTCTTCAGCTCTTTTTGCTTCATGGCTTCATGCCAGTCTGCTGTGGCAAATGACACACACCTGCACCACAAGTTGAGCCCAAACTTCATTGCTAGGCTTGACCGCTCACATCCTGGTTCTAACAATCCCAAACAGATATTTAGCAGCTGGGGAGCCAAGAGATATTAACCCCTGCTTCACCTGCACTGAGCAGTGCTGTGTGCCCCCACACATGGTGCAGTCACACTGCAGTATCCAGCTCCTTTCTCAGCTGGGGGCACCTTCTTCCCACACTATCCCAGAAGTGGCTCTGATAGCACACAGGCAATCCATGATCTGAGGATACTTGAAAAGGAACAACAATAAAGAAAAGCGAAGAAAATTAAAATCACAGGATATACGGAGTTGGAAAGGGCCTTCAAGGATTATCAAAGTCCAACTCCTGGCCCTGCCAAGGACAGCCTCCAGAATCACACCATGTGCCTGAGAGCATTGTCCAAACACTTCCTGAACTCTGGCAGGCTTACATCTGTAGGTGAAAATCCTTGTCCCATACCAGGAAAGGAAATACAAGTGAAGATTCTGGCTCCAGAATCTAACTTTTGTCACGATGAATAGGCAGATTTGTTACAGAAAAGGCCCAGTGTGTGAAACCTTTACTGAGTTTACCAGTTTCTTCGGATAAAATGCGAAGATAATTACTAGTAACAGTGACATTCTAAGTAGAGATTGTTAACACAATGTAGATTATGTAAAAATACAAACATTAGTGAGGTATGAGTAGCCTATCTTCCAGCTGAAGACTGATACACGTGGGCTTTATGCCTGCATCACTTTTTAGAATTTTCTGTCCAAAAGAAAGACTTTGCATGTGTAGTCCTCAGCCCTGCACCTATCCAGCACAGGGAATTTCTTATGGATCTTGAATGAGAAAAAGGCAATTTCAAGTGCTAGGACAGACCAGAAACAAACACCCTGTGGAAGCCCTTTTTGAAACTTGCACCATTTGTAGGGGTAAGATCCATGAATCTCTGGTCTTATTGAGCAGCAGAGCGATGCCTTTGGAAGGCTGTTTTTCTCCTTAGGATGCAGAAGCAGAATCTTTCTCACATTTTTTGAAGAGAGAGAGAAGACTTGGATAAAAATATACCCACCACAAATCTTAAGCAACCCAGAAATTTCTGCTTTTAACCACCATCATTCTCGTACAGTCTTCTGCAGGAACTATTGGTACAATAAATGCTGTAAAAAATAGTTTTGGTACTATACTCCGAGACATGACCTTGCATTGACTTGAGTAAACTTTCATATTTTTAAGCCCATTTTTCCCTATTTTCATATATGTCAGGAAAAAAAAGGTAGTCTGTAAACATCTTTTTCATCATCTAGATCATAAGGGTTGCAAAACTGAGTCTGATGACCACTTACATCTGATGGTTCTGCTCTCTTACACATATCCTCTGGTTAATTGCATATATTCCTGGACTCAGAGGTAGGATTAAAAGACAATCATCAGTATTAACTATATATGAGATCCTGGGAACAGTAGTCAAAATTAAATGCTGAAACAGAAAACAAAATAAAAAAATTACAAACAAACATTACACCTTAAGAAAGTTTGATTCATTAGAAGTTTATACTTTTGTTTTCTTCCTCTAGAGTTAAAAAAACAATTAACATTTTTAAGCACACAATTTAAAAAACAGTGGTTTATGATTGACATGTTTTCAGTCAATTTTCTAAATTGCTTTAACAAAATCAAACACAATTCCTACAATTATAGCAATTGAACAGTAATATGAAGATATTGATAGTTCAATGTTCTAACTCATGCTCTCAACTTCACAAAAACGCCTTCTTTGACCACATAATTGATTTAAGTGTCATCTGTGAACCATGTTGTACTCAGATGCACACCTGTTTCAGGATTCCAGCCATATTCCTTCTTCTAAGAGGCTTTACAGGAGTAAATCAGGGGTTTAGATCTACGGCCTCTCCCTAACAGGAATGCAGATGGCAGTTTCTCTTTGCAAAGACAGCCCCATTTCCAAATTAGCCCAATCAACAGCTGCCTAATGAGAGGCAACAGGATCTATACCACACAATTTGCGCTACGTAAATGCTGATGCGCTGCTGAAACAACAGTGGAAAAAATGTGTTTGGAGAGAAGCAAAATAATCAGCTCTTTTTCCTTCCACTTCTTTGACTTAATGAAGAGACACACACTTTACTAATTGCTTTGGCAGGCCAGCAGGCTGCCTGTGCTTAATAATACCATTAGGAATTCCACAAGCTTTCAGCTTCTAACACTAAGAACCTTCAACATGTGCTTTTTAAGAGTGAACCTCAAAATTCTTTTTCTTTTCAAAAGATGCTTTTTCTCTCACTTCTTCCCACTAGTCACTGCATCAGGGTAACAATACACAAATAAGCAACATGCACTTCAAACTGGGCACTTGTCGTCTCAGGAAAACTTAATCTTACAGAGCACCATGCTGACAAAATGGCATTCAGAGCAACTCGGAGTTCACAAATAACAGAAAACTACCTCCCCTACATGATTGCTTCAGGCTTGCCACATACATCCACCTGCACCTTTTCAAAGCTCAATAGCTCTTCGTTTTACAGGTCTGAGTTGTGAACATGCATCAAAATTCCACTTCCCTACTTACAACAGAAAATGAAGAATCTAAATATCAGATTGGATCATATTTGTCCTTCTTTGTATTTAATTAGATTCCTCTTTTAGCCTAGGGCAATACTCTTTTTCCAAATTTAGTAATCCATAAAAAAGAAACAAGCAGACAAGCACTCGAAAGATGGCTGGCTTGTGTCCTGGAGGTCACTTTTTAAAGAAAAAAAATCACGTAACATTTAAAGAAAAGATAACACTGCCATAATTCAAATAGTTTTCTCCCTTATTTGTTTTATGCAGTAGAAAATATAATTATCAGCTTCCTACAAATGGCTGACATTTTAGTTAGATTGGAGCAGGACAGGGGGCAACCAGAGATCTAAATGCAGAACCAGTAAGGATGTTAACATGCTCAAACTGCAGCTTCCCAAACATCTGCTTAGCAGCCTAACTTTCTACACAAAGGGATTCACTGAGCCACAGAGGAGCTGTGCATGAGCCCTACAATATTGGCCTGGACAGCAGCTTGAACAGGGCAGGCTCAACATCAGATCACTTCCCACAGCTTTTCTTTCCCTCCAATGTGCACAAAGTCTCTGACACAGTGAACATCCTTCAGTCAAACTGGAAATTATACTGCTATGTCAGCAAATGCATCACTACTCTACAGCCTCAGTGCTATGGTATTCTTCACAGGAGAAAAAACTGACTGTTCAAACTGTCAAGCAGAGGTTACAAACTAAACAAACTCACAGCCTTACACATCATTACCTGGCATCCCCACCTCCAGACTAGAGTTTCATTTTGTCAGCTCACAATCCTCCTTCTAATACTGCTCCAATCTCAAGAGACAGTAGCAATCTTCGGGAAACAACTGCAAGGAAAGAAACACTGCTAAAAACTACCTCTGAACATAGATAGGGCAAGTTGATTAGGACCAAAGGAGGGTGGATCCAAGGAGGATTAGGACCAAAGGAGAGTGACAGAACCCTGCCATCTGCACTCCATGACCACTTGTAAAGGCAGCTCTGTGACAGACATACTTTGTGCTTAGCATGACTGTTTTTGTGGTTCTTTATAGGCACTAAATGTATCTATCTAACACATGATGCAAACTGTTGTATGTGATTTTGGATTCCGATACTGCAGTTGACATGACATTTTAGGAGGTGTGATGCTCACAGTAGTGCTGTGAAGTCTGTCTTGGACCAGTTTCTTCTACCACAGCCTCCAGAAAAACTGAAGATGTGGTTACTACAGGTATGCCAGTAGATTACATGATCTGAAATGACTGGCACATCACAGCCTCAAAGAACCTCCTGCACCTTAAAAAGTACAAAAAATGTTGCAAGGAAGAAGAAAAAGTTATGTTGGTGACTGTGTACATGGAAAAACAATTTGCATATCAAAGTGAAAAAGCATCTTCTGATCAAAATCTCTTTCATTCCCAGATCATCTTGTACACGGGGTCTCCAATTTGAATCGTTCCAGTTTTGTTAACAGCAAAGTACTTCCCAAAGAGAGGGCTGGTTTTGTAGATGTGTTTCTCAGAGGGGTCACATAAGCGGTAACTGCAGAGAGAAAGCTCTTCTTTAGAATCAGTGGTAGCAAAATCTAAACATTAAAATATCAGTGATGAAAGAGAGGACATACAAATAATGATGTCTTGTCTTGGTCATCATATTAGGCTATAAGTTAAATAAATATTGTAATTAAGGGAACCAAGCAGCTCAAATGGAGGAAAAAAACCGGACTGTATTCACATATTCACGCCTAATATATATACAAAAATCTTCATAAAAAGGGAAGTCAAAGAAGCAAAGTTAGACCTTTAGATACCCTAAATACCTGTTACCCCAAGCTTTCACCATAGCAGATATGAAAGAGACAGGGAATGTGAAATTTGCAAGAAGGAAGAGAACTTCCTGAATTTTCTTATCATATAGAATTGCAAGTAGATCGGAAGCCAATACACAGAGACCTTTACACTGCATTATTATGTCCCACATACACTTCAAACCACTTTTAAAACACTAGTCTAACATCTCTTGGGGTCTAGCCTAAATCCTCTCCCACACTCTAACAAACAGTGGTATTTTTATAACCTTTTCAATGTTTCCAAGGGCTCCTTCCTGTCGATGACCCCAGTGTCTGGATTAACAGTTGTTAAAATACACCTGCAATGACAGACAGTGCCAAATCAGTCAGGGCTTCTTATCACAAACCTCTTTGTTCCTATGCAAAATAAAGGTCTCCAGTGTTTACCTGCCACAACACACAGTCCCTTTCATCTCCACATCACCAATAAGAATATCCTCCCAGGTGTCCTGAGGGAATTAAATATTAGGCACAGATTAGACACACCCACATGCAATCACTTGTCCAGGAGTGGCACCATCATTCATAAATAGCTGCACCATTCCAGATGATCACCTTTACTTGCACCTTCGAAATATGCATAGTTACACTGCAGTACTATAATGAAAACCCTACTGGCACTGCATTTATCCAGTTCAGGACACACTAATAATTATATCTGAAAAGAGAGACACACAAGTAATGAATCCTGTTCTGCAACATGCACCTGTCTGAAGCACTGAACCTAAAGCAATTTATTCTTACTGTATGGGTGATAATCTGATCTGTGATCTCTGGTAAATCAACAGTTTTGCAGAAAGGAAATTTTTAGTGGAAGTAAGTTTTTGCTTCTCATCTACACAAGCTTTTTATTGCAAACCTTCTTGGGAGATAAAAAATGTATTCCTGCTTTAGGAACTTATTCAATTTAAGAAATAATCACTCACAGACCTGTGTCCTCCATCAATGTTTCATGTGCATTGATGTGAGCTGAAGCTTTATCTCGCTCTGGAACAGAGTTGTAAAAATCATAGAATAGCAGCTTTCCTCACCCTTGTAGGCACCATCACATAAAGAAACTAAGTTACAAAGAAACACAACCAAGTCTCCAAAAAGACATTTCAGACAGCTATTTTACCTCCTCAAAAGCACTGCAATCTGTCACAAAAATATTTGGCCTGAAGTTCTGTATCTTAGCTTTCTTTTCCAGCCTGGTATTTAAATCATCCATTGAAGCTTCAGAGATGATCAAGACTGGGCTGCAGTCAGGATAGGCAACCTACAGAAACAAACACCAACAAATCCTAAGGTTGTTGTAAGAGCAAGGGAGGAAAGTTACTGCATGGCAAAAGACAGGCCTTGGAACCAGTGGCCTTTTAGGCTGCTCCATTCAGGTTTTGCTTTTCCTGAAAGTAGGTTAACAAGGAAAACAACATGCTTTATCCTATTTCAGTAACCATGGCAATTTTTGTGTGCTCAAATTGCCTTATCACAACACCAGAGGGAGTTCCACATCCAGAAGAGCAACACGCAATTACAACTGTCCATTCAGCAGTCTGGGATGCCTGTGCAGTGGGAGGGCCATATTAGCAAACAAGGCCAAGGAATGGTATTCAAAAACCTCTAAACCTCCGAGAAGTGGAGCTCCACAGAGGTGGGGGTAGAAAACAAAAAAAGAGAGACATTTCAGTAAGAATTTTAGTGTCTAACCCTCCTGCCGTTCTCTCATATTATTCTTACTCCATTCTTGTACATGCCTTTCAACCCCAAGATGATGAGTATTGAAATAATTATCCAAAAAATTCTGCCTTTTTTCTTGCTACGATTTTTGAACATTACCCCTGCTAATCTGATGTCCCTTTTGTTGAAATATTGTGTTTGCATTGTCTCAGTGCCCTTACATAACCAATGCATATCTATAAAAGTCTATAATTGAATATACCTTCTTCTCTTTGTGCAACAACAAGCGAGACACAGATGCCTCATGGATAATAACATCACTAAGGTAAGGTACTCACAATTTTAAGTTGTTTAAACACCTTATATTTGATACAATTCAAACCATCTTCACCTGAGAGAGTTGTTCACGAAAAAAGAAGGGCAGCAGTTGCTCAAATGACACAAGACAGCATCTCCTTTCCATACCTGCATTAAATTTCTCTAAAATCATACCTTCAAGCCTCTTGCCACAGAAGGAGAGAGATAAAACCTCTGTAACCTTCTCTGTAATTCCTACGCCTACAACTATAAGGCTGGGTTAAGCATCATTCCTTTAAACAAAATACGAAGTAACAACTTGTATCAGTACACTCCCAGACCTAACAACAGTTAGGGAGTGGAGTCTTTCTATGCAACACAGATTACACCATCAGAACATCTTTAAAGATGTAACTTTTTTCTATTCACTGAGACACAAAAGGGTATTGTATTCTGCAATGTAATAGTTCCTCTTCAACTATCAGTTTCAGACTCTTTAGCTGTGAATGGTCAACAGCTTACAACAGATTTAAAGTAAAATTTAAGCAAGTCACCTCATCATAGAAAAGAATACTCACATGGTTTTAGTCCACAACTACACACCTTGCTAAACTGGGCTCAATCACCAATGATGGAAGGGGCAGGTTCTGGTGGGTGGGTGGAAATGGTTAAAAGGACACACTTCTGAGAAACAGAGCATTCATTTACCTCATCTGTGTTTCGGAAAAGGGCTATTGTGTCCTTTGACTTTCTTGGCACCATGGAGGGCTCAAACTGCACCAGCCGACAGGGCTCTGAGTTCAGGAAGGTGGTGATCCACTGAGCCACTTCATCACCACAGTCTCTGCCTTGGATATCCTGTCCGAACACCCTGGAGACTCACAACACAACGGCAAGTTAGCTGGAAACAAGAAGGTTCAAGGGAGCTTCTTATTCGAAGGTAAACAACATGTTTTATTAGTGGTAGCAATACACAGAAAACAAATCCTTCCCAATGGACAATCTCCTTGTGGCCACTGTGTTTTGAAAGCTAAGGAACATGGACATGACCAGACAATACCAGCTGGTGAAGGAATGAGGTCTGAAACAGTGTTAATGTGTCCAGGGCTGTCACATCAGTGACAGTAACAAACCTACCTGCTTGCCCTACTTGGAGGAAAAAAAGGGTCTGCTCTTGCATTTGCATGTGACTGCTACACCAAAAGATTTCTACAGAGAAATTAACTGAAAGGTAACTAATTTCAGAAAATAAATGATAGTTTGAAACAATGTGATTAGTTACCACAACTGATATGAACAAATGCTATTAATTAAAAGTGTCCCTAACTGTTAAGGAAACTTTCCTTCAGATTTTAGTGCTGTAAAAATTTATCCAGAGATGAGTGAGACTCTTCAGCTCAGACTTCACATACAGAATAGCTCAGTATCTTAAGAGAGGTTAGAGATTTGTAAAGGAAACAAAGTCCATGGGCCACAAAAAGCAACCGCCAGTAGGAAGGATATAAACAAGTTTACGCAAGGAACACTTTCCTGGCAAGAAAAGCTAAGCCTTGACTCAAACTTTCAGTAAACTTTAACACCAATCATGAGTAGCTTTGTTACCCTCCTCAAAGTAGCCATTTTGACCCAAATGCACTGCAGTTTCCTATCTGCAATCAAATCCTGGGCAGCTTAAAGCATAGAGATGCTCATGCAGTTCATCTAGAGTGAGCCCAGCTCCTAGGAGCCTTTCTTTACTCATCTGGAGCAGTGATCATTAGGGTGCTGGCATCAATATCCCTGCTCCATCTGCTGGGATTCCTGTCTACCCTGTGACACAGGCTGGGATTAAACGCCACTGCCCCAGACAGCATTCAACTGCCTTTCTCCTCCCTCCATCCCACAGCTCCTGAATGCCTTCTGGCTGGCAGGACAACAGACGCACAGCTCTTACAGCTTCCAACACTACTGCTTTCCACTCAGGAAGCAGATCTATGCTAAGCACTCAGTGGTACAGGGATCCCTGAGAACGGATGACACAATTTAAGTGTTAGAACACACTGACAAAAGGGCACAAATGAAGAGCACGAGGTTTCTTAGCCAGAGGGCTCTAGAAACCCTCTAGCATTTGCACAAGAAGAAAATGTACCTATACAATGGCTTTGGTCCTATATTTGGCTCTCCCAAGCACAGGATTTTTAAATATCCACTGTTGGTGCCTTTTGTCAGCACCGCTATCACCGCCATCGGAGTTCTTATTAAAGTGATGGGACTATCACAGTTATACATGATTTATTACTTAAAACAACAAACAAGGCATCAGTCTCAGAGGCGTGAGATTTAGTAACAAGTCGCCATAACGAAGGATAGTCACGAGTTTCAAAGTTACATGGCAACTTATAACTTTCTAATCCCATAAGCAATTAAAACGAAACCTTGTATTGACTTTATGACCTATCACCTATAGTACTTTTTACTGCAATGCAGCTGTGTTTTAACCAATAATTTGTCAGGTCACGTACACACATACACTTCTATTATAACATCTAAATTCTTAAATTATAAAATCACATTACTACACTTAAAGCCCTCCACCATAACACCCAATACATATTCTTACTTATAACTATAGAAACGTAGGTTTGTACTTCTCTTGCTTAAGGTCTGTATATCTCTGCCATTACACCAGCCCAAGTTTCTTCCAGGGCTGTAAATCAAACCCACCATTGACTGCAAAAGTTTTTACTCCTTTGTTTCCCACAATCCACATAAAATTTGCAAGTGGACTTAGCAGTTTTCAAGATCAGCACATGCACAGCCATATGCAGCCAGAGGCACTATGGCACTGCTTTAGCTCCAACCTACAGGACAAGAGCTCCCATGAGCAGCCATCTGAAGACAAGAAAGAAAAAAAAGGCAAACCAGAAGAACAAATCACTGAGATCTAAAACTGGAAAATCCAAGAAATCCAAGCTAACTTTTCATTACCGAAATGTATTAGGCTATTTAAATATTCTTCTAGTGGCACAGAAAATTTTAGAAAAATGACATCTTGCAAACTGCATGGTTTTGCAGTGCACGTGTCACTGACTAACATATAGGCATTATGCACAGGTTTGTAAAGTCTCTTCCATTTCTCCACGAGAAATGCTACCATTTGGAACTTGCACCTGCCTTGTATAAACAGAGATATTGAGCTACGCTGATCAAGGGTTTCCATAGCAAAAGATTTATGCTAAAAGCAAGCAAATTCAGTTCCTTGCCAGCACTGTTTTAGTTACAATTACAGCAGCTGGTGCATTAACCATCTCTGCTATCTAAAGAACAAACACTTACAGTATCTTTGTAGGGCATTACACCACTTACAGCTTCTAAACACTCTTACATATTAATTGACATTTTAGCAGAGAAAAAGGTTTTCCGCTTCCTGCTGGCAGTTTTCCAGCATGGATTTCAACACATGGATAAAATAACTAGGTTTGCATTCATTCATCAAAACTCTAAGCACACAGCTAAATCACAGTTTGCAACCTATCCACCTGAAACTCCTTTGCGGTAGCACCTACAGGGAATGCCTGTCCTTCCCCTGTGACCATAGGGTGAGCCTTGGGCAACCAAGCTTTTAACTGAGGCGCTTCAGTTAAATGCCTAAAGACAGAGGTCAGGGAATCTAAACTCCAACATCTCACGAGTTCTGAATGGCCAGTGTGCATCCAAAAATGCTGATGCACATAGTAGCTGTGATCAAGACATCCCAAAGCACATGACTGAGGCTCTGAGATGCAACTGCTCACCCAAGCAAAAACGAAAACACTAGAAGTAAAAACAAATAAGCAAAATGACCTTCTATGAAGACAGAAGATCACAGTTCATTTGGCAGATGTGTAACACATGGTCTTCGATACTGTGTCATCTCTTCCTGGGATTTGTTTTCACCAGTGTTTAGCAGATTAAAAGCAGAGCTTTTGTTATGACAACTATTCCTGGCCTCCTGTGTAACACGTGGCAGAGGACTTCACAGAACTACAGAACAGTCTGGAATAGAAGCAACCTTAAAGACCACCTACGACAACTCCCCTAAGATAGGCTGGGGCACCTTCCACTGGACCAGGGTGTTCAGAGTCCCATCCAACCTGACTTTGAACACTTCTAGGGATGGGGCATCTACATCTCCTCTGGGCAACCTGTGCCAGTGCCTCACCATCCACATAGCGAAGAATTTCTTCCTACTATCTAATCTAAACCTACTAACACCACCTCTCCTTGTCTTGTCAGTACAGGCTCTGATTTGAAGCCTATCTCCATTAAGCAGATGGTGAGAAATACCCACACAGAAAAGAAACAGAGGTACTGAACTTCTACGCTCCAATTTCTGCATAAGAAAATGCAAAGCCTCACACAACCTTGAAAAGCAAAGCACATGAAAAAGACAGTTCTGAGAGAGGGGGGGAAAAAAAAAGCCTTCTTCAGTACCTGCAGTTGCGGACGGGGTTTTTCTTGGGGAGCTTTACAGGCACGCACATCCTCTCCATGTCCGCGGCCTCTAAGGTCAAGTGCCCGTTTTCACAGTCGGTAGAAATAAGGACGAGCCGCGGCTCCTGGCGAGCTGTCACCATGTGCCCGTCCTCCCTGATCACGAGCCAGAACCTGCGGCGGGACGGGGCACAAAGGCGCCCAACAGCGTTAATGCAGGGCCCGGCAGCCCCCGCACGGCAGGTGCTCCTTCCCAGGCCCTCAGGAACACACCTGACAACCGCGGAGCCACGCGGGGGCCCCGCTCCGCTCCGCGCCCCGTCCCGCATCGCCTACCTGTCCCGCAGCTCCCCGCAGCGCAGCCCCATCGGCGTCACCT
>VZTI01004081.1:58781-132746 GCA_013397865.1 Struthidea cinerea | reverse complement strand
GGCTGTGGGCGGAGGCGGCCTGGCCACCGCCCCCTCACACCGCCCGCCGCCCCGCCCGGCGCTCCGGGCCTGCCGCCTGCCCCAGTGCCGCGGCCTTCGGTGCGAGAAAGGGGGCTGAGCAGCGGGGAAAATACGTGGCTGAGCGTCCGGCTTGGCAGAGCGCCAGCGGAGGATGTGTTCTTTCTGATATCCGGGCTTTTAGTGGAAACAGCGCTACAGGAAAAGCGTGGACCGTGTGGGAATACACGAGTACGTCAAATTCATGCGTTTGGTTTGGCTCGGAGGAGAGGGGAACAGGTGGATGGCGGCGTGGAGGGCAGCAAATGGGGTGTGCAGTGCTGTTCGGCCGCCTTGGGACATCTGCACACCCCAGCTGCCTGCTGTCAAACACCTGAGACCCCTTCCGAGAGCTTCCTGTTTGCTGGCAGGGTCGCTGGGAAGTCACTTAGTGGGATACCCAGCTGCAAGGCAAATAGGACGTCATATACAGGCTGGAGTGGCAAACGCCGCTGTCGCCACAGGTCTCTCCTCACAGCAAAGCAAGAGCTTTGGGATCTGATGGCCAAACTCACAAACTGAAACTATTAGGATCAGTGTGCTGAGACCAAAGTCCCAGAACGTGGAAGATGGGGAAGCTCAGTGTCGGGCATTTTGGGGAGATTCAGACAGCCCAGCCGCAATGGATTACTGGAAGTACTCCTTTAGCAGCATTCTGGTGGACAGGGACATTGAAGATGAGCCTGTTGTGGGCCTCTTTGACAATGGGTACGTGCGGACAGTCAAGCCAGGAGAGTTCCTCACATTCACCTCAAGAATCACTTGATCACAGGCCAGGATCAGAAAATGTTCCTGTTAGTGGGAATCACCATAGATTCTAAAAAGTGTGGTGGGATTTGTGACAACCTGCTGGTGGATGAAGACAACATGACGGATGTCAGAAGCAAAAGCAGTAACAGCAGATCCATCCCTATTGGCATCAGCCCCAAAACTGTGATCTCCCTCATAGGCAAGAAGGGAGTCCACAGAGGAGTCCTCAATTAAAAGGACCAGGATATGACATGAGCATGAAAGCATGACACAAATAGTGCCAAAGAGACAGACATCTGCCTGAGCACAGAGAAAGGAATTAAACCTGTTTTTGTTGCAGATGTCTTTGCCTGCTTCTTTCAGATGAGGGGTGCTGGGCAGGCAGCAGTGCTGGGACACCAACAGTCCACCTCACCAGGTGTGGTACAGAAGGGAATAATGTGTACATTCCTCATCAGGATGCTTAGTATTACTTTTGTTGTGTCCCTGCCATTTTGGGTAGTTGCTCCTTGTTTGTCACAATTTACTAATTGATATTGGGGTAAAGGTCTCTGGTAACATTAGCTTTGGGAAAAGGCAAGAGGGAGGGCAATGCCTTTGCCCTCTTGCTCACCACTTTGCTGTTTAAACCATGCCCTGATTCCAGTCATGGGTTTTGAGACCTTTCTCCTTCTGCAAGTACACCACAACAGGAAAGATAAACAGAACTTGTGTTTATTTTGAATTTGCCCCCTGAACAAGCCCAGAACAGTTCTGGAGATTAACTATTGATCAGCAGAGCCTTGTGCTGCTGTTGGATTGCATGGGGGATGTGTGCAGAGACAGCCTGCTGCCTGCTCACCTTCCACATCACCTGAAACCCCTTCTTATGCTACTTTACTGAGAGGATTGGTTTTTTTTTCATGAGATAAGTTATCTCTTTGTGTCCGTGGCATGGGGAGTTTCTGAAGGTTGCTTCCTTTCCTTTCCATCCTGCTCAGTCACACTGTGTGGCCTCAGGCACACAGGTTCCTGTAAGCTCCCCAGGAGGATGTGGAGTTCTGTCAAACACTGCAGAATTCCTCCTCCATTCACAGCCCTCCCTCCTGCTCCCACTTGTATCCCTAAATGGACAGTGTGAAATGAGGCAGAACTGGGGCATTTGAGATGGGACTGATGCAGGGAACACTCGAGGGGCATCTCCAGCAGGGCTGATCTCCTCTCTCATGGGTTTTCCTTGCTCCATTGCTCCTGGCAGCCGTGGCAGTGCCCATCAGCAAGCCTGAATCCTGTGACCACTCACCACGGTGAGACTCTCTGTCCTCCATACCCCTGGGATCCACACATTGCTCCAGGTAAATTACAGGTGCTAAACTGCTCCGTCTGGTTTGACCAGACCTGCCCCACCGCCTTCAAATCATTGACCCACTGAATAAAAAAATAATTACTTGTGATTGCTTTTAAGACTCCACCACAGACATGACAGGGGAGCCAACCCTGCTGAGCAGACTGAGAGCCCTTGCACACTCTTTGGTAACCATTAATCTTCTCATTTAACATGGAGTCTGTATTTTATTGAATTTAATTGAATTCACACAGAGGTCTTTAATCTGCACCTGCACCCACAGGAGCAGAAAAATGCTGTAAGGGGAAACAGGCATCTTATGTATTAGCAACAATTCATAAGAAATTGTTCAACAAAAGTGCAGCAACTGTCTAATGTCTGATAAGCTGTGCTTGCAAGCAGGAATCAAAACATATTAACATCAGTATTAAAGAGATAAAAACAAAAACACAAACTGGTTTTAAAATCTAACAAAAAAAAAGTGATACACCAAATGCAATAAATGAAAAAACCCAACAAATTACTATTGATGCTGGCCACTCCTGACAAACATTAATGCTTATTTTTTCAACCCTAAGGCAAAAATAAGCTACTAACCCCTGTGGTTTCTTGAGCACTGGCAGTATTCTACACTGTGCAAACTGCAAAATGCAGAAAGATTTTGCTCCCTGATCTTCTGTGTATGAGGCATCAAAATAACAGAATTTGAGATAAGACAAAAAAATTTGGGTGATTTACTGCTTTCTTGCTTCTTCTGGGTACCAGAGAAAATAGATCTGGAGTACATGTATACTTCACCAGCATGAGAATTTGGAGAAGTAGAGACCTATATAGTTGTGAGAAGCTACAGCTCCTTCCTAGCTACACATTATGGGCAGCACAGGGATGTACAAAACCAGATTCTTTTAGTTCAAAGGATTTGTTAACTGAATTCAGAAATAATTCACCTTTGCTAACAATTGGGTATTAATTTAGAGAAAAAATATTTCTAAATCCGAGAAGGATCTTAAACTTTCATTCGCTAGATCTACTGACCCAAGGAGCCTAAGGAGATTTTGTTTGACCAGCCCTTCTGTTACATTCACCCCTGACTCTTCTTGGGGAGTATGGGGTGAGAAGGAGCTTAAAGAAATAACAGAAGGCAGCAGCATCTGTATAATCTCTCCTTTTCTGCTGTGAAACAAGGAACATAAAATCAGAAACAGCTGCAGAGAGCACAGTTGTGGTTAAATGTTTCAGGTCTAAGTCTGCCGGCTTTGAGGAAAGCCCTCTTCACCCACGCACCAGGTACCTCCCAAACAGACTCCAGTAAACAGCTTGACCAGTGGGTTTGTTTAATCCTCCATCCCAGGCACACTGGTTCTTAGCTAGGAGCCACCAGCTCCTTCTGCTGTTAAGCAATGTGAATAGAGCCACTCAGACAAAATGTAGGTACTGGTTTTGTTACAACCAAACACAGCCTCACGTGTGACAGAACTGTGTTTGTCATAGCCAGGGCAGGCACAGTATTCCTGCACTTAAAAGCAAAGGACCACGTTTTCAATTGCTTATAACTTCATCAAAGTTCAGGACAGCTGTGCTGAAATTCTCTGCACCAGGCTCTTGTTTCAGGCTTCCTTAAAATGTGATCACATGAAGAATTCACAGTGTCAATCTTGCAGCAAAGTGGGGCCAGGCTCCCTCAGTCATGAAAGTGGATGATGCAGACATATCTTTAAAAAGCATGGTGTTAACTCAGTAGCACAGGACAAATTTCCAGGTGGAACAAATTTTATGGAGAAACTAAAAGGCATATCTGCCTTCAGATGTCATGGGCAATTTGAGATAATTCTAGAGGCAAACCTAGATTCTCTTGTAGTAGCAGCTCAATCAGAGGTCTAAGACGAATGAGAAGGAAGGAGTTGAAGAATTTTACTTGTTTCCACTTAAAAAAAAAGACAAGCAGCTGGGGATCTTCTAGGTCTTCAATATGTACAAAATGCTGTTCTTTGGAAAGGCATAAATTACCACACTGAGGGGAGAGCTTTGAATGGACATTATGAAAAAAAACGGTGACAAAGACGGCAAAATGCTGTCTTTCTCTCAATTAGGTGGCAGTGTGTTAGGATGGAGCTAAGTGTAGCCTGGGCTTGTCTCAGGGGAGGAATTAAATGCACACACCAGGGATATGGCAATTATTTTTTCAGTGACTCTCTGATAATTCAGCAAAAGGCAGGGATGAGGGGATAACATGGCCGAGTATGCTGATTTCAACCAGATATGATAAAAATCATATTATACTCACACACACACACACAAATTATATAATTTTTCCAAAGTTAGAACACACAATAAATTCAAAAAATTCCTTCACAGAGAGGAGGAGAGGATAAAAGCATTGCTGTTTCCTCTTAAAATCTTGAAGGAAATTAGAGTTCAGTGAGTCATGCACTAGAAATGAGCTCAGTGAAATTCATGTATGGAAAAATCTCGGGCGAGTAATTGGTGATGATAGAGTTATAAATGGAGTCATTAATGATAGATGCCTTTTAATGGAGCCAGAGCAAAGAAATAAAAGGATCTCTTTTTGGTGAGGTTTTTCATATACAGAGAATATTTATACCCAAAACTCAGGTGGGTTGATAGGCTACTTTGGTACCTATCAGCTATCATTCCAGACATATAGGAAAATGAATTGAAAATTACCATTTTCTTCCAGTCAAAAGCTCTCTAAATGCACCAGCACAATACAGAAATGGTTGTTCCAGGCAAATGTTTGGCCCCGCATTAACTAACACAGGCTGTTGGCATTACGAGTTCTCCCGATGTTCTGTAAATGCAATTCTCCATGTGAATATAACATCCATCAGCAGCTTTAGGAGTCTGAAGAGTCAGGGTGTCACCTGGGAGAGCAGGTAAGAACCAAAGGAGAGGTTTTGCAGGGGAGCAGGGCATTTGTTCTGCAGAACAAGGACTAACACTGCTGCAGCTCTGGTTTATCGGCCGTCACGGGGCAGGATGGGATTCACCAAGGACAGGAAAGTCCCCACCCTAATTCAGGCACAGCTGAAAAAACAATCTGATGCTAGTTCAGTGTCCCAGGAAAGGAAGGAGCACAGATTCATTTCTGGGCAGCAAAAACAGGGGAATTCAGAAAGCATGAGGAGGCAAGTACGTGTGGTTTACTGGAGCTGGGGTCCAAGGCACTCCTGGCGGGGTGTCATTCCAGTCTGCCAACCTCCACTTTGGAATTACACATAGGCAGCTGTCATCTCTCCAGGAAAAATGAGATTTAGAAGCAAGAAGTGGCCGTGGCTCATCCCCTCACCTCCAGTGAGTCTTCCTTAAGGAACATTTTTGAGGCACAACAAGAGCTTCAGGGCAAAGTGTAATGCATTTTAGGTGTTGAAGATAAAAAACCCAACACAAGAACAATGTTCCCATGGCTTTACATTCGAAACACTTGGACAGACGAGGCTCAGGATTCCACTGGGTAGGAAACACTGGTATATGGAGATGCACATTACATTACACTGCTGAGACCCCACATCCTGAGGATGGATCTGGACAAACCGGGAGGGTAGCCGAGGGAAAGGCAGGAAATCCCGGAACAACGGGGCGGGCTGACGAGGCTGGAAATCTGTGGGTTTTTTCCCAGGAGATGGCAGTAAAGGACAATCGCCTTTCAGCCAACGGAGCGCAGGGAAGTGAAAGCAGTGGTGGGAGCCGAGCTGCTCCTCAGGCAGCGCTGCCACCCTCGCCAGTCGCTCCTTGTTACCAGGAGCAAAGCTTTATTCTTCGCGTCAGTGCTTCTAGCAAGGGTGAGGAGCTCCGTCTTTTACATTTCCATACAGTAGGTAAATTATAAGCTTTCTGCTTACCATGGCAGGATCACACTCACGGCCTCATCTAGACTGGAAGAAGCCCAGGAGGTCTCTCCTCCAGCCTCCTGCTCACAGCAGGGTAAATGCATTTCCGCTTTGTACAGTCGTGCCTTGAGACACTGCACAGACAGACTTCAGCCTCCTGAAGTAACCTCATCATGCTTAATGATCATATTACTGCTTTCCCTGACTTGTTTCTGGCTGGAAATCCCCCAGTTTGGATTTATGACCATGACCTCTTTCTGTCTGAAGGCTGCAGACTTCAGTAAAGAGCCTGGCTCCATCTTGTTGGAAACCCCTTCTTACGTATTGAAAAGCTGTTGTCAAGTTTCTCCTAAGTCTTCCCTCCTCCAGCTGGACAAGTCTGGAGTCCTGCATCTCTCCTCATATAAGATGCAGGATTCAGGGAAGTGCACCTCCCTCAGCCCAGTCTACACTTCACCCCAAAACAGACCTGGGAGCCTAATACTACTTCCTACAGGGAGAAGGAAGGGAAGGATTTTATTCCTTTACTTTCTCTTAATTTAATTATCTCCATTAATCTACAAGTTCTTCAGGCTCCCTACTCTTCCTTGAAGGAAAAAGGATTTCCAAAGCACACTCTGTACAGGTAACTGCAGCAACTTTGTGCATGTTTTAGGATCAGTTTTGTCTCAGAAGAGGCCAGTGTTCAGCTAACAAGGGACTCAGGATACAGAAGAAGAGACAACTGGTTTTACTGCACCTCAACACAAAACCTGCCCCTTTCCCAGTCTTACAGACAGGCAGAGGTCAGAAAGGGCGTTCATCCCTGAAGTGATCCGTGGCCTGGGAGTGGCAAAGATCTGGAAGTGCCAAAGTGCTGTGGTGTGGTACAGCTCTCCTCAGTCACTGCACTTCCAAAGCAAGCTGTGCAAGAGTGCTTCCTTGCTGCTAATGTTGCAGGACAAAGGACAATAGCTGTGAGTCCTCTGCCATTTCCTCAGAGCCTGTGGTAAGCCAGAGGAGTAATTTAATACTCTGGCAAAACCAGCAGAAATATGCTTTATTCTGCTCGGTGAGTCACTGAGCAGTCACTAGGAATAGCCAGGAATTTAAAGTAAAAGTGACGTGCCAGGAGGGACGTCAGGTTAGTGGAGTTCATTCCCAAGACAAGTGGACAAGTTGACTGCCTACTTCTTGCCACTCTTGCATGGATTCAGCTTCCTGAACCTATTAATCCTGCCATTTGTTATAAAGCACAGCGAAAGGTGCATGGAGGTCTGAAGAGAACCAGACAGCACCGTAGCACACCACTGAAGACAAACACCTGGCAAGTGAAGCAATGGGTAGAGATGCCACACAAGTGCTTGAAGGGAGGAATGTATTTCATCCAGCTCAAATGTCAAATCACATCTTCCCCATGTACCCACCATGGTATCCACCATGAGCGAGTCAAATGTCTGTTTTGGCCCTCAAAGGCACCAGGAGTTCAGCTGCAGAGAAGCCTATTTTAATGAAAGAGCCAGCGTGCACCTGTGGGTTGAAAGCTGTCCCTGCTGGGGTGGCTCCCCCAAGGGCAACCTTGCCAAGGGTGCGTAACACCTGTGCAGAAAGCCAAGAGTCAATCCTGGACTGCCCTTCTGGCTTGGCACCTGCCAAGGTGGGGAACCCAGGCTCCTCATCAATCCCAGCCTCCTCCCCACCACCAATGTCTTGCTCTCCCTCAATTCATGTGCAGACTTCCAGCACGGCAGCCCTGCTTCAGATAGAGGCTGGCCATTTTTTTGGCCGAGCAGATGACCTGCCAGCTGATGCTGAGGTGGTCAGGGAATATTTCCTCATCTCTTAGATCCTCGAGACAACATTTAGCAACAGAGCTGCAGGACCTGCCCTGTTCCACCTGCTTGCATTGTAGCTAAGCCAGACCTGGCCCAACAGGGATCCTGCCATGACTGACAGGAAGTACAGCCCTCTGCCATCCACCCAGCTGAAAAATGAACCTCACCCTTTGGATTCAGATTTTCTAGACACTGGGCTAATGAAGAGAGTAGCAAACCCTCAGGACAAGGCTTGGCCTCACAAATTCCCTTCAGGAGCTGAGGAGTGAATCACTGCTCAAGATGAACTGATAAGCAGCACTAATTGGTAGTCTCAGTGAGAACCATCAGTTCATTTTGAGGGAGAAAAATGAATCATTAGCTGGTTTATTGCAACAGCACAGGTTACTCACTTTTTCTTTCTCTCTCCTCTTCCTTTGTTTTTGGTCTATTTTAGAAACATTGGCCAGCCAAAGCTGACTCGCAGGTATGCCTGAGGCTTTTCTTTTCTCAGGCTCACACAGAAGCATCATGTACATGTCATTCAGGTTCTGTATGGATAGCAACGAGGTTATTCCCTTGAAGTTGCACCAGGTGAGCAGAGCCCATGTGTCAGCAGGCAAAAGTCCACTGTGCTGAGCAGTTCAGGAGCTAAGGTTCATGTTTACCTTTGTGGAAGGTCGGAATGGGCTGGACCCCGTGTGTTGCAATGACGGAGAAGCCTTACTAGTCAGGGGACACATGGACAAATAGATGGGACACTCACTCCACACAGAAAAATGGAGACACAAATCTCTCCCTGCATGGCTTTAGTTATTTTAAAAAAGTTCGAATGATTTATGCTGTAAAAGCACTGTAAAACATGGAGCGGTGTAACAAAATCTGAAGTTAATCCCAAACTCTGCAGGCCGGTGTGGCATGTGGGTGTTAGGGACAGCCCTGTTCTTAGTGCATTAACAACCCTCTGGCACGTTGCTGGGATGGGATCAGAGGGACAGGTCTGTCCCCACAAAAAAGCTCAAGAGAAAAAACTGAAGGCATGAAATCAATGAACAAAATACCTTCATGGGTATTCATATCCCAGCTTTTGCAACCTTAGATCCTCTGCAGCCTCATCTCCACGCTTTGCCTTTCCTGAGTGTTTCCACATGCTCTGGGCTACAATCATGTCCTATGAGGGCACTGAGGCCACGGGCAAAACAACGTGGGGAAGTTTACACTGCAGCTTCCCCTCGCTGGCTGGGCTGCTGCTAAGAAACTCCTCCTTTGTGTGCTTACTTATGTGTGTAGGTAAAAACAGACACGGCTCTTGCGGCTTTTATTTACAGTCCAGTTAGAAAAGAGCATAACACCCCACCCCCCCATCTGATTCATTTGCTACATTTAAAAGAAATACGGTGTGGTTTGCCAAGACATACAAACTCCTTTGTTCAGAAAAGGCAAAGAAAGCAAGTGAACAGCATTTTTTTTCCAGTTAAGTCAACTCCTTGATTACAAAAACACCATCAAAACCAGAAAGATATGTAATACAGAGAAAGTGCTAGCAGGGAAGTCATTTACAACTACCACGTAAGACTGACACAAACAAACAGACAAACAAACCCCACAGAATTTTTAAGGCCCATAAACCACCTTGTTCCATCAACACAAGCTTTATATCCCTGGAGGTGTGACAGGGAAGCTGCTCCATCCACACCACTGAGCTGAGCCAATTGATATTGACATCTTCTGCTTACAGCTTCCAAGTGCAGAAATGAAGATGGAGCTGGCAGGTTATTTAGCCCCATTCTCATACGTCACACTTGTACATTCTCATACCAAATGCTGTATGTATATTTTTTTTCTCAGATGCAGCTGGTAATCAATTTAGTTTTCCCCTGGTGAACACCACAGAATTAGGTGTAAAATGCCCCAGCTTCCAGAATCAGGTGTATCACATATAAACTCCCTTCTCAGTAAAAAAATATATGCAGATTTCATAGTAGCAGAGGAAAAGTTTAATATGTTAATCACAGTGAGCCTTTAATGCCCCAAAATCACAAATACACACCTCATTTTCTTTCCAGATTTTCACATCGTTCTTAAGATTATTTAAAGACTCATTATGTCCAGTGTTTGAAATGAACAAGCACGATGCAGCAAAGCTCTCCATGTCTCAGGCCACAGTCCATTTATGTCCAAGTATATTTTTAAGTACACTCATAATCTTAACCCTCTCAGGTAAAAAAACACCACCCAACTCGGAATCTCAGAAAACCAAATACTATCTTTTCCTAATCCTTTGTTATGTTTCCTCCACTGTTTTGACAATTCCTCTCACTACCCAAACTCATCTCTCCTCCCCAGCTGCTCTCCCATCCTCTGTTTTCCTTCATTTCTCTCTCCCTCATCTACTTGCTTTTCCATCTATCCTTGGCTCCCTTCCACACAGAGCATGAATCTCTGGAAAACCAGCTCATACCCGAAAACAAATTCAGTTCAATTAATCAAAGATTATTTTCTCATCCTTACACTTCTTTGATCCGATCTGATTTTACAAAGTGCTGGAATTTTTTTCAGAGAAGAGCACTCAGTCTTGGAAATGGCCTGGCACAGGGGCTCGGGGCTGTTGGTCCAAGAGATTTTCCAGATCCAGGTCTCAAATTTAATCCTGAGAAAGCAGCAATGGCCTCGTGTCCTCTCCCGTGGGGCACACGGAGCTGCGCTAGCGGACGAAGGATGCCACATGTGCTGACACTCCAAAGGGAGCAGAATAGGCTGCTGCTAATCCTTGCAGGCCGACCACCAAGTAGTGACAACCTTTCTGCAGAACCTTCCCGACGTTCTGGGGAGAGAAGTGGGAAAAAGGGATAAAAAAAAGGCAAGGTGATAGAAAATACCTTCACACAAAATCATTCTGACAGCCAATGTCATGGCCCCAGAAAATGAAATTCTCCCACAGCTAACGAGGGCTGGAGAGTAGAAAAACATTTTACCATCTATTTTTATATAGGCACACACCCCCACAGGGTATAGTTAAACTGAACGGATGCAGCCTCCACAGGAAGCCAGGCTTTTACATGTGATTCTATTCAAGAACAAAATTAGTTTAAATTCACCCTACTTTGGAGAAGTACATAATTCCCACATTACATGTTCTAACTATGTTAGTAACCCCTAAAAGCTCATAAGGTGTTAAAACTGGAACTGAACAAGCAGGCAGTAATCACTGAGAATATTTTTATGAAAATTTCATTGCTTTTTGTCAAAATAAAAGGTTTTTTGTCAAAATAAGAAAGCTTTGATCCACATCTGTACACATTTAGAAACTCATCTATGTACTGCACTAGAGATAAACTTGCCATGTAGCATTTAACTGAAAACCTTAATCTAATTTTAATTTCACTTTTGATAGTTTTTGCTCATGTGGCTGCTCACGACTGGGGGATTAATACAATGTGGTCAGATTTGGAGGAATATCAAAATTAAATGTTAGTAACTCTTTATGGTTGTGTGGGACTCTTGTGACATGGAAAACACTGAATCTGAGTAAATACTTCTAAATCAGTGAAATCCAGTCTATATCTGTTCTATTCCTATGATTTCTTAAAGCTGGATTACAGAGGTGCTGGCACATAAAAACCTTCAGCTGCCATGATGCTACTACACAGCTGAACTTTGCTGGATTTGCTCCCATGGAAACTTACTTGAAGGGAGTTAAGATGCCAAAATAAAAAGGCAGCTCGAGCCTGGGGGCAGATCCTGAGGCTGGAGGAGGGGACGCAGGGCCTTCCTTCCCACATCTGCCCCTGCCTCTCTGTGTCACACTGGAGCCTTCTTTCCCCCTTCCTGCCCTTAACCTGCCTACCCAGACCTCACCTGTGCTTCCCTGAGCTGTTCTTTATGCCAGAGCCAAACTGGCAACCCTTCCCCGTGGGAATGTCATCTGACCAACACAAAAGGGAATACACAGTGCCCAAGAATTGACCTGTGCTTTAAACACCATTAAAAGCACCAGCACCATCACCAGCAAAGTGATGACCTTCTGCAACGTAACCATGCTCACAAAACTGCACTGTACGGTTCAGGCCTACAGGCTCGAGACAGCTTCCTACAGCATGGGACCTGGAAAACACAGTGCTGGAAACTCAAAGTATCAACTCCATCATGAAAGAATGAAATATTCTGTTCATTTCTTTGTGAAACAGTAGGATTTGAGAGGCAGTTCCTGACTATGCTGACATCTGTAAACTCAATTTCAAAAGAAATTTTGCCAAGCTAATGGCATTTTCTGCATGTCAGACATAGCAAGCATATCTTTACCAAAATCATGGGGTTTTAATGCAGTAGAAAGTCATGTCTCATGCTAACATCTGTAATCTCAGCAGCAGGAGAGGATTCCTGACAACAGACAGGTTTCTCCTGCTAACACAGGAACTATTTTTTGCTACAAATATCCAAGACATACCTGAGACGTACTTAAGCAACATGAACAAGAGAAAAACAATAGAATTGTTCCACATAGCGGTTTTGTAACCAAAGGCACCCGTCTTCCGGTGGGAAGAAAACCAAACCACCAGACTGTAGGACTTGTGACTTCCCACACAGGAAAGCAAAAGAACAATTTTGATCCAAAATAGTTGTTACAGATGAAGAACAAGCTGCATTTTTTTCTAACCCACAGCAGTGCTTTTTAAGGGTCACCTTAGCCAAGGAATGTCCTCCAGGGCTGTTTACCGTTTCTTTCGGGCACTTCAGTAGAAGGGAAAAAAATGCAGGCCAATTAACTGGAAGTTTTAAGGAATAGTTTTAAAACAATGACGCCGAGGGAAACGCAGAACCAAGCAAGGCAAAGCACCCGTCACATGGATTAGCTTAGTGTCATTTTCACTCCGAAGAGACAGATTTCGTGCTCTTTGATGCAGGCGAGGGTCGGTGTGCGGCCCTCCCCAGCAGCACCGGCTGCCTGCCGGGCAGGTCCAGAGCAAGCCCTGACCCCCACCTCGGAGCCGGGCGCTGGTTCTGAAGTGCCTGCGGAACAATGGGCATTCCGAGAGTCCCTCAGAACTGTTGGAGCCGAGGCCCCGCTGCCCTCCCGGCACCGCAGCCCCCTTGCCGGGGGTCCCCGCGTCGAGGGTCCTCGGGCCGGGGGTCCCCGCTCCGGCCGCCCCGGGCGCGCTGTGCCCTCACCTTCCCGTACTTCTTCAGGCGCTTCCCGTAGGGCCGCTTGCCGGGGGCCCGCGGCGGGCGCAGCGGTTCGTAGGAGCCGGGCAGGATGGCGAAGCGCACCTTCCTGCCCCCGGCGCCCTCCTCCTCCTGCAGCGCCGCCGCCCGCGGGACCCCCGCGG
The DNA here is from genome assembly GCA_013397865.1 of Struthidea cinerea. Classification (NCBI taxonomy): domain Eukaryota; kingdom Metazoa; phylum Chordata; class Aves; order Passeriformes; family Corcoracidae; genus Struthidea; species Struthidea cinerea. Next base: position 119,647 of record VZTI01004081.1, on the reverse strand, counting down.
TGCCCCCGGACCCCGCCGCTGCCGCCGCCGCCTCCTCCTCCTCGCCGGGCAGGATGGAGACCTGGTCCTCGCCGGGCCCACGGCGGGAGAACCTGCCCCTCACCTTGGCGCCCAGCCGCGCACCCACCGTCATGGTGCCGCCGGGCGCCGACCCGTCTGCGCCAACCTCGGGCGCTTCCTCCGCCGCTGCGCCACAGGTGTGGCCGGAGGCGGCCGCCGCCCCCTCCCCGGGGCGGGACGGCTGCGGAAAGAGGCGCCCCGGCCCGGGACAGGCGGGTGAGGGTTGGCGGTGCCCCGGCTCCGCCGCTGTTCTGGTGCGGGAAGCCCGGGATTCGAGCCCGTTGGCTCAGCGGGGACAGGTGAGAGCTGAGGGGGCGGCACAGCCCCGCACCGCCCCCGGGCTGCTTCGGCCTCGGCGAGACCCTTGGAAGCTCCTTCCGTGGCACCGCACGCACTGCCCCGGCCCACGGCAGCTCCAGGAGGTCACGCTCTTTCCCCGTCAGAGAAAAAGGCCAAGCTCCCTGGACATTGCTCAGTTATAGGCGTTCCTATTAAAGGCACGGGTAAACAGCCTCTTCTGCATCCTGGGCTGGTTTCGGCTACCCCTGGCCAAGGGGAAAGTGCCGAAGAAGTTTCTCAGTGGCTTTTGCCCAGATGCTGGGGGAGGCTGTGATTGCCCCACCTCTGCGGCTGGGGTGCTGCAGTGTAACAGCTGCCTTTCCTAAGCGGTGTTCCTCACCTGGGTACATCCAGAAATGCAAAATTGTATAGGGAGGATAGATACAACTTATTAAACCAGTTGGTGTATTTATCAACATTTGATACGCATATGAACACTTTGGACAAGCAGATGGAACACAGGGACAGACTAATCCTTTACCTTGGATTTTTATTAGGGGAATAAAGCCTTCAACCTGTGCCTCCCCAAGATGTATGCATAACATTCGAGAAGTAAATCCTGCACTCAACACTGTTATCTGCTCCAAGGACAATGATTCACCACCTTCACAGCTCCAGAAAGCCATGTAAAGAACAGCGGGGCCACGTCCCTGAAGGGTGGGAGATGTGAGCCAAGTCTCAGGACTATCACTACAGAAGTGCTCTGTCCCTTCCCCTATTTCATATTGAAGGTGTCACCACTCCTGTTACCATCGTCCAGTTTTTAAGTATCCAAAAGGTTGAGGCAGGACACGATTTCTGTGCTCCGAGGACCAGTCCCAAAGGGACACCTCCCACAGACCATTGTGTGACCCTGGGAACTCCTCCTTCCTCTGGGCTCTGGCTTTGGCAGCGCCTACAGGGCCCATTTCTGAGCCACTCAGTTCTTCCCCCACCTCCCACTCAGTTCTTCCCCCACCTCCTGGGGCCAGATGTTGCGCTTGCCTGCATCCCGGAGGTGCAAGTGTGTCCTGAACACTGCAAAGACAGTGAAACAGAGCAGCACCACAGGTCCACAACGATTGCACGGGGGGAAGGGGGGTGTGGGGGCGCAGGAAGCAAATTTTGCACTGCTGTAGCTTTTCATGTGCTACTTTCTTATATAGTTTGAGGTAATTGTTTGATGCTGATTAAGCAGCAGCATCAAGAAATAAAATATCAATAATCTGTTCAGCAGCTGTTAAATAGGAACCTTCTTTCTTGTTAACCTGAAGCTATCTTGAAAAATCTTAAAGAAATGCATTAAGTATTTTTCAGGGGCTTTGAAAAGTGTGTACGTTCAGGTTTTCTATATAGAGCCAATAGGGAATGTATACTTGCCCCTAAATGAGAAGCTCTGAGGTAGATAATTTTTCACTATCTTCCCAAGAGGGGCAGACCTTTCCCCACAGACTGGGTTTGTACCTCATGAGTTTGCTTCCTTCTCCAGAATACAACTATCAAAACCCTCATAGAATACAACTCTCTGCTGAGATTTAGCGTCTCCATATGCATGGTGGCCAGGGAATCCCATATTCTGAGATGCACAGGTCCAAGGTACCCTTAGGTGTACAACACCAGATACCAAAACCTTTGTCTAAACAGCTCATGGAATTTCAGCATCATCCCTTACCATACAGCATAACAACCCCACTTTGTTCTCCAGCAGTGTCACTCATTCAGTGGACCAGGAATGACTCTTTATTGTATTTTTACTGATTTAAATACATTTTAATGTTTTTAAACTGGACTGCGTGAAAGGGGATGCACCGAATTTGGAAACATCCGTATACCTCAAAAGAAATAATGCAAAAAAAACCCCCAACCCAGACCAGCAGAACCATGCAGTAACCCCACTGCTCACCCTCCACCCATCCCAAACACCCCCCAGAGACACTGCCAACAAATTACAATTGAATTCGTGAGGCCTCTGAAGATTCAAGGCATCCCTATCCCTGCCTGGAGCTGGGAAACATGCTGTGGCATTTAAAACTTTCATATTTCTAAAGTTAAAGCTGTGCTGATAAAATGCCACACCAGCCCCCTCCCACATGGAAGCTGGGAACATTTGGATCTGAAATGCAGCTTATCCCACTGTTGCCTAAGGAGTAACTTATGTATAAACAGGTCCAGCACAAGGCAGCTGTTGAGGCCGCCCAGAACCAGGCACTGAGGTTGGGTAGGCACCATCTCACTGATCCCAGACTAAGAAGACTCTGCTTGCCAAGAAAACCAGAGACTTTTTTCAGAACTGCTTTCTCCGATCTTCCCATCTTATTTGTGCTGGGGCAGCAGAAGATTTGGAAAGCCAAATGCTGCAGTGGTATGCACCTACACCTTTCGCACTCAGACTGTGTCCTTTAGGAAGTTCCTGGGGTATTTGCTATGGAGAGCCTTAGGTGGGTCACAGCTCATCTTCCAGCAAGGCAAAAGGAGGAGGGCAGCAGGGTTTAGGAATCAGGGCGGTTTCACACTGCTGGCAGTCAGTGGACAGAACACCATTTGCAAACTGCCCTGATACACAAACATTAAACTGGCGGAGCCACATTTCATGGGAGAGTTGAACTAAAAATCTGTCAACTCTGTCCTCTGGAAAAGCTATCTGTGTTTTACGGAGCATTGCTACCATCTCTGGTTATACGGAGTGGTGAAAACCAGTGACAATCTAGGGCAAAGTTAGCCATGGAAAAACAGCGCCTGTAAAGCAGGAAGCTTTCCTAAGTACTTAATCTACTGTCTCACAGCATGACCTATATTTTTTCCACTGAACCTTCTGAAAAGGCAAAGGGTTTTGTTTCACGACCAAGTTCATACATTATCTTAGATTAGCATCACGGTTACATTCCAGTTGTGTATTTTAAAGAAAAATTGAGCATTTATAGACATTTACGGGTAAACTGGGCAGACACACAACCCCCTCCTCCCCAGGCTGATTTCTGGTGAATTCCTGTAAAAGCTCCTGGACATCCATTAATGCTAAACCACTGATAGTTTCTGAACAGTGCAGGACCACTGAACCCAAGCAATCCTAATCCTGAATTCACACCATGCTGAAAGATGGAGCCTGTGCACCTTTGAACTGTTTTGTTACCTGCAGTAATGATTTTATAAAGGGCAAACAACAAGTATTTTAGTATGAGAACTGTTCAAGTAAGTTTTAATAGAGTGCACCAGTGAATCAAGATGACTTGCATCAGATTTTGTTTCAATGAACATCAGATTAAAAAAAAAAAGAAAAGGGGCTACAGTTCTTTCTTTCCAAACACCACCCTTTTTCTAAGGCAACAATACACGTCCATTTCCGAACATAACTGTTACATAGGAAAGCTACATCACAGTACAGTATGTAAAGTCCATCTCGGTCAAGAAGCCATTAGAGAATGGCACATTTACTACACTTACAGCTTTCTAACTTAGGGTTACAGAGTTTACCACAGCTTTTTTTTTAGTTTTTATTTTTTAAAGTGACAATTTCTTAATGAACTTTCTATTCTTCACAAGAGTGTGCAGATGGGGCCCATATGTTGATATTACAGTAATTACGACATTAAATAACATTGCACAACCAACCTCTATGGTTAATTCAGTACAAAAGAACAAGTATTAAAATGTACCAGTACTAGTGGTTTTACATAGTTTATAATCATTAATTATGAAGGAAAAAAAATGTGGGGCTGTTTTTTTTTTTCTTTTCTGTAGGCAAGTGCCTAATTACAAAGCTGCACATTACAGGCATAATGATGTGGAATAAATACAAGAAATCTGGTAAAATATTAAACACAAACAGGTTACATGGGAACAAACTGTACAACCACAAAAGCATAAATCAACAATTTATCATTATAAACAATGTATGTTTAGCTGTAAAATATTATGTGGAATTGCATGTACTCTTCGGGGCACATGTTCCAAAAGCCAAGCTAATTCCTGAGGTGGTATTATTAACTTATACAATTGGTCAACACTTCAGATTATCTTGTGCTATTAAAGAGTCCCAATGTTAATATATTTCCATAAAATGGAATTTGTAGTATTCTGAAGGCAGCAAATAAGTGATATTTTACACCAAGATATTCAAATGAAATAATTCCGGTTCCCCATTTTGGTGCTACATTTGTTAATGGGCCATGGGAATAAGCATTGGAATTTGCAGACAGAAATCACTTATGCCTGGTTTCTGTTCCCCCACAGCTCTGAGCTGGCCAAAGGCAGAACAAAGTTTCTAAACTGTAAGTGCCAACACTGTAAACATGTTTGTCTCTTTTTTTCAACTAAACACTGTCCAATAACAAGGATAAGAGCCAAAGATAAGCAGGAACAGTCTCATGTAGAACAAAAGCCAATTACTCATTGACTTTTGGTTCAGCTCATGAACAATTTTTAAATAATTAAAAATGGTCATGCTACAGTTGTGAAAACTAGTTTTGTGCATTTGACTCAGGACACAAGTTTTTTAAAAAACGCATGGTAGAGGTAAGACTTATAAAACCCACCAAAAATGTAAATGATAGGGAAGAACTTTTCCAACTCAAAGCATCAAACATACATTTCTGTGCAGAAATCTAGACAACTATACAAGATCTGAATTTAAGCAGTCATCTTTTTATTATACAACTCTATGAACATAAAATGAACAGAATGCTCTATATACTTACCTGTACATGTGAACATAACTTCTTTAGCTACAGTTATTTAATATAGGTCATACTGGATTTAACTTTACAATTCTGAATAACTATGTATAACCTTATTGCAATAAGGGCCATTTCTACATGGGGAGTTTCACAGGCCAATCACATTAGGCGAAACCAGTACATTCAAAGTGTAGATCATGTATGAATCTTCCCTGATCCCAAAGAATTTAGGTTCTCTTTACAGCTTAAGCTCATTTGCTATCTTGGATGCAATGTTCTTAAATGCGATAGAAGTCCCAGATATTCTCTTGAAGCGAACTCCATTGAGCGACAATCGTGGCAGTTTGCAGACTTCCATCTCCCACTGAACAAGGCTGTCTTGTCGTGCATCACCGTGGACACAGAAGAGCAAAAACCTCTCTTTTTGTTCGTAATCACAGTTATTAGCATCTAACACTTTCCGAATCTCTCTCATCATATCGTTCGGGTCCATAGAACTCGTGGTCTTCATACTCCACGTGAACCGCAAGGAGCGTGGCTTCGAATCTTTGCTATCCTCCTTCTCTCTGTCTTTAGGCTCCCCAGAAACACTCCTGGAACAAGTGACATACAGCAAAGTCAAAACCAAAGCAGTGTAGCCGGGAGAGAGAAGAGAAACACAGTTCTTGAACAGGGGTTTCTAAACTGCCATTGAGATGCCACGAGTCACGGGCAAGCTAATTCAGGGAGTTGGATGGACACTGCTGGAACAGTCCTGCACCACGTGCTGCACACATGTGCTCAGCACAGCACCATGCCACAGTAGTGGCATACGGCAAAGCAAGTTTGGAAACCCCTGCTCTACAATGTTCTGATGACAACATGTGCAATGGTAACTGCAGCAGACACACGTTACTCCATACTGCTCCAAAGAAAGTGGAATCTATGTAAAAGCATGACTGAAGTTCTGCTGATTTCATGATCTGGAGCATGCCATACACCAACAAAACTGAAGTTGAGGGACACAATCCTGAAGCGGAAATCATACTGTAAAAGCAGCAGAGGAAGAAATCCCACCCTGCAATTCACAAGTCTTTAGTTAATTCCCTCCCCTCTTTTCTGCCTTCCCCCCCCCTTTTGTATTTGTTTAGATTTTTGACCTCTCTCTGTGTCAAAAGACCTTATAATAACGTGTTTTATTTTAATCGATGAGGCAGAATTTTGGACTGTAATTTGGTTGTAAACAGCCTGTTGGTCACCATTTGAGTACATGGCCAGCAGCTTTTATGCGTAAGAAACAGCGACGTGTATTTTACAAATACAGACACAAAGTATTTTATTTGATAAAGGACAAAATTGCAAGGGAGCAATTCCAATTAATGCTCTTAGTCTGATGCTTCCTTATCAAATAGATTACTTGTTCCATTACAGGAAACATTTTGAGAACCAGCACTAATTACTTTAAAGTAATTCCACAGTCAGCTGTATCTGTTTGTGCCCCAGGTACTCCTGATGCTGATGCCTCCCCAGCCATCACTGGGGAAAGGTGCTGCCCTCATTTTGAGTGTATAAACAGTCATTATTCAGAGAGGAGTCAAAACAAGCACTTTTAATTTAACTTTGTGTGACCCCCAGAGAACCACATTGATATCAAAGGATAAAGCAGGGATAAGATCTCAAATGACTTTTTTAGCCCAAAACAGACACTGTAGGATGACAAAAAGCAGAGAAAGCTAGAGAACGAAAGCAAGAGCCGAAAGCAACTTTACACTTCGGTTGAACACTGTCTCTTTTCCCTTTCCACATCCAAGAATTTGACAGCTAATAGACTCTGAACTGAAAAGGGCTAACTTAGATAAATGCATTGTGTGTTATATACAGTGTATCCTGTTAAGAATGTGCTGTTTAATTTTTTTTTTTAAACAGAGGCTTTCTGTTTTGAAAACTAAATCAATACTTTCTGTAAGTGACCAGTTTAGAATGAATGCAAACTACAATGCCTGTTCATTAGAGAGCAGAAAAATAAAGAGGTATGCACTGTGCTTAAGCACACCAAAAATGCGGAGCCAAATGCTGAAACATGGCAAAAGAGCAGATATACTGGAAAATGAGCATATGAAGGAATGTTTTATTGCTAACAAAGCATCTGTAGATTTGTGTACAGTGGTTGCCACAGAAATTCAATATTTGGTGGTCACCACCCCTTTTGTCTGAATGTCACTTGCTTTATTTCTCAGAGCAAGTGACATTCATTTCTCAGGGACTATAAGGTGTTTACTTATGGCAAGCAGCAGCTTTAATAATGAGCACGGTATGTAACTATAGTAAAAATTTAATAGATACATATACACACAGACACACGAAGTATTTACACTGTCCACTGAAACCAAAAGTAAACACCATTAAATATTTGTAAGTCAAAACATGATTTTAAGTGCCTAAAGGATTGGTTAACTCCTACAGGGGGCTTTATTATTCAATGGAATACACTTACATAAAGTTTTATATTAAATACTTCGCAAGAAAGCAGAAATGAGGGATATAAAGGACCTCACCAAGACCCCCTCCCCCCAAATAGAAAACATTTTTGAAATACAGAATACTTAAGCACTATTCTCTTTTACATCCTGATTAAAAGGCTTTAAGAAATCACTTGATTCGAAAGACCTAGGAGCGAAGTATTAATAGTGACTCCTCACCTTGAGGTGTCAGTTCTGCCACTGGCTTCGCCTTCACTTGGATCCCTCAAAACAAAGTTAAGGTTGAGATTCAATGATAAAGGTGAAAAATAAAAGTTAAGAAAACCTACACCTAAAACAATGTTAAATAGCTACTGACGAAAAAAAAAATCAGTATAATAATGTCAAGCCTAATACTGTTTAATAGTATTTTTCACAGCTGTAATTTTAGTTTCCCTTTATGACACCTTAGCTTTCTTCAGCTCTGACATGTAATTGTTTTATTTTTTCCCCAACGGATGGCAAAATTAACATGTTGTTCTGAACCTACTGCAGACAGAGCAATGGCCACATGTAATTCCAGCAAGCACAGAGGCGCAGTTGGTCAAGGTGGTCCGGGGGGCTCCACTCTGCACCCTTGGGGGTCAAGGCCTTCGTATCTCAGTCCTGAAAGCACTTTGAGACAAGCCCATGCTTAAGCACACAAGCAATTAACAAGATGTGCCTAAGAGTTTGTGAGACCAAATGTTTGAAGCCCAGTTCAGGAAGGTTACTTCAACATCTGCTTAACTTTAAGCAAATCAGCTGTTACACTGACTCCAGTGAGATTACCAGAGAGCTCAGGATTAAATGCATCTTTAACTTGTTGCATTAGAGCTGTGCTTTGCAAGGAACTGTTTTATATTATGTCTTTTTGGTACCAAGCAACTTGAAACATCTCCCCAGATTGTGTAAGCCACCTAGGTATGTTCCTAGTGCTGCTGTACCAACATTTTGGCACCTAATTACAATTGCCTGATTAACGTAATACCTTCAAAACACAAATACTTTAGTAACTAACACCAGGGAAGTATCATTTGACATAAACCATTGATTCAAAATATTTCAATACCCTATTCACTAAGCATTCTCATTATGTATTTATTTTATATACTTACCAGAAAAGGCATTTACCCTTGTCAAAAGTTAGTAAAAAAAGTCTTTCATGACACCTTCTAGTCAAAGTATGCTTTAAACCATTATTTCCTGAACAGTATAGAAGTTAAAAGTTATGTGATCCAACTCAAAGAACAGCAAAAATATAACCCCCTGGACCTCCACCCATGTAATCCCAGCCATTAAGTCTCAAACAACTCAAATTAAAAAAAAAAAACAAACCATCAAAACACCCCACCATCACCAGAAACAAAACAAACACACATCCTACAGGGCCATGACAAAATATACTTTTAACAGTATAAAACATACTAGGAAATTTTATAAAACCTTCTATAATAAAGTTAAATTTAAAATACAGCAATTTAAGAGATCTTAATTCTAAACATATAGTCCAAAATATTATTTTAATATTGTAGTTTAAGATAGTGAAAATACTATTTCTTTGATCTAACTCTTAAAAAAATTCAATATACCATTCCTTGCAAATAACAAGGAGCTATTACACAAAAAAGCAGCCTGTGCTCTTGAAGTTGATTAGTTACTCAACAGAAAATACCTTTCTTCCCATTAGAAATCTACACTGACAACAGTTGACTAACTTTTCCGTAATATTTTTTTTCCTCTTTGAAATCAGAGAACAATTCTCTCCTTGCAACTATGTAAGTGCTGGAGATACCAATAACAGAGGATCATAGTCCTGTATTTTCAGGTTTCTGGAAAAAGAAAACAATTCATATGCTTTTTTCTTTTTAGGTCTTCATAGGAGATATTATTTAGGCACACACTGATGCACTATCAGCTCACTAGGTGAAATAAATTTTGTGAGGAGCATCACCGCATTTCCAGCTTTCTCTCTTCTCTTCCCTTGTAGTACCACCTTATGCAATTCATGATATTTTACCTACAAATTTGCAACTACTAGCTTAACCTAACTTTGAATTGATCTTTTTTTCCCTACACACAAGTGATAGGATTCAGGGCATAACAGGATGATTCTGCAAGGAAGGAGAAATTTCCAGTATATAATTGTGTTGTAAAGCTGAGAATAATGCAGTATGGACACACCCATAAATAGGCTTGAGCATTAATAGATAAAACACTGATAGAAAGAGGAAAACTGAAAAATTAAGTCCCTTTTTGGGAAAGCTCTTGTGACTGCTAAGTCAACAGTCACTTGATATTAAACAGAGTATTTGAAAATCTATCTCAGCACCTCTCCTCATAGTATTATTACTGTTAGCATTATCAGAGGAATGAATGCAGACCCAGGATGTGTGGGTTTACTTTTTTCAGAAACCTGAACTTACATTTGAAGAAGCTGGTGACATAAAACAACAGCCTGTATGATACTGAAATACTAGTATTTCCACACTTCCAGACTTCTGCCTGCTTCTACCTTCTCATTTATTCACAGATTTAAGAATTACCTGACATAACTCATGAATACCTATTCCTTTCAAGGACAGCAATAAAATGGTTGTAAATATAGCCCTTGCAACAAACTGCATCCAATTAAAAAAGTAAAATATTGTTAACACTAAATAATTACTCATTTTGAAGTCACTGTTTTCAGTATTCAAATTAATTTGATTTTAATTTAATTGTATCATAGATGTGACACAGGAGCAAAAGCCCCTTTTGAGCAGCGTTCTCTTGCTCCTATAAGATAAAGAAGCAGAATAGCTGCTCAAACAATGGTTACAATATGTACAGAGAAGTGAAACAAGGCAGATGCGGGAAGGTACACAAACCAAGCAGCATTCTAACTAAATTTATATTCACTTCAGAGTTACACTGGAAATTGTCAAAGACTTCGCAATTAAAGCCCTGGCTACAGGCTGGGCTTCTATAAATTTTTTTTCTCTTAAAACGCGAGGTACCAACCTGCGAACAAACTTGGAGGTGATCTTGCTGATGATGCCAGTGGATGTCCCCCTCCTGGCGTGTGCAAACGCCCCGGTCTCGTGGGACGGCGAGGCGGGCGGGCCATTGTAGGTGGCGTTGCGCCGCTCCCGAAGCTGCTCCCCGTGGAAAGTGCTGCGGCTGGAGCTGCCCCGGGGAAAGCGGGTCCGGTCTGGAGTGGTAGTGCTAATGCTATGAGCAGATGGGGAGGCAGCAGGCACTCTTTGAGTTGCACTGCTGGGAAAACAGAAGCATAAATAACGAGAAAGACTAGGCTAAAAGCCCTCCTACATGACAACTGTTTCTCAAAGACAGGAAAGAAACCCTTGCTCTTGATTCTTGTTAAAAACTGAATGTGCTACTGATTTGCTTTTATGATTCATACTCAGTTTGATTTTACAATGAAAATATCTCTTGATTATTTCTATCTCAAATATTAGAGCTGTTAAAAAAAGTAGACACAGATAATAGGACAAAGGAAAAAGGTAGAAAAGTGTAATGGGATCTGAAATGTTCCCAGCTCTCTTCTGGAAAAATGTGCTCATTAACACCCTTAACACAAGCACTCCCAAAAAACTTAATGGATACTTCTTCAGTCATAACCTGACAGAAATAAATGTATAAAGCTGTTCAGGCAGTTAATAGTAAGAACAACTATACTGCGGTGCTTTCAGACGCCAATGAGCTCAGCAACCTACAAATCAGAGAGGTTAACATTCCAGTATTTAATTTCAATTTATGGTGGTCTGTGTTGCATGGTTCCATCTTAAGTAGTCAAATTTTTAACTACTTAAGTTTTCCAGAAGTTTCCAGAGGGAGGCAGTCAAGGAACTTTTTTAACTGTATGCAAATGCGTGCCATGAACAAAACCAGGCTTAAATCATCTGTAATTCCCGGGATACTCGAGCAAGTTTAAAACCAGAACACAACGTGGCAGTTTTGACTGGATTACAAACACTTAGAGGTCTATCATGAACTGAACAACAGCATTTCTGAAGTGCACAGCAATGAAGAAATGCCCATCAACCTGTTACCTTGGTCGGTAAGCTTCAGTACCATCTTTGATGGTTGGCAGTGTGACTTTGATAGGGTGACCAGAGGCAGACATAGACTTTTGATGCCGAGGGCGCGTGGAGACAGAGGCCACTGCAGAGCCTGCAGAGGATGTGCTGCTTGCAGACATTTCCGTCAGGCTTTTGCCACGGCAGCAAGGCAGCAGGGATGGACAAACGACAAGGGAAAAGAAAGGTTAGTGTAAAACCCCTTAAAAAAGAGAAAATAACTAATTTCTTCTTTTAGAACTCAGCAGTGCTGTTTAATTAAACAGAAGACTGAGTGACCAGGCTGCCTTAATCAGCTGAAGTAAAGAATACAGAATTCTGAGAAATTATGATCATCCATAAATGAATTGTCCATATATGCTAAGTTAGGCCTTTTCATTCCTCCCAAGATTAAAGCTTACCCACACATTATTCAAAGTAATGAAGAAGGACTACAAAGAATACAAGGACATAATAAAAAATACTGAAAAAGAAATTCACAAAGACTTAAACAGAGTCATTAAATAGACCCTCCTTTTGTGAATACCCTTATTTACAGTTAAAACAAACATCTAAAACTTGAAACCTTTGCAACTGCTATCACATTATCACTTGGAAGTGACTGGTTTTTAAAGGACCAATTTGTCCTTCTCCTCTGGACTATCCCAGACACTGCTGGGCTGAGTCAACCCTTTCACAGTACAGTTCCTTCTACCAGTACTTTTATTTCTCCCTCCTTAAGTGGCAAGAAAGATGAAAGTAGTGGCAAAACGATTGTGCCATTAATTTTTAAAACAAAAGTCAAATGAATTAAGGCAAAATACAGCTTTGCCTCTACAAGCATAAGTGAAATTGTATCAATAATGTATTAGCAACTGGAGTCCCACAGCCAAATAATATCTGTAGCAAAGAGGTAAAGATTTCAGATGAACAATTCAATGACACAAGACATTCAGCTACACCAAATCCAAATTCATTTGCAACACAACATCTTGTAGGACAGGCAAATAATACAACTCAAAAGAAAATTCTTCCTCATTTTTCAGAATATGCTTTAAGAACTGGGCACGATATTCATTGCACTCATGAAAGGAACAGGGATTAAGAATCTTTCAACACTATAGAAAAATTGAATTGTAAAATCAAAAATTTTGAAAAAATCCCTTCTCTTCATAGTGCTTTATGCATGAAATCTCTTGAAAGAAAAATATCTATGTGAGATCAGAAAAAATTTTGTAGTATCTATTTTAACCCTCTATGTAAAAAACATGTTACCTTCTTTCTTTTCAAAAATGGATTACTACCCTTGTTCAAATATTTGAAACTATACACAAAACTATGGGAAAACACTTTTGAAAGCTCCCATCCAATAATTTGAAATTAAAGTGCTTTAAGGAAGTATATTAAAAAGCAGAAAACTAATTTTAAGTGTTTAGTTAAATAGCTGTATTTTACGTGTTCCACAGCTCATCATTTTGTTGTAGCTGAACGACCCTATAGTTCTCTGATTTCCAAAATTGTACGCATCATTAAAAAATTCAAACACTATGACAGAAAACAAAAGAAAACTAGTTTACTAGAATATGCTATTTTGTGCTATGAATTTTTTTGTTCATTTTACAGTAACTGTTGTATTTGAATAGCTTAAAAAGCACCAGAGTAAGACCTGTTATTTGAATCTAAAAACAAAATTGGATTTTTATTACTCTCCAATAAAGCCAGTATTTTATTTTTCAGTCAAGTACAGGGGTTAAGTAACACCAGGGATGAACAAAAGATTTTTAAAAAGACTAACTGGCAGTGTTAAACACAATGCTACTTAACAAAACATACTAAACTGAGCTTGTCATCCCACAAATAGACACAAACGGGTTACCATCACTATGAAAACATTATTTAGGCCAAAAGCTTATATTGAAAACAATTGACAAATTTTAACCATTTAAGCTTTTTGAGTGATTAGGGAGGAAATGAAAAAGGATCAGGCTACACTGTCAGAGTAATCCATCTGAAGCTCTCCACAGCATAACTGCCCACTTAGCAATTAGTTGTTAGCATAGTTACTTCATCCTATGTCAGAAGACAACCCTCAGTAATCAATGTGATTCCATAAAAAGAAGCAAAGGCCGACTGACACATAGCTTAAAAACTCACCACAAAGAAGCAGCAGTGGAAGATGAAAACATACACTTGGACTTTTATGTGTTTCACACTGTGATTCATAATGGTATTGATTAATTGCATAACCTGCTTCTTCTGTGCCTCAGTTCTTCTACCCAAACTAATAAACAAGGAAAGTTGAACAATACCTGTTGTCCTTCCCATTCTGTATGGCAGAATAGCGATCTGAAGAACGTTCACAAACGTAAGTGTTCCTCCTTGTCATTCCACTGCCAGAAAACACATTATTCTAGAAGGAAATTAAGACTAAAGTTAAATTAAATACTTTCTTCTACTGCATATCCTGCTGTACAAAAATCTAAGCATTGGAAGAAGCAAATCAAAACAGCGTTTGAGCCACTTATGTATATTGTTAATGCTTTCAAACATACTAAGTCAATCTGTCAACACAAATCCTTTAGATCATCAGCTGTTTTTTCCAATAGCTCATTCACCATCTCATTACTGCACCATTGAGAATACACTGAGAGAACACAAGGAAGTTTAATTTTGCTGACACACGCTTTAGTAAGTATTATTATGCAATTCCCACATACTGTCTTCCTGTATTATTTGTCCCTGGGATCAAACAAACCGGGATCCCAGAGAACACACCTGTGGCTGGCTGAAAGGCTTTCCTGCACAGCATGATTTTCCAATAAGGGCTCCAGTTTGTTGCCCCTGTCAAAAGAGCTTTCAAGAGGAAAATGGAAATACTATCACTGTATGCCAGTCAACCCAGAAACTATGATGCAGATAACATGGCAAATATGTCTTGTAGCAACAAATACTGATGGTATTTCTTTGTCACTAATTTCAGTTTGGATACACTTCATAAAATAACCACAAACATTCTCTTCATCCCTACCACGCACAGATGAGCTGCTGACGGCTTAGCGTTAGTACATGACATAATTCTCACTTTTTAATACAGTACATACTGAATTTAAGGTGGGAGAGGTTGCACCGTGCTAACATTACATTCTGATGCCTGCTGGCAAAAGATTTCAAATACCCTAGACTCAGGTACTGTAGGACATCATGAACTCTGCAAGATTTACTGTGTTTAGGTCTCCCTCATCTGCAGTTTTTCAGCATTAATAAGAGCCCACAGAGACCACTTAATAAACTATTTTAAGGCCAAATTGTAAAGAAGATTAACAGCAGTAACTGTTTGTAAAATTAAACTCTCCTGAGTTACACAAATATGACTGAAGGTGATAAATGTGTTTTTAAGAAATTCTGCCTTTCCTAACATCACGTTACCCCCAAAGATACACAAAAATATTTTTAAATTATCCACATTAAATTAGCTTTTTTCATTTTAAATGTTTGAGTTTTAAACAAAAATATTCACTAGCTGTGTAAGCTGCTCAACCTTGAACTACTATTGTAATATCAGACATCAATATTCCCTAATCATGCCAATCACAAAGCCTTTCAAAGCCCCCAAAGTAGTAACAGATAAAAATGCACTAATATTGAAGTTGCCATTAGCAAGTAAATCAATTTCTCATTCTTCATAGCAAAGATACTCCATTTAATTAGTTCTCACAAAGCAGAGAAATGCTTGTGACATATCAGCTTGTACCACACATGACTCTAATCAGCTTTGGGGCAACGTAGTTTTGGAAAAGCTCAGATAGAAATCTCATCTTAGAAGACTCAGAGTTCCTGCATGCAATCCATACACCCATAATTTCAAAGACTCTTGGTGGGGGGGGGTGTGGGGGGGGTGGGGAGACAACAACTGTATTTAAAATTTTAAAAAAAAATATTTAAAGCATGTGCAGATGTATTGCAGACACAGCCTACAGAACATTAGGAGTTAAATGAACTTCAGCATTTATTTTACTTTCAGAAAATTGTAGTAGAAATGTACATCATCTTTCCAGAATATCCAAGATGGGAGCACACAGAATCCCAAAGGACAATGAGAATTCCTGCTGCCAGTCTACTGTATTAAAATAGACCAGTCTCCTAAATAGTACAAAATATACTTGAATCTTAAATCATGATTCATGCAGATTTTTTTCTCCCCACATGAACTCTTGCTCCTACGTAGCTGGTTAAACACCATGCAGTACTTCTTCACTTTTAAACACCAATACAACTGCACAGGAATTACCACAAGGCAAAGTAGATGCTTTCACATTAGAAGAGACAGACTCTCTTATTTGTAACAAAGGTGTTTGAGGCAGTAATATGATAGCAGCTTACAGAACTGTAAGTCTCATAACAGAAACGTTAAGAAATTACTAATTTATTAGTTCAGTTTCTTAATACAACAGCCAGGTTGTAAATCATATCATCAGCAGGCACATGTACCAGGGAACAAGTGGGTTGTTCCCCCTCATCTCACCCCATTTCTGAAGTCCAAAATGAAGTGATTTCAGAAAACCAAACAGCCAAATTTACACAGGAAGTTCATCAGAGATATTATGTAGGATTAATCAGATGAAATCTCTGATTCGGAAGTCCCTTGACTTCCTTGTAGATAGACAAGCATTAGAAACTAGAAAAAGAGCACTCCATATTGGATCCATTCTTATGTTCTTTCCTTAAATATCCAGTATTTTTCTTGACAGAAACTGAAGTTTGCCCAAGTGCAGACATTCTCATGTTTACTGTTATGTTAGTGTTAGAAAAAGTAACGTTGTGGGGGGAAGGGCAAGGTTTATTTTAAAAGGCATCCACTGTAGCCTATTTCTGTCTGCCAGTAAAAGCTACCAGAAATAGACTTAGTGGCTTATTCTGTACCCATTATGTCTATAGTAACCTTGTGCTGCACATTTTGTTTAAATAGGGAAAAATAAATATAACAAGCCAGAAGCACACCCAACTCACACTGGTAACTGCACTTGACTTCTTTCTTTCTGGACCCACAAGTGGACTTGCAGCCATCTCTCCTTTGGATCCCACTGTAGTGCTGCCAAGTTTGCGTGAGACATCCTTGTCCCAGTCTTCTTTCTGTTCACTCTCCACACTATTTGCCTGAGACCTTTTTGTGTATGACACAGCAGGAGGAATCGAGGGGCCAACTGCCAAATAAAAATAGAATTAATAAATATCTAAAAATAATCACTGCATTTTTCTTGGCCAAAGTAGTCTAAATATAATTCCCTGAGTCCAAAAAAAGCATTTGAACAACTCTGACGGCAAACTCAGCACACAGACCAACCTACTAAATCGAGCTGTGACAGCCTGTGTTCTTTTTACCCACTCTCTCTTCACTACCAATTTGCAGTTCAGAATTACTTCCAATTTCACAGCAATATGTAAAACGTAGAAGAGCATTTTAATTCTCGTTTTAAATCCAGGCAATTTGTACCATATTATGAAAAAAGGAATTAAATGACATTTTTCAAATTTTTGTTTAGTACTTTTTGCTGGATACCTTTTCCTCTAAATACTATGAAAGATTGTTTTTCCCTGAATACCCCAGGACTACTTTGTTCACAAGCATGTTTATACTTGGAAAATACCACAATTCTTTTCCCCACATCATTCTTTAAAGTGTTTTGGGAAAACTCCTCCGTCAGTAGACTTTTACATTCCTTTGAAATAAAATCACATCAGCTAACAATTTTCACATAGGTTACTTTTTTTGGGGGAAAAAAAATACAATATTACTCATTTACATATAATGTAAACGAGGCAGAGAAAAGGGCCAAACATTTTAGAAATATTTATACCAATTTGACAGCTGAGGGAAAAAAAATCATCTTTCATTTTATGTTTTAAATAAGTATTCCTTTTTGATAGAAGCATTTTCACCTGAAAATGTTTCCTGAGTACTTGGTAAAATTGTTATCTCTTGGAAACAAACAATTTGGCTCCACAGCCAAAGGTAATGACAAAATAATTGGTTTGCTGCCCTCGGGGTTATCCAGAGCAACAGCTGACATTAGTTCCTAACCAGAAAACACCCTCACTGTCTCATTTAGAGAGTCAACCAAGTAACAAATCCAAAGAAGTAGATCTGTGAGGTGCACGGATCCAGATGTACCACGGAAGCGTTCATACAGAGACACATCACAGACAGCAGGATGAGCTACACAGCAAACACACAGAGTGGGGGCCCTGCCAGGTTCATACAACACTGCCTATTCCCACTAAGCTGTGTCTAAGTTTTCTTGTTGGAACATCATCCCCACCGTGATCGCTGAATCGCCGCTGTTTCTGGTTGGTGGAGATGCTCCGCTGGACCTTCAGGTGAGCGGGAGACTGCACCGAGCTGTTGTTGAGGTCGCTGCTGGGACGAGACCTTTGACCCAAGTTGCTGCTGGACAAGGAATCGCCTGCTTCAAACTACAAGAAAAACAGGTTTTCAAAGCATAAACGAAATTCAACACTACTGGTACTTTTATGGCATTATAAAGCAAAAAGTTCCAATCAAAGGCTTTTTTTTTTTAAATTTAAAATTGTATCCAGAGTTGAATATTCTTCAAGATTAATTTTATCACTTCATCTGTGTTAAATGTGCTTTAAAAACACATAGCTAAAGCTAAGTAGTTAATGAATTCTCAAAATAAAATTAGAAGAATCTTGTCAGAAACAAAAACGGTGCTATTTTAAAACCTAAGCCACGGAATGGCTTTCCCTGCCTTTTTTTATTTTAAAGCCTAAGAGCATTCATAGCTCCAGAACAATTTTGAAATGCATTGGACTGAGTCAGAAGGACTAAAAAAGCAAGTACTGACTAAAGGATTCTTTATGGCTTTCAAAACATCTTTATAAGGTCTGTAACTCAGCCACTGATTTGTTCATATCTAAGAAGCGTAAGTTCTATGTAAGAGCAGAGGAAAAGACAAATATCTTCTTCCAAGCAATTTGAGCCAAAATGATTTTAGACAGATTCCCTCCATGCTCTGCCATCACTAGGGATTTCTGGCTCAGAGATGTGAGAAAATGCACTCAAGGATGCACATATAAGATCTACACTTTCTTGGAATTGAAGGAAGGCCAACGAAACAGCAGGAAAAAATTCTTCCAAAAAGAAAACCTTGGTCTCTGATTTCTTGAAAAATCCATATGGTCCCAAAAGATGTACAGATCCTTCTATTTCCAAAACAATCACAAGACTTTCTGCCACAAATTTATTAACTATTACAATGACTTATGAAATAATTAAATATACTATAAAACAGTATATAAGTGAGAAAGGATAAACACATTTCTGAGAAATAAAGGATGTCACATCTGAATAGCCAGAAAAATAATTGCTATTAACTATTTCAGATTTTAACTGAAAACACACATGACAGGAAGAAGACTCAGCAATTAGAAGTCATGGCACTTCAGATTAACAGCCAGCTTTTAAAAAAAAGCAATTCAACATATTTACAAGCAAACATGAACATACTTAAGATTTAATTTATTTCTTTATATGGGAACTAACAAGATATCCAAGAAGATATGAAAAGGGAAACACATTAATAAGTTATCAATCACAATTTAAAAAACCTACAAAATAATTAACAAAAACATCATTAAACTCAGCAACGTACAAAAGCCAAAAGAGAAAACGTAAACCACTTACTTCAGGTGGTTTTCTACCTAGAAGCAGGTAAGTAGCCATGACTTCATCATACTTTTGGTTTACTAAAGATTCATGGATTTCTTCTCTTGAAAAGCCCATTGTGACCATAATGTCTAAAAGTAAAAAGAGCCAGATATATCAGCAGAGTAAGTATTTGGGTTTACTGACAACTTAAGAACAGTGAAAATAGAAAAACAGCTTTATAATTTACAAGTAACTAAGATTCAACTCAACCCACTGAGGTTTCTTTGCTGTGCAAAAATAGAAAATGCTACAAACTCCTCTCTTTCATTGTTATTTTCATCTTGAAAACTCCCAACTATATTATACAACTTTTAACTAATTTATACAATGTTCAATGTCATTCAACAAACAAATAAAGCACTGGCAAACAGAAACTATGAATAGCTACTGGGCCAAAACAGTAACTGGCTCTAACCACAGCAGGCAAGAAGTGTTGCCCTCATAACAAAATCTGTCTCCTTCAGTCTGTTAAATTCTGTAGTTTTATTTGTCTTCTGCTGTGCTTGTAGATCGATGTCAGCTCAGTGAAGACACAACAGTAGTTATAAGGAGGCCACTGTAATGGAATTTCTCATTTAAATAAAAAGAACGTATTTTACTTATACGATAAGATTGTAGGCCAAATTCAATACGAGTTTAGTTTGGCTTACAAGATAAAATTGCCTGTGTCCATCAGATGCAACATCCTTCTGAAGGTCTTACCTATTCTTTTGGTGTCATTGAAATCTGGTTCAGGCTCAGTATATGGCTTTAGTTCTTCTTCTTCGTGGCCAACATTCATCCACCGATCCTTCATGATTTGCTAAGAAAAGAAAAGAGCTTTAGGATAACATGCCATTTACCACACCCCATTACATTTGTGTTATCTTGTCTGCTGAAAAACAATTTGAAATTCCTAATAATCTGAACGCTGCTCTTTCCCTCATACCTTTCCTCCTCACATCCTATTCTTATCTTTCACATCCTTTTGTTTCTGTAAGTTCATTCCTCCTATTTACCCTTCCCAACACAATCCCCCTGCCCAAAATATCAGAAAAACTACTGAAAGTCGTTCATTTTGTACCCTTCACTTCCACTGTCTCCTTATCTCATTTTGCCCAATGACCAACACTCATGCCCTACTCTTGGTTAACATCCTAAGATGGTACTGCAACACCAACTCTATCACAATAAAGAGCTCCTTCAAATAATAGCAAAGGAAGTGTTTGGAAGCTAAGGAGTATTTCAGGAATGTGCTGATGCTTCCTACAGTCATTAGTTTCAAGATCATGATGCCAACTGGTCATTTTTTCCTATGGATCTTCTCATTGCGCTTGACCTAAATATGTTCGCAGTTTGACTGGAGGGACTTTCTTAACTCTCTCTATGCCATGCAGTTATCAACTTCAAAAATTTCTCCTGCCTTCTTTGGAAAATTTCCTTCTGTTGTGGCCTGGATCTTTTTATAGGCCTTCAAGATTGATTGTCTGGAATCCCCAACCATTACAATTTCTCCTTAAGGGCATATTCATCTTTAAACAGCTAAAATCATTTTCCCTCCTACAGCAACAGGCGCACATATCTCTTCAGGGACAGATGCTAATACTGCTCACTACATAGACGCAAGACTGAAACAAGTGCCAGCAAATCAAGTTTCCCACAGCCTTCAAATATGCCTTGCAATCACTCAATTAAGTTATTTCTCACAAAGAACCAAAGACTCAATTTTCCACCGATATAACCAAGTTCTTTGTATGTAGTGCTGCTGCCAAATTACAGACCCCAATAGCTGTACCCCTACGAGAACAATACAGAACTTTGTGCTAATTAACATTTTCCTGACAATAACACTTAAGGATTTGATCTACTATGGAATTGATTTTTTGGCTTTTGAGGGGGATAAAGAGGGAGGGATTGTGAACACTTACTGCTATACTGCATTTCTGACACACAGAGCATGAGTCTACTTGACAACAGACTTGGGTTACGTATTTGTAGCCTTGCAGGAACACAAGAAACTCCCCAAAGAGTACTATGCAGTCTCTGCATCACAATTTTTTAAAGATACCGTTAAATAAATCAGAAGTTTAAGCACAATGAAGTGGATGCCAGAAATCACTGCTCAAATTCTACCTCCCTTTCTTGATCCTTCTTGAATTAACAGGCAAACCTGAAAATTCCCACGTACAGTTTTTCATGTCTCTTCAGCAGGTGGATCTAGAGTTCAATGTAATCCGTTCTCTGTTTCCATCTGTTAAATACCTACATTTTTGCTAGCTTCTGTCTTTTAAATACATAATCTCAGAGGCACACTGAGTTATTGTACAACTCTTAAACAGGCTCTTACAATCAAGCATTTTGAAGCGACACAAACAATCCAGTTCCAGGATCAATACAACATTTGTGTAAGTTCTGCTGGGCTTTCAGTCAGCTGATTAAAGAGCAGCAGCCTTGGTCAAAATATTTAGAAATCTGACCTAAACTGTACTTCTTAAACATCAACTCAAACTAAATTTCAACCAACTAGATGATATTGATGAGTTTTCCCTCAGTTTTCAGGAAAGCTATCTAATAAAAATCTGGTCTGCCTCAAGTCCTGTCTGTGTCAAAATTATTTTGCTTTATTACACTCTGTAAGCATAAATCTGATCTGGAGGAACTTCGGAGCTGTGCAAAAGAATTAAAGACTGGGGGAGAGGGAAAGAGGAATTTGTTGAAATCCTGGCAGTTAAGAGATCCACATATTTTCTGACAGTACATTCTTCCCATCTCTTCCTGGGAATATTTACTGGTTTAAAACAACATTCTCTTGTTTCCAGAATGTTTCTTCTCAGCTGCAACAATGAAAAAGTCTAGAGGAACCATTTCAATAAAAGATTTGCCTGGTCCTTACCAGAGGACCAGTGCTAAGCCTAACCCATATGGTGCTGATCCTGTGTGGATATCAGCTTTGATGCTGATGTCCCTGACAAACATCCTTTTGGATGGCCTGCCAAAAACACGCACGGGAACTGAGAAGATGTATGGCTGGGACTGAGCAAATAATCAAACGGCAAAGCGCAAAAACATCCTTGCCATGTAAGATGACATCGTCTTCCCACTTTCAGAAGCTTCCAATAAATTTATACTTTCATTCTAAACATGTATTTTTAGAAATGTTCAGACACATTTCTTTCCAAACCACATACCACACTTTCTAATTCAACAAATGTGATTTCAGGAATATTGCTTTTAAAAAAAAGGTTGTGATGCCTGTCTCTCTCTGCCTCAGGTCAGCATACTGAACAATGTCTGTTAGCACTATTTTGGAACTGGCTCAAGACCCTCAGTCACATTTACTCGCTCTCTTCCACATAATCTGACAACCTTGTCCTTTCTGCGAGGCTGCTATCCAACACCTCTCTCCAGGGACAGGAAGGAATTTTAGAAGACCTGGATAACACTACAATATCTAGAATGAAAGTGAAATCAGATTTGAAGAGAAACTGCTGAAAATCCAGAGGAAAATTCAATAAAAGAAAGAATTATTTCCCTAAAACCGAAACATGACACAGGTAAACAGTGTTCTGTGAAGTGACTACACTCTTACCATTATGTCCTTTAGACAGTAATCATAGAGCATAATGAGCACGTATCAGTAAAGTAGAAGCCATCATTCACCATTCTCTTCAGCACAGACTTTATTCAACTTAAAACTATTTATAAAAAGTCATAAATAGCATCAGCTTGGAATGGACTGCATGCAGACAGAGCTCAGTGAGTGCATGCTTCTCTGCACAGGTAGCATCCACGCCAGGAAGCATAAGTCATGCCACTACAAATAAAAAGCTGCCTAAATGCGATTTATTCTCTGGAACGCCATCCACTGCTGCACAAGTATGTGTAGAAAGATGAAACAAAAGTCACTAGCGATTAACTCATGCAAATACTATTTTAGAAGTATTCTATTTATCTTCTGCTCTACTTTCATCTCTATGGTAAGTAGATGTTATTTAAAAAAATCCCTCCCTGTTAAAGAATTCACAAAATAGAACCAAGCAGCTTTTAGAGTGAACTCTACACCAATTATTTGTTAAATATCAGCTATGCAGCAAATACAATCCAATCCATCAATCTCGAACAAAACAGCCCCTTAAAAAACACTGAACCTTTTAGACACCTTACAAGTTATGCACAGATATTCTCTGCATCCCATGAAAAGAAAACCTAATTTACTAACAACAACAAAATTCAGAACTCATTAGAAATCCTCAAAACAGATTTTACCTGAGGAACACAGCAGGTATTATTTATATATATATATATATAATAATATAATATATATATATAAAAACTTTCCAGCTAGTCAAAAACAAAGCTACCAGAAGAGGGAGAAGAAAGGATCAAAGAGAAGTAACTAGCCATTATTAGCTTATCATTCACAGAGTTCCTAGTGTTTACATGTTTTATGGCACTAAGAAAAACAAAAAACTCCACACAGTTTTCCATCAGTTACTCTTCTTGTACTGATCCTTTTTAAAAAGTCATGAAAACAGTAAGTCAAAAAAGCTTATGGTACTGCCTGCTGCTAGTCTTGTTTCTCCAAAAAAACTCCACGAAGATATTTAAAATCTTGTCCTGCTTTCCACAGGTTTTGAACTAGCTCCATTATCTGACTGAAACAAGTGGGAACAGTTTGCACTTTGAAATACTCTTAATTTAGTTGTTAGTCAGCTGCAATTAAGGTTAGATTTTCATTGATTAACACTTTCTATTTTCAAGCTGCACTGTTTCTGGGACATTTCCTCCTTTTTTTTTTTTAACAAGACTTTTGGGCCCTTAAAACAGGAAGAAAGTATCCATCCTGAAAAATTTAGGATTCTCAAGCAACTGTTGTATTTTATTCTTTCTTAATCTGAACCCACTTGTTTCCAAAACAAAATGACTTACTTCCAAGCTGCCTCGTTTGATTGGATTCAGTACTAGTAGCTTCTTCAGTAGATTTTCACAGTCTGTGGACATATAGAATGGAATGCGGTACTTCCCCCTCAGTACTCGCTCCCTCAGTTCCTGTAAAATAAGAGTTTTAAAAGGTGAGCTCCTGACGACACAGAAGACTTAAACCCAGCAAAAGCCAAGCTTTCATACTGTAACTGTACCTTTAGATTCTGCCCATCAAATGGCAGTGATCCGCTCACTAGTGTGTACAAAATCACCCCAAGGCTCCACACATCCACTTCAGGGCCATCGTATTTCTTTCCTTGGAAAAGTTCAGGAGCAGCGTAAGGTGGGCTGCCACAAAACGTGTCCAGTTTATTACCAACAGTGAATTCGTTACTAAACCCAAAGTCTGCAATTTTAATGTTCATATCTGAATCAAGTAGAAGGTTTTCTGCCTAAGAGGAAAATAAAAGAGGAAGAGGACAATTTTTGTATCTGAGTAAGTACAAATGTATATATATATAGTACAATGTATCATTTATCAATGAATACAAGTATTTTTTTTCTAAAATGGTTCACCATCTGCCTCTTTCTTGCAAAATAAAAGAACCTAATCCCCCCCTAGTACATTACAAGTACTGAAAATCAGCAATGTTTACTCAAGAAAATGTAACTGTTAAAAGCAGCTAAACAAACTTAAAAGTCATCTAGTCAATCAACTATGAACATTTTATTTTCTGGAAGAAATAACTTAGCTCAGCTTTATAATGAAGTAGCTAGACATCTCAGAGCAGCAGTTTCAGCTTGTGACAGGTTCACGCCAATTTCTCATGCCAAGAAGAGTAAATCTAATCCTAGACATCATCTATCATTTTGGTGGAGTAAATGTTAGAAGGAATTTAAGACTTTAGAAGAAGATACCTTCTGCTTATAAGATGAAAGACTTCAAGGTACATGCTGTATCTTAGCATTCTGTACCAAAAAATCCTCTCCCTTTTATTATTAGTGTTTGCTTCAGCAACAGCAACACCAAGGCGTTAACATTTAAATATTTAATTCTTTTCACACACAATGTATTCTATACATCTAAGATTAATGCCTGTGCAGCAATCATGTGAATGCAATCCATCACACATACAGAGATGCAAGTGTACAGGTACCTGGACAGTCAGTGAACAGTATCTTATATTTAGTACCACAGGTAGGTAAGAAGATTAAAAGGGTGAAGTTACAGAAATACAAATAAATTATTGCGGGAATAAAGTGATTTCTCAAAATGCAAGGATGCTGTGCAAGGAGTGCAGCAGAACTGGGCAACATTTATTTATCTAACTGGGTCCCAGCTCCTGATCTGAATATTAGCAACACAGGAACAGCACCAAGCAGTGCAGGAATCCTACTTTTTCAACAGGAGGACAGATATTAACCAGAGTAGAGGGTTCACCTTATAGCCAAGCAATTTTATAGCAAACAGACATCTCTCACCAGATGCTGTGCTCAGAATTGAGCCCAGAACATATAAAAATGTCTTAGCTCAAGATCAGAGAAGCAGCAATCTAATTGTCAGCTGATTTGATTGAAAGGGTAAACATGATTTTGTCTGGGTTTGTTTGGGTTTATTTTTCGTAATTTCACTTACACTCAGTGAACAGAACAGGAGACAATGAACTACCAGTATATCAAGCCAATAGCTGCACAACAGAATTTAGTCTTTATCAGGAGTTAAATACAGCCCATTTTTACAAACTCTATCCTGGAAAATATTTTATTTTTCCAATTCATGACCTGTAATCCCAGCTGGTTCCAGCTGATGTGCCTGCAGACAGACTCACAGAGCTGTTTTCCAGATCTGACAGCCTTCTACACTACTGCACAAAGACTTCATTTTCCTTGTGGTGAAAACAGTACTGTCAGTGCAGCTGGTCTGTGATTACAATAGCCCTCCTAGTTCAACAGTACTCTGCTACCCAAGTGTCCCATGCTTTTAGGTTCCTTACTTCAAACAAAAACACCAAAAGACCTTTTTAATATGCCAAATAGAAAGACTATGCTCTTGTTGATTACATGTTCAGAGCAAAAAGTATGAACTGGAAAGATAAGTTCTGTGCATCACAGGATAAGCAAAGTTGGAATTGGTGATAGCCCTTTCTACACAAGCTGTTTATATTAAAGTTAAAAGGAGACAGTTTAAGTACCCATGGGCCTTGTGCTCCCTCCTCTTCTACCAGAATAGCCTGGACAAACCTGCATATTTTCTTACACATCTCGCCAGTTTAGTCTGAAATAACTTGTAAATGATAGAGTTTACCCTGTTATTAAAGCCAAAAAGTCTTGTCAAAAATATCCAAAGTGGTGCTAGACCTCTGCCTTGTTGTGCTGCAATAACGATTGCTCAATGTGCTGATACCACGGAGAGCCAACACAAGCAGATGAAAATGCAGACATCACGTTAAAGTTGCTTTTTCCTTCTCTGCAGCTCCACGAGAAGAGTTTGAAAGAAGACAGAGACGTCACATCACTTGGAAAGAAGAGATGAAGCCTCCTCAAAGCCACACATTTAGCCTTTTTTCCTTTGGAAAATGTATTTTTCATTGGCTAGGCTGACTGGCTCTCAATCACACCTTACTCTCAACTTTTCGAGTAAGTCTAGTATAACTCCAGCCAACAGAAGACAGAGAGAAAAAAAATCAAATAGAAGTTATTTCAGAGCCTGCCTGCCTGCCTTGCAAATAGGAAGGAGATCAGCAGCAGACTCCTCGTGGCAGGTAGTTCCTGTGCGAATGCTGCAAAGGTGTTTTGCACAGGCTTGAGAGCATGGCCTGTGAACTCTGTGTGTGCTACACAACTAAGAAATGAAAGAGAGGTGGAGGCTCAAAGGGGCTCTTGGAGAAAGATGCAGGATGCTGAGTAACTACAGGGGTTAATGCAGCAAGATTCAGTCACATAGCTGGGCTGAAGGAGCCAGAGCTAGATAAGCAGGAGGAGGTGGCTGGCTCTCTACTCCCAGCTGAGTGTGGGACTGAGAGACCCAGTGAGAAGGGGCTTGTCCTGGCCGACCAAGAGGTCACTGGGTGCAGCCTCCTGCAAAGCTCAACAGCAGTGGCTGCAGTAAGCTCCAGGGAGCCTGACAAAACATTCACAGGCTCCAAACCACCAGGCAAGATATGGAGGAATTTTATTTAATCAAGATTTCAGTGAGATCCAACCCCTTCCTTCCTTGCATTCTGACTTCAGAGTGCTGGGCAGGCACCTCCACCATCACATGACAACAGTCCCAGGGCAGGGACGACTCAGCAGAAAAGGATGTATTTATTATCCATCTTCATGTGCACATGCAGGAGCTGGCAGATTGACAGGTATCAGGGAACAGATTTGTATGAATGAGGTTGAGAGAATGCTGCAGTGCATTATAAGATAAGACCAAAGATACTGGTGAAAAAAAAAAAGCCTTAGGAATTATTCAACCTCAGCTTTTCACAAGTATTTGGATATATTAGTAAGAAAGAACCTACAACAGTGTTTTCTTTGTAAATGTACAGAGACATCAAAGCAACAGCACAAGACAGCTTTCAAGTGGGTGAAATCTTGTCCAAGTCCCATGATACCTAAACTTGGCATGAAGACAACTTCAGGCTGAAGTCCTAGGTTGTACCTGCATTTGCTGAACTCTTAATATGGTCTGGCTGTTTACACAGATAGATTACTAAAAAGGATCAAAACAAAAAAGAAATTCAACTAATTTCTGTTTAGCCTTAATTTATTTTTCCTGCCCAAATTAAACACTAGAGTATAAACCAGAAACTCAAACAGATTAAAAACTTAACATATTTCTAATAAATCACTAAGGAAAGACTATTTTTTTACGTTCTTACTTAATATTTCAATTAAGTAGTGCTGACTGGTATAAATTGATCTTCTCCAGTTTCACTGTGTAGATACCAGCATGACAGCAGGTATAACTCTTTGGAGAGCATGTCTTTTTCTTAAAGCCAAAACTGGAATCAAAGTAACACATGTTCTATTCCCGTCTCTCCCCTGTTCCAAGAGGCAAGCTACATTATTTTTGTGCTTCAGGAAATTGAGAATAAAATACAAGTGATAGCTCTCTCATTCACGTGTTTGAGGCAGACACAGGCAGTGGCAAGGACTAATATACAGAATGAAATTAAGTCTACATGATAGGGAGCAAAAAGTAAAATAAGTAACAACCTACCTTAAGATCACGATGAACTATGCATTTTTGATGACAGTACTGTACAGCAGACACAATCTGAAACACCAAGATGATCAGTGAAATATTTTATTTCAACTTCAGTATGAGTTTTTGCATATAATTTAGTCATTTTCTTTCCTGATATGATTCACTAAAATGTAAGAAATTAATAAATAAAGTGCTTGTCTTAAAAAATATTCATCTAAGTTTCTTTCATTAAAGCTTAAATACTAAAACTAGAAAGTCCCTATAAGCCGCTCATTTTCCTACTAAAGAGAAGTTTAATACATACCCCTCGAGGTAACTGGAGAAACATATTTTTTAAATGCAAATCACCCAACAGCAATAATTATTGAAAGGAAATTAATCTACCCTTAAACCCAGTAGCCAGACACATCATCTCAGAATTTATCTTCTAAAATACCAACTGCATATCTTTGCGGTTCAACCCTAGCAGAACAATTCATTCAACATTTTCATGTCTTTCACATATACAACAAAAAACAAGTCTGAAACAGCAAGTTAAGAGCAGTTTCTTTAAATGTTAATTATATAACTTAATTCTGAGAAACACCAAGCTTGATATATTTATCTGATTAAAGCTTTTCCCAAACAATCACTAATACCAGGGTAAGAAAAGGATTAAGATGAGAAAGTCTGTAATAAGAATATAAAAGCCTATTACAGAATAGCCTTCATACAAAACAGTGTGACATGACACAGCATCATATCAACAGCTCTAGATAGAACAGCTGTAAAATTCTAAAATATTCAGAAAAGGATTTAAACCTCAAGTGAGTCACAATAAAAAAGTGACTCTTAGGAACATTGACTAAAAGAAAATGTAAAACAATCTTACTATTTTTAGACAGTATGTAGGAAGCAGATACTTTTATCTTCTGGGATTTTTTCCACTGTGGCTTCAATAAACATTATCAAAACAATTTTTTTTTTTAAAGTAAAAGAAGTTTGCTCATACTCACGTCTATCTGAAAACAACATAAATAGAAACAAAAGAAAGAATGAACACACTAATTCCATACCTGCCTGAATTTTGAACGAGCCTCCTTCTCTTTCATTCTTCCATGTGCAACTAGGTAGTCAAACACTTCTCCTGATCATGACAAGGATAAAACATCAGTGTTAATTTTTTTTACTATCACACACAATCAAAACACGCTTGAGAGCAACACACACCCCATGCTCCCCCCTTCTTGAAGGGGAAGGAAATACAAGCAGCCAAGAAAAATTCCTTTTGACTTTTGCATTGGATTTCATTCAGACAAATAATAACTAAGAAGTAAAAATGGAACCCTTCATATTAAGGCTTCTTCAATTTTTAGAATAAATTGACTTAGCCACTGTGAAACAAACAAAATCCATTATGAAAAATATTCATATTGTGTGTAAGACACATTAGGAATCAGGCAACTTATGCACCAGATTTGTTTTGCGCATCTCTAGTGGCTTCACTTAACATTATTTATATTACTTCTGTTTATTCCTTCTTGTTCTCTTTCTAATAAAGCTGCTCAAATGCCTTTCAGATCCTCATCTTTGCACTGTCTGACAGCAGCCTTTCCTAGCTGGTTACTGGCGCTGTGCTGGATTCTCTTCCCACATTCAAACATGTCCCATTCAGATGCTAAGCAGCTTCTCAAGCAGGCACTCACTATCCCTCTCACTATGAGCCTGCTGGTTCCCCTTCCTGTGTTACTTATTCCCATCCCCGGATCTGCCTCTCCAAGTGCTTTGGCACACATTTGCAAGATAAAATGAGGCACCAGTGCTCGCCTAAATATAGCAGATAAATATCCAGTCCAGAGTTTTTGCCAGAATCAGTGCCAGATTATCTCCTGATACTGCAGCAGGAACCTCAGAACAGGAACTACCCTTAAGCACAAACCTAAGAGGTTACTTAACAGAATCAAGAAATCCTGCCCTGGGAGGTCTGCTGGGACTGCTCTGAAGGCCAGATTGCAATAACCCATTAAATCCTTAAAGCGTTTCTAGGCATGTCACTGGCATTTCAGTTTATCCTTAACGCACATTTCAGAATCCACTTACCCCCACTGGCATATTCCATTACCAAATACAGCGTCTTTTCAGTCTCAATAACTTCAAATAATTTTACTGCAAGAAAAATGAATGAGAGATTGCAGCCAGAAGTAAAAGCACAGCACAAACAAACAATTATACTCATGGAATGAGTATAATTTACGGCCAGTGATAATACTAGATCATACAGAGACTTTATATCCTTTAAGTTAGCATTCTTTTGAGGGGAAAAAAGACCAAAATTAATTTCTAAATCACAGTCGATAATAAAGCATATTAATTCACAATTTTCTCAGAAGTTTATGCACACCGTACAAACAAGTTCATGCTGAAATTAGTGTTTAATTTGACATAGACTTCTTTAAGATCATACAAACCTCCCCTGTTTTGCTAGTAAACTGCTCACAGTCAGAAATCCGACATTCTGACCAACTCAAAACCACGTGGATACCAGAAATGTTAGGTCTGACTTTCCTCAGATTGCAATATAACCACTCATTTAAAACAAACACACCCCCACCACCACCCCCAAGAAAACAAAAAACAGCAGAAGCTATGAATGCTGAAAAAGCAACAAACAATTTAAGGGATGAGAAGGGAGTGCCTAGCATGTAGTAACTTGTACACCTCGTCCATACCTTGTATGCAACAAGCCCTCTGGCCGATTCAGGACCATTAACTGTCTCTGGAACAAGACTGTCCAGCCCTCCTCAGCCAGAAGAATTGTCATCACAAAGTAGGGCCCTGAAGCTGTGGGGTAGGTGAAAGAACTAAAGCAGAAAGGGAAAATTACATACTTGGTAATTCTAATTTTCTGGAAATATCAGTCAGAAGGAGTCTTTCCTAGACTGAACTAATGGAGTTTTGCTACTCTCACCTAAAAAACTCATGCTTTTGGGTCTCAAGAATAATTTCAGTAGAAGAGGGGAGTTGGGGTACTTGATAGACCAGAGAGCTCAGATCTCCTATTCTGTGTAAGGCTTTACCAGACTGAGCAGTTTACCTCCTCTGAGCAAAATTCTTGATGCAAGCAGAGTCAATAAAGGAGGTGAGACAATGAAGCATTTACTGGATGCTTACTGTCCTATTATCTCCAAAAAAAGTTTAATAGCAGTACATTCAAATACAGCCAAATAGAATAAAATGTAAACAGTATAACAGAAAAAAAGTCTGCAGAAATGCAGGGCTCCTACCAATATTGGGATGATTCAGTATCTTCATTATTCGTACTTCTCGAAACAACTGTCAAGGAAGCAGGACAATTTCCTTAGAATGTGTTTATTAGGGAAAAATTACACAAGATACCCAATTTTAAATGTCAAAAAGAAAACAGAAGGCCACAGAAAGTAGAATTAGCATATAATATAAGTAAATATAGTTTAGTGAACTCCAGAAAACATAATCTACATCTTACGCATTAAATAATTATAACCACTACAAATAACTACATACCACAACTAGATTAATTTCTAAGCCTTATGCAAACAGACACACTAAGTTGCACAGCCCTTTCTGGACTGTCACATTGACCAAACCCCACAGATTATTCACACAAGTTCTCACTCTCTCTCTGATTCCTTTGGTGACTGGCAAGCTCAGCCAACTACCCCAAACACATCAAAACTGCAGGAGCAAGTACAGGGTGCAGCACTAGAGAAAAGTCACACGCAGATGTACAAATAGAATCAGATACCAGGAATTCTGACATCCTCCAAGTCCTGCTGCTCCACAGAGAAGAAGCAGGCAAGTTTGCTATTCCCACAACTACCACATTTTACACTGGGTCACAAGCA
Source organism: Struthidea cinerea (assembly GCA_013397865.1). Taxonomy (NCBI): domain Eukaryota; kingdom Metazoa; phylum Chordata; class Aves; order Passeriformes; family Corcoracidae; genus Struthidea; species Struthidea cinerea. The sequence goes on along the minus strand of VZTI01004081.1, from coordinate 87,369 downwards.
GCAGTGATGCCCCTCTCTCCCCCTGCAACTCCTGAAGATACATCATTGCTGAAAGTCTGCTGTATGATGCTGAATCACATAATTATAAACAACTGGACAAACTTAAAGCCCTAAGTATACATACTTCAGACAGACTTTTTTTTAAAACAAACAAGAGGTTATTGCTCTTAAATTTCTACCACACACAGCTTTATTAATTAGAGGTAACCAAGACCAACCTAAGGGCTCAAAGGAAAGAAGGCAAATGAAAGAAATCAAAAATGACTATGTAGTTTGGTGCTGTGTACTTGAGGCTGACAATACTGATAGGCTTGCACTGTTTAAATGAACAGCATAGCCCCTATTTTCTGAGCTGCACACTCCTTGGTCCATTATTGGACTCACGTAGGATATGAAAATAAATGAAATGCTCACTCTTCAATGTAATGCTTAGACATTTTGGAAACATCTTAGCACTACAGTACTCCTTAGAGAGAAACTGGGCTCAACACATTTCGTGTGTTGTTTTGTTTGTCTGATGTCTCAGAGACATCTCACCCTCCATTTTCAAAATTAGTCCCATTTGATCAGATGCAACCCTTGCAAAAGGGTACAGTGATGCAAGCCAGAGACCAAACAGCTCCTCAAAGAGTAGCGCTGTAGTGTATATTTTACGATGTTCCTAAAATTCTGCATTTATTCTACGAGTTAAGACTACAGAGCAACATCTTACTGAAACTCAGCTGCTGATAAAGTACATTACTACAGCTCAAGTAATAACATTACAGTTCTAGACTTGCATTAAGTATTTCAAGCTAGTTACTACGCATTTGCCTTATAATCGCCCTTAAAACAATTTCAGAAGAAAGCAAAGACTACAAAAGCATTTCTCTGAGCAAATATGAACAGATGCAGTTTGCTTATGTCTAAAACACAAAACAAGGCTATGTAACATCATGCACAAGAATTAACTTCAGCAAATATCTTTTCCTCGTTGAATCAGTCATTGCTAAGAAAAAACATCACACCGGGATGTTCTTTGAGAATTTGTTGCTTTTCTAAGTATTTGAATTTGTTGCACAAGAATAAATATCTCAGCTAAATCAATACAAAATAATCAGAAGCTAACAAATCTAATCCAATAGATGGTACAGCATCAGAAGAGCTTCTAAGCAGGTATGTGGAAAATCAGTTCCTCCCAAAAGATTAGAAAGATATTTCATAACTTAACACTATTAATGCTGGTATAAGACGTACAGCAATAAACACATACGTTCATAAAAGCAGGATTAAAATATGCGACTTCTACAGAAAATAATTTCAACCCTCACAATTTTATATTTAATGTAAAGCACATAGGAATTGATAAAAAATGAGATGTGCATTATTCTATTCAATATTTTCACAAGACTTAGAAGTTTACTAATTGGTTTAAGATTCAAATTGATTTTACAGTGACATAAAATTTTGTTCCCCAAGTATTTCTGGATAAAAGCATTAACAGTATTCAAGGACATTATTTTACAATGCAACTCTGCATTCCACGAAGCACTGCTTTGAGATAAATTTCCCCCACTATGCTTTCACTATGCAGAAGCATGCTGGTCATTAACACTTGCAATGTCAATAACCACGTATTTACAAACATAAACACCTTGTAACAATAGCCACCACACCCCTCAATAACACTCAGGATACAGCTCTTCCTTTGCATAGAGAGGTACTCAAGCAAAAAGACCTCAGTTATTTCCTACAAAGCCAAGTTTGGTAAATTTATAAAAATCTGGACAGAACACTGATATTTGTTCTTCTCTGAGGACAAGGCAACCTGCTGCAGGATTATGATCTATTTTACTGACAAAAATAGCATTTTCAGAATTCAGACACACCAGTATTTTCCTGAGCAGCAGTGTCCTGCTCACTCAGAAGGTGTAAGTGCTCCCTGACTTCTCTCCCTCACCCCACCACATATTTATAGGACCACTCCTGATTCTTGAAAAGTGCTACCATTCAAAAAAAGCTCTCGAACAACTATCCCCTTGTTAGAAAGGTGCTTCACTTATAGAAAGGTACAGCCAGCACCATACTCGGTTCCTAAAATTCATAGTCAGGAAAAAGTGACAAGACTTGAAAAATTGTTTCCTGTGATTCCAGCTTAATTTTTCAAGGCACAAACTGCAGAAAACAAAGATCTGCCACACCATTAACAACTTTTCTACTTGCTGTCAGATTGATACCTATGTTTAAGATTTACTATTTTAAGTTACTACAATCAAACTGAAAAGCTTCAGTTAACCAAGGCTTTGTCTTGCTTGAAAAATGTGCTTGAAAGCTGCTCTACTTTCTAAATTGTTACTGAGAAGGGATGTGGCAAAAGAAGCACAGCTTTCAATAGGTAACACACTGAAATTGTTCCAAATCTTCTACTACTACTTTACTTCTGTTCTGTTTTTCTTAACAGAAGGAACTTAAGTTAGAGGCTCCATGTATGTTTAAAAAATAAAAAGCTTGCTGACACCTAAAAGAGGCATTTCTGAAATACCATTTCCTAATTAAACCTATTAATGAAAAAAAAGCACCTTCTGCTCCACCAGCAGTTTGCAGAAGAGCAAGAGAATGCTATTTCAGAAACATCCCTGGTGAGGCCAGTACAAGACAAAACTTTCAATGTAGCAGATATGCAAAAAAATAGACCAGCTATTTTGATATGAATCTGTGTTATGGCAAAACCCAAATACTTACATTTGGGAACAAACTACAATAGTGACAGTGGAAAAAGCTAAGTCAGTACAGTATGTTACTATCAAGACAGCAAATCAACAATAAAGCCAACTCTGTTCTAAACAGATGCTCACTGAGTACAGTGGTAACCATATACTGAACAAACTGAAAACAAAATAAAAAGGCAGGACCCTTAATTCAACACTGGTTTTCTGTTTAAAGAAGCAGAGGACCTAGAGTGGGAAATATTATGTAAGTTAAGACTATCACATTGCATGGACAAGAAAGCAAAGTCAAAAATTCACAAGGTCAGCTTACTTAAACCATCAAATGTTAGGCCATGACACAAGCTAAAATAACTGTCTGAAGTACCTACGACAGGGCATGAAAACCACTGGTGAGCAGCTAAGAAGAAACTAAACACTCTTTGCTTTTATACCCGTGACTAACTACAGACCCAGCTTGTATAACACTTTCAGCAACTGAAGTGTGTGCTCAAATATTTCTGTTTACAAAACAGAATGGTGCATGTGAAGCTATGATGACTCATTTCACTTAATTAGGTCAGTAGCAAATACTGTAGCAAAACCGACTTGCACTTGGTATCCTTCATACTTTGGTGAATGGAAAGGGGATGGTTTTGTCAATGACCCCATGCCCAAGATAACAACAAATTTGTGTTGTTTGATTAATAATAATTAGTAGTGATTGAAGGTCTAAGTTTTGCTTAACTGCATACAATTTGTCAGCTTTGAAGTTCTAGAGACCATTCTCTCAACCATGAGAATTTAGATGGGTTCACACTCAGGAGTGGTATTTTTGTGCCAGTAACATACTCCAGTGCCCTCTATAAACCTTCATTAGATAAGTGTCTGTTCCTATTAACACAATACTACTATCACTGCTTCCCATTCCCAACACTGCCTCTCAAGGGAAAAAAAAAAACAACTACTGAACAGCCCTTTGTACAGTGTAAGCCTGATGACAAAATTATAAAACTTCACGTTGCAGTGATACTAAACAGTACATGAAGAATCACAAACAATGTAACAGTTCAGTGCAGAAAGAAAAAAAAGGGTGACTGATTTCATAGAACAGAACAAGAATTTTTATTATTTTACTTACAATTCACAAATGACCCATTAAAATACTAACAGAAATTATCTTAAGTATGCTAATGAACCACCCTCTCACCCTTATTTGCTTTGTCTTTACAGTTGCCTCAGTGACTGTGCAAAAATTGCACTAAAGTTTACTTAAGAGCTTTCAGGCAATCAATATTAATTCACTCAGTCACAGCTGAAGACATATAAAGCTTCAAAACAAAGATTATTTTTTCTGAAAATCATAATCAATATTTTACAAACGAAAACATCATACCAACAAATTACCCCATTTTTCAGTGTGAGCAGAAGATGCATGGAATAAATATATTTAGAAGTTACTGAAGAACGAAATTCCTAAATTCAGTGGTTAAATCACTAAATTTAAACATCTATCTTTAGTTCTACTATCAGCTGCTTCTAACAGTACCTAACACTGTTTCTCTTGTTGCCAGCTTCCCACTCAAAAAACCAAATAATAACAGCAAAGTCCTATTGCATGAGTAATTTATGTACTACTTGTGCAGAGTGACAGCAACGTTCGTATGCTATGAAAGTCTTACTTATATTTGGAACGGTTTATTGAATTATCAAGTATTTTTGCATGAAATACAACTTAACATTAAAACTACTGTCCTAAAGCTGAGTTTTTCTTGCTTAGTTTTCCAGAAAGTTTTAACAAATTTTAGCTTCTCGTTGCTCGACAATGAGACAAACTCACCCAGCTCTTCAAGTGTGAACACCAAGCTAGGTGGGAAATAAGCTACATGAGCAGCACAGGATTTCCACAATATGCTCTGTCACACACTGCCTTCTAGCTCAAATATTAGCAAAGAGATTTGCTTAATATAGGATATAGGACTTAACAACAAAGCTTCTGCATGGACTGCACAGCAGGTTGGATTAAAAACCCAGAAGAACCCACTCTCACAAGTACCACAAAGGAGACATTAAAGCAAATAAATCAAAGTATAAAAGAAATAAAAAGAAAAAGGAATTAAAGAAAAGCTGTTTATAACTCCCCATAACCAAAGTGACACAATAAAATGAATGTAACAGCAGCCAGAGATAAAAGAACAGCAATAAGCCCTGGCCTCTTTCTCTCACTTCTACAGCTACAGACAGCAGCAGTCTAGTATTTGTAAACAAAAAAACCCTCCACATTTTTATAATGGGTGTCCTTCAGTAGGACAGTACAACATTTCTGTGTTTCAGCCACAACAAAACATACGCAGAGTTAAATAGTAAAAATCCAAACCAAACAAAAATCCCCAGGGTTTTGATAAAACACTTATCGCAATGATTATGAAGGACTTCTGAATTTCTATCTACAGGCATAAACAAGACTGTTCTGATTATATTCACTCATTTTGTCAATTCTATGCACAAAAAGTAATTGCAACGGGTCCCTTGAGTTCAGCAAATATTTTATAAATTTGAAAGAGTATAAAGACAAATGTAGAAAAACCCATTAAAGCAATAAAAGTTGGTCCTCTTAAGTCCACAAAAAACCAATTACTACATTAAAGAAAAAATCCAAGAAAAATACCATCCTTTACAGCATTACATCTTGGTTTAGCATGTAGACAAACTGTGTACCTAATTGGAAACAAATTTACTGTTGGCAAAGAGGAAAGCTAGAAGAGGAAGGAAGAGCAAAACAACCATGCTCAGATAGGAACCACATGGAGTCACTGCCCTCAGACAAACGTATGTGCACATTACAGCAGGGAGACCATGCTCTCCCAAGGCCACACACAAAAATGTTGCTTAGCAAGATAAGGGGATCAAATATTTTTGTCAAGTAAATAAAGGATCACAGTTCAACTGTTTACAGAATTTCAGATGCTATGGTCTATTCTTACCTTTTGCAGACTAGTAGGGTTTAGCTGGGTTTTATCTATTATTTTCACAGCAACCTTGGGGAAAAAACCAAACAACTATGAATTACTAAACTCAGAAGAAGGTTTGAACAAAACTATATTGCACCTTTGTGAGCAAGAGCATAGATGCACCTCTCAAACATGCATGTGTGTCTACTTCTATACATTTCATTAAGCAAAATTCTCTAACCTATTAGGATTTACCAGCAGGAGCTTGGAACTTTGCCACCAAGGAATCAGTTTTATACTTCTGTGTTTGGACTGAACATTGTTATCTTGTCCACTGTTATCTTGCCCAGGCCCTCCAAACACAAGACTTATCTATTAATAGATCACCAATATCAATGAAATCTATCAATACATTTCTCTTCAGTTTTAGAAATGCTTGGGGATGAACAGATGCTTTCCCAGCGCCAAAATACCCTTTGATGCACAACAAACATTTTGACCCTTTCACCAAGAAGGTACATTTTAAAAAGGGGGTGGGTGGGTGGTTAGGTGGAGACTCAGGCATGTCAGATAACTTCTTCTATAATCTGAAACAGCCTCTAGAAGAAATACTTATTATAAAGATAGCCAAAGAGAACATAAATCAGAGTGTCAGCCTTTTTTTTTTTTTCAAAGCTTACCTCTCTTCCAGTAAGCACATGCCTTGCCAGTTTCACTTTGGCAAAATTTCCTTTTCCTATTGTTTTCAGTAAGCGATAATTTCCAATGTGAGGATGCTCTTCATTTGTAGATGTGATGGAGTTCCTACATCGGGGGATGTTTTGTCTGCTACTTGACTTGATAGGCTGGATGTGTGGTTCAGTGTATCCATCCACAGAGGTGTGCTGCAACGCAGATGAAATAGTTGGGAATTTAGCTACTTGGATTTTAGACAATTGCAACAGAATAGACTACAAGCATAAAAAGATGTAAAGGGGAGCCATTTATTTAACTTTTACAATAAAACTGGTAAGTCTGGATGGCAACCTAAGGAGAAAATGCTGCCTTTGGGCAGAGTTCGATACAAGCGTCATGAAAAAGAGTCTACAGAAAGATTTTACTAGCTCCAAAAGCAAAACTAGACCTACCTAGGCAGTAATCTACAAACCATTACAGACTTTTTTAAACTTGCCAAGCCACACAGTATAGCACTATGTTGCAGATACATTTGTCTAATCATAATCAAAGTTAGTCTTTTAAAAACACACTGTACAAAATATACTTGTACCTTGGCATATTTGGAAACAAGGTTTCACTCTATTTTTTTCTTAACTTTCTTAAGTCAAATGACATTAACAAATTTTTTTTCAAGTAAGCTTTGCTCCCCAAACATGTTTGCATCTTTTTTAAATTCTTATTCAAGCAGCAAACAGTCTACACCTTTATTTAAAAATAACTGTTCTTTAAAACTCCATGCAATCGCATAAAATATTTTAAATCTCAAAAGTCTGAAGAACTAAAAGGAAGTTATTTTTAATGCATGCCAACACATCATCCCACATTAAATGTTAGTCACCGAAATCTGCAGTGCTTCTGTACTCTAACTTCCAAGTATATAAGGGGCAAGTTACAGATGGGGCTTGGAAATGTTCCAAGGAAAAACCAAAGTAATGAAAAATGTCAAAGGAGTGTTAAGTGTTTCAGTATTTCAAATACTTTCTAAGAGTGGCAGATGGGTACAAATGTTTAACAGGTAAAATTTAGCTTCTAATCTTTTAAGTTACAGACTTTGAAGGCTGGCAAATACTGGAAGTAGAAAGAGTGTCTTCCCAGAGCAGTTTTTAGATTTTGTAGCAGAAAGGCATGCTTAGTCCCAGCTAAGCATAAAGCACCAACAGACACCTGAATATTTTCCCATTACTGATTGCCTCAATTAAAAAGCAGATATCTTTGTAGAGAGCACTAAAGAGCCTGTTTCTAGATCCTTGACCTTAAGCTGAAAGCAGAGTCTGAGGGCAGCTGGAGTTCTACTGCTTCTCCCAATACCCAGCCTAACGCTGGGCTGTACACATACCAGCCAGAATTGAAAGCAGTAATTTCAGCTTCAGTGTGCATTTGTTAGAGACTGAAGTCAATCCCCTCCTGTAAACACTCAAGCTTACAGACAGTCCCACTGAACCAGGCAAGATTATTTCAGGACATAAGTGGTGGCAGTAGTGGAATTGGGAAAAGTAGCAAACAGCTGCAACACAACCGGAAAAAACAAGGAGTATACCACAACCAGAACGTTCTTCCCAAATGTAGCACAACCCTGCTTACATCACCTCCAGCATTATTAATTATTCACTATGGCCAGGAGAACGGCCCTAAATATAATTTTGTTTGTCTTTTCCTTGCATGAATCCTTCTGCAAAATACTACTGTACTCCCACTGCTAAACTGTTTTCCAAATTACTGGAGAACCAAGCAAGCCAGGCATGTTTAGATTCTGTATATCAGACAAATTTATTCAGCTGTGTAATAACATGCTAGTATTAGTATTTATTCTTTAGAAGCACATCATTAAAATATTTTCTGTGGACTTTGAAAGAGAAGATCAGAAGGGCAGCTCCAGGCAAAAAGGCTTTGGAGGAATTCAGCATCGGACACTAGTCCCACATGTGATAAACCACAGCCCAAAGAAAAGTCTCCCCCAGAAATACATCCTGCAAAATCAGTATCTGTATGGTGCTGACAATGAATGTTTTAGCTGTGCCTAGAACCCCATCCAGGCCTGCAGCACTGTGCTATACAAACAAGTTTTAAGTGTCTTTGAGCCTCTTTGCTCATTGAATTAGATCTTCACTACAGGAAATAGAATGCCTACCAGAAGCATTAGCAATCCTAATATCAACTGCCAATTTCACATGCTTCACAGGATTAGCCTACTCCCAGACCTGAAGGGATCTCTTAGATAAACAGTTGGATAGACTTAACCAATGCCGTGGGCAAAAAGTAAGGTGCCTTCACAGGACAGATCGTTTTAATGCAGATTTAACAGGGAAAACATTATTTCATCAAAATGACAGTATAACAGTACCAAACCTGAAGAGGAACAAAAAAGTAACAAGGTTCATGGCCATGATGATCCTGATTTTGGTCTTTTTGTGACAGAAAAACTAAGCCACTCTGGATGGTTCCTTATTATTCCTTCTCAAACAGACTATCTTCAGAGTCAACCAACCATTCTCTCCAGCTATGCCCAAGGATGACAGAAATCATGCATAAAGAAGGTCAGATTTCCTAGTTTGTGAGCCACATATAAATAAATATATACAATTTCTGAATCTGAACAGCACTGAATGAAATTCAAATTATTCTTCCAATAGGCCTCTTTTCGGCACATAAACAGCTTGCTATTGTTGGAAAGTAAAGAGGAATTTAAAGTAGAAACTTATCAACTCCTAGAAATCAACATTCAATGAAATTGAAACAAAAGATTAAGAAGTTGAAAAAAAATTAAAATCAAGGTTAAATAACAGTATCACAGAGATTATTTCCAAACAATACTAAAGCTGAATTTCACAGAAGTATGCGACATCCACACTGTCTAGAAGACTAGGCTACATAGTTTTCAGATCCTTCTGGTCCATTACAATACCTTCATTCATCATGCATCAGCTACTATGTGGCTATTTAAAATGCCATTTCAGTAGAACAATCTCTAAATTCTGAGAAATTTTTCAGGGTGCTGGAAACAAGGGGGCTGTAAAAACCAACACTCTCCTTGAAGTTCATTGTCATCTAAAAACAATTCCAGCAAACAAGCTGCATTTCCCACACAGGATTTTAATTAGAGATTCTGTTATTCCACTAGATATCCTGACACTGTATCTTTATATATATACATAAGGTAGAAGGAAACACTACCTTACTAGCACATCATAAACAAGACTCAATAAATTCAGTTTTGTCAGTGTAAAATAAAGTACCTGGAAATAAACCATAAAATTAGATCTTTCTTAAAATAAAATGCAATTTTAAACAAAAACAAGGTGTAGCAGTAACAGAAATTTAGAGCTGAAACACTTTATTAGAGCATTTAGGTATTTTGCACACTAGTCAAGTATTTTAAAATAAGAAAATAACTCATGCAAAACAAAATCCACCACCTTTTCAGAAATCTCAAAAAAGTATTTCTAGCATTCAATTTTAAATTGCAACAGAAGAGAGCTCGATTAACACTTATTGTTCCCTGTCAGGTCTGTGTCTGACATGTTCCCCCAGAGTTGTTACAGAAAGCCAAGGGCAGTAAGACCACAAGAGAGTTAACCTGACCCATTGCTTCTCAAAGCTATCATTTTCTTTGTTTACCCAAGGTAACTTCGCCAAAGCAAGATGACCCGATGGCCAGACACATCATCTTTAAGAAAAGTGCACAAGAACTAACCCCACCAAGTACGTAAAACGTGTGGGTTTCACTACTTTACATATTCAGCATCCTTTAGCCACTTACTAGCCACTGGAGCAGTATTCTCAGGGATTATACACTATAATTAAACTTACAACATCACCTATATTAACTGCGGCTACAGCACAGTCCTAAAAATTCCCCCAAGCAATTTCAGTCACCAATCCACACAACCTTTCTCAGTCGAACATTGAAGGTCTCTATAGCCCTTCACAGTAAGAGGGTAATTTCCACACATCAATCTGCCTACAAACACACCTCACCTGATTAAACAAACCTCTTAGTCCTGAATTTTCCCCATCTTGATTTATTACAAGGCAAATTCCTTCGTAGAGTCAGCCCATGGAAGCAAAGTCTGCAGAAAAGGCAAATCATCACACTTTTCTCTCTCAGTATTTTATATCCTGTCCTGGATGTAAGTATCTTGCAGCCAATTTTTACATTCATAACTCCTACCATTTCCAAGCATGTGCCACACACATGAGCATTTGTAACAGCTGTCATGTTTTGCAAATATGCAAATATTTTTCAAAATAGCTAGCCCAGACAGAGGGATTCTGAAGGGTTGAGAAGACAATCGTCTACACATCTCTGATGCGCAACAGCTTTGCTCTTAGTACATGCATAATGTAGTGGGAAACAGTACCTTACTAGTACACCATAAACATGACTCCCGATATACTCAGTTTATGTCAGTATAAAATAAAGTCTCTAGAAATAAACACATAACATTAGATGTTTCTTAAAATATAATGCCGGGAAAGGAAGGGGACAGAGATGTGAAATACTGTCCTGGACGTCCAGCTGCCGTCAATTTGCTGTCTGCAACTATTCCTTTAGGACCTAGGATCTTCTAGCAAGCCACCTCAAGCAAGACTTTTGCCGAAGTAACAATCAAACTAAAGCAAAGCGTCCAATTTTTTGAAAGCTCCTGGCAAACCTCAATGTAGAAACCATCAGAGATGTTCAGACGAGCTTGTTCTGCACCACGTGTCAAGAGCATCCAGGTGGTACACGTATGATGCACGGTGCACCTGCACACGATTATAGTACCTGATCCCCCAGTCAGGGGCAGAAGAAGGGGATTCTTTCCTCTTCCAGGTCAGCCTCAGACCTGCACAAAACCACAACTCGCTCCTGCCACATGTATCTATCACATCATACTATAATTACTAAAGCACCTCTGGTCTAAATGAAAACATTAATAGAGCACTACCTCATTCTTCGTATCTCTCAGACATGTGAAGAAGTGCTTTGAAAGGGGCAATTTAAAAGGCTGAATGTATGTACACATGATTTTTTTCATAATTTCTTAACAGCAATTAAATGCATAGTAGATTGGAAATGCATGATAGAAACTTTGCTATTAAAAAAACCACCAAAACACAGAGCAACCAACCTTCCCCACTGAAAGAGAGGATAACATGCAGGACTAAGCTCAGAAAAACCAAAACCACAATGACAGAGTGAGGAAAGAAGTAGATACAGCTTTTAAATCAGATACCAAGATCAATGCATAGCAGACATAAAGAGAATCAAAACTGACAAAATTTAGAATGTACCCATGTCCTGTGCCTGCTCATGAATGCTTTCCAAAAGTGCATGAAGAAAACAATCGAACACATGCATATACATCCTTCTCTTTAGATCACTTACATAATTTGTAGAAATGCCAGACATGATCTTTTAGAATAGCTTGAACCTATCAGCTATAACATACAACGATCTGAATAAAGCTGACCTGAGTCAAGCACACACAAACATTTCATTAACTGACGCTGCAACTCTGAAAAGCATTTTATAAAACTTCGTAAAAAACTCCAAACTATACAGCATCAAGAGAGATACTAAACAAAATAACTTCCTCTTTTTATTTTTGCATCTCTTCCCTTTTCTTCCCAGTTGTAATATTCTGTATTTCACAAAGAGAACTTCAATGCTGATAGTAAAACATTTCTACTGCAATACAATCTCCCAATGCCAATAGACAAATAGTGCTCCCTTTCTAAAAGCAGACAGGTGATAGGTAAACTTATGCTGAGCATTGAGTAAATCTTATTCTGTGCTCATTACCATGGGATCCAAGCCCCATGGAAATTTTGGTGGGTGTGTTTTGTTTGGATTTTTGTTGTTTGTTTGCCTTTTAAGAGCTCAACATATGCAGATCTATGTGAGACATACAGAAATAAGTCTGCCAACTTTGAGACAGAATTGTTTTTCTCATCTCAAGCTACACAGGACGCAATGTTTACAGCTCCATACTTGAAGCAATCTAGGAAAGAAAACATCCCATAATCTACCAGTGCAGAACCAGACACAGCTAATAAGGATTTCAGAAGTTCATACACAAGGATCTTTAGAATACTTCTAATTTTCATATGCTTACAGCAACCTGCATTAATCCTGTGCATGATATAGTATGCTCATTCCCTTTTTTTTTTTAAACACTGCAGTAATGTCATATGGAAGGGTGGAGTTCATTATCACATGGAATTACAGATCCTTTTTATTTGATGGATAAAAAAACCTTAAAAATGTGCTGGTCCACCCCCAAGATGACAGCCAAAGGATTTCAGAAAAACAAATACCTCCATAGCATGAAATCAGGTCTTGTAACCTGAACTCAGCTAACACATTTCCTCCTCTCCCTGGGCCTGAAGCCCTCAGTCTGGCCAGGCGTGCAGGTGCAGCAGAACAGGACCTTCCTGCCTTTGTTCCATTTCACTCAGAATTGGCACAGTTATTTCAACCTGGCACTTTCCTTCCTGACTCATCCCAAACACACAAACAAGATTTTCCAGGGCTAATTCAGGACAGCCAGCCCATATCATCTCCATTAATTGCTAGGACAAAACTGAACCCTCCCTGTAGCCCCATGAAAACTCAGACAAGCCAGCTAAAAGCTGCTGCAGTAAACCACAGGTAGAACCAACAGGAGGGGAAAAAAGGTTTTCCCTAAAATCCCCTTGTTTACTGATTTTTGTCCTTTGGTACAGTACTAGAAACTACCATCAGCCCTATCAAGCAAAAGAGTAAAACATTTCCTATCTTGTCAAAATAAAATGTCAAATGTCCCTCACCCATGAAACACAAAATTTTTTTGAAGGAAAGCACTTATGGGAGGGGGAAGGAAGGAGTAAGACTATTCTTGCAGCCTCCTGGACACATTTAAACACAGCCCTTCAAAGACAGAGTTCTTTCAACATTTCTTGCCAGCCACTGCTCTTTCTTCAGGAGGTGAACAGTTTAACCTCGCCAGTCTTTTTTGACTTATTTCAGAAGATCTTCAAACCTGCCAGCACAGAGCTCCCAGTGAGCATTCCCATCTCCCCCAGGACATCCTGCCAGCACTGGAAGGCACTGTCAGCTACAGGGCACTACTGATTCTGAATGCCACAGCACCCACGGTTTGCTCAAAAATCCTCAGTGAAACAAAAAGAAAACTAAATGCAAATGTTGGTTGTTAATTGAACCAACCAAACAAGAACAGGAACACACCCAGAAAGCGAAACTTCTGGCGAAGGAAACTGGCTGGAGTTTTTACTGCACTTATAAATGATGCAGCCAGGTCATTTTTCAATCGGCCTGATGAAAGGCAGAAGAGGGAAGACATGAAACAACTTACAGTTCAGGATCATGTCAAGCACATGGAGCTTCTCAAGCATTTGCAGGGCTCAAGAAGCAGAAAATGCTTTAATATCAAACTTCAAAACTGAGGGGAAAGGGCTGTTTCTACAGTCTAGAGTGCAATTCTGAAACCTGAGGCTTGCCTCCAGATGAGGAATACAGCAGCAGGAGGCAAGGTTTACGCACAAAAGAGCGACCAGATTAGAGTGTGAAGCATGTCTGACATTCAGGATCAGACAACAATTCTGCTGGACCAGCTGAGGTTTTCCTACAGAAGGAAAGGATACAGCAGCTAATTGGGACCAGGCTCTGAATCTCAACTCATTCTTCCTCTCAGAGTTCATGAAATGGGCATTTTTTCCTTATCTACTGCATACCTGAAACAACTCTGGATGAGTCCCTGTTTGGCATGGTGGCCACTGAAGCTGATCCAACACCGCTCACATGCCCACACGCACCTACAACCCCACTACCGCTGGGGCAGCAGGACAGACAGACAAACACAGGCAGCCAAGCCAGACAAACCCTGGCAACTCTGCTGCCAGGGTCACCTCTAGCTCCCAGACAGCTCCCCAGCAGCAACACAGGCCCAAGGACAAAGGGCAACACTCAGCACTGGGAAGACGGGATCACATCAGCTCTACGTTAAACTCTTGTGGAACTGCGCTATCAGGACAGGAACAACATGGAAAAGAAAAATGATCACACTACTTTTCTTGATAATCCAAAGGCAAATTGACACCACTAGTGAAACTTTAGCTAGGAGATACTTATTCCCATTCCACAACAAGATAAAAACACAGGAGGGCTCAGAAAAGAACCAAAACCGACACAACAACAAAAATCCCCCAAAACACAAAAAACCCAAAACAACAAAAACAATCCCACAAAAAAAATAAATAGCTTGCTTACTTGTGTTGCTTACCTTCAGAAGAGCATACAATGTGAGCTTAAGAAGCTCCCCTTTAGGGATGACATGCATGGGCAAAGTACCCCTAACACTTTGCTACACAAAAGAGAAAGTTAAGTTCCTCCTCTAGCGAGCTAGACAGTATTTCTAAAGTCTTTATATCCCCATTACTGGATTCCTCCAGTGGATCCAGTGATGAATTCAGCAAGACAGATCACCATCTCATTTTGAAGACTGTTTTACCGCAAGGTCTTATTAACTTTCCGAAGTAAAGCCAGCTTCTTAAAAGTGATGAGATGACCAATTAAAATATCCAACCTGATAGAAGTACATACTAACTGATGCACACATGTCCTAGAAAAGAAACTGTCTTGGACAATGCTGTAATGTTTGAGCATCACATCAAGCTCTGTTTCAAATGCTGTTACCCAGTGTTCAGCATGATTTTCCAGTATTCTCTTGACACACTCCTTTTAGGGATCTTGAAAGTCTAATCTAAAGAGTACGGAGACTCATCTTAACAACTCCCTTCATACAACACAGTACATACCAAATAAATGTAACTAGAAGTAATTCTCAAAATTAACTCGTTGCCTAACCAGAAAAGGGAATAAAAAGCATGGATTTACAGCAGATTAACAAGGCCTATCTCAAACCCTTCCACAGAGCCTTTAAGGAAGGGGCAGGGCTCTTCCTGACCTGAAGAGCACTTTCATGGCCTCCTGCAGTAGAGCATACCAGTTTAGTTTCTCCATCTTCAAGGCTTGATAACGTGCTGGTCCACCACTCTGCAGCCAAGGACTTCTGGTGTCAGTAACAAGCCTTGCCTCGGAAGACTGAAGTGCACAAGGCCTACTGGACCTCATCTGTCAAGCACATATGGTTTTCATATTTAAGCCAGAATCTCATCAGACCCAGCATTCTGCAGACATACTTTTTTTTTCATAAGCATAAGGTTCATTTACAAGCGTAAGGTTGACTTTGAGGAGCAACACATTTTCACACAGGAAAACCAGAACACCTTCCTAAGAGGAAGAAGCACCATAGCTGCCATAGGACATTTCTACCGACAAGCCTGCACTCAAGCAGCATTCAGTTACAGGAGTTCTGTCTCCTGAGAACAGGCTAGCAGAGCATGACCTGATGGTGGGAGCTGCAGACAAAGTTATAAGGACACCACTAAACTTAGTTTATGATTTCAGAAGACCAACTATGTTTTACACACAGAGCAAGATTATGACAATGTATCCAAGTCAACTGGTTGGGACATGATGAACTCAAATCAAACAGCAAAATGAAGAGAGTCTTCCGCTGAGTGCTCTCTACCTTGTTTTTCATGTAAGTGTTAATTAACAGATCAAATAAAATGTTCTCAGTTGAGCTGTAGTAATTATTTACCTTTATCTGGATAATGCTATACCACATTTCAATTTAGCAAATATATTCCCAGCCTTGCACAAATTTATGCTTAACTTCAAGCTGTCCAAACAGTGTCTGGCCCTTGGACCAGCTCCTATCTTATGATCAAAGAGTGCATTTTTCACAGAGCTCAGACTACAATATCCACAGAGCCCCTTGTTCCTAAACTCGTGCAACCACCCTGTTTTAACCTTTGGGCTTCAATTATTCATGATCACAAACTACTGTAATGTAGCACTCCAGAAATATAAGCAACTAGGAAGCTAAATTGAAAAAGGGGAAAAAAGCAAACAGCAGCAATAATCCTCAAAGACTTTGCAAAGTACGTAATATAGCTATTATTACATAGAAAAAAAGAATACATTTCTTTAGCTGTTTAAACTGGAAGATACAGTGATGCAGTAGATAATGAATACTGACAACCACACATACACAGCAGATATATGTCAATGTGCTGAATTCAAACCATGGACAGAAATCACACTTGAGTGTAACTGAGATGTAAAAACCAAGCACAAGAACAAACAAAACAAATTTAGTAATCCACAAACATAGTTCAGCTAAGGAAGTAAAAGGAAAAAAAAAACATAGGATGCAAAGAAAAAATTAAAACCAGCAGATACTGCATTTACCCAGACCATTAAAATAACAAGTTAGGAAAAAGTGGAAGAAATGATGTACATATACATAGAGGTAAATCTTAATAACACAAGCCAGATAATCTGTGATTACAGGTTTGAACAAATCTAGTATGTATTCAAAATGAATACAGTCATTAAAATCAGCAGCCAATCCAACAGTAAGAAAAAAGATGTATGACCTTTTCTAGAATCCTTGACAATCTGTGGGTGAGGAATCCCAGATCCTCATCTATGGTCTTTACACAGCAGCCCAGCCGGCAGGCTGTAAAAACTGGGCATTTCAAACTTCTTTATCTAGATGGTGAGATACATCAAATAACCAGTAGCAGCAACAGCAGCCTCCAGCCCACCATTAGCAGGGGAAACTCCCAATTCTGTCCTGAGCTGGACATCAAAACAGTTTGGATAATACTAGGGCATCATGCCTAGAAATCCCCAACTGAAGTGCCTTACCGAATTAGACGTTGCCTCATATTAAAACAGGAATTAATTTGATTCAGTCTCAAGGAAAGAAAAGTCACAAAAGCAGAGGAAGTCGTGGGAACCTGAGGGCAATGTCACAGGTGACAGGGATTACCAACCTCCCTACCGGAAACTAGGATTTTGTCCGCAAAACTTTAAAGAAAAGTCATCCCTAAGCAGATTTCAAATGGACACAACTGAATTATTCCAAGTCTTAGGATGAGCCGCCAGCAATGTTTTGTTCTCTCTTCCACCACCAATGTGTCAAGGTTCCTTTGTTCACCCAGTCCTAAAATGCTCCTTGCCTCTTAAAAGATGTGGAAAGCCACAGCATGGTAGAAGAGATGATCACATAACCCTTTATGCAACATTGCAATCCCTGAATTATCACAGGCTCACTGGGAACTCTAATTTTTTCCCTAATTTACCCAGCTAACTAGGACCCTTCCAACCTCTGAGGATGACAACTATTGCGTTAAGTATTTTTCTCTTTTCACCAAACAGTTAAAGAATCTATTCATTTTCTACTGCCTTCCTACGATCCAGCAGCTGACCTGAAATCAGGCATAGTTTTGGAGAAAGGGTAGGAATCCATCTGGAGGTATACTTAACTCCAATATATAACTGTTCTACCAGGCAATAAACTTGACAGTCCCCCAGTCTGCTTTCTTCTTTTCCTCTATCTGTCACTCACCGAGTTTAACCTTCAATTAAATCAAGACAATATTAGGAAAATGGCTGGCACACCATTAACATTTCACTTGATCATAACTCCAATCTAATACTCAAGTGCTGTATTTAATTCAGCTTCTTCAGGTTAGTAACTATTATGTGAAAGTAATGAAACCAAACAGATGGATAGAGGAGTCCACTTTGTCTCTTCTACACCACTCCAGAATGCTTCGTATCTCTCACTTTGAAAATAATTCTACTGAAACGTAATATTACACACCACTAGGAAATTAATTTAATAAGTAATGGTGAAAAAGCTTGTACACAATACCAAAATACAAAGTTTTACAAAAGGTCACATAGAAAACTAATAATAACAACAGCAGCAGTAATAATAATGATATGTTATCTTGTAGTATTTAGGAAACACTGACTTTTATATGAGCGCTATACTTCTGCAATCACTGGATAAGCAAGCATAGCTTTCTTAAAAATTACTTTTAAATGCAATTTTATCAGTCTGCTTTGCACAGGATTAGATTTCCCTTAGCCTGACTACAAACACTGCTGGAGGCATACATTCTCTGATAATAATTATGTCTTCCACTGACTAATTCCAGCATCTATATTAGCTCGACCTTCATTGCTCATACCAGGTTTGAGGATAAGATTTCTCTGGACTATGCAGTAGATGGAGTAAGAGTTACATTGTGAAGGGCTTTCATAAATTTTCTTTGTTCACGTGCATGTTATGTCTACCACTGGAAGAAAGAAGTCTAAAAACCAGCCAGTCTTTTTCAGTTAATATCAAATTAAGAACAACAAATTTGAAAAGCTAGTATACATAGGTATGCCTGCTAAAAACTACTCAGGACAGTATTACTAATATTTTATGTACCCATTTCACTGTATTGAATGATTAAAACTGCTATTCCTTTGGGAGTCTGATATTAAGAAAGAAATACTATTTTAGTCCTCCAACAAGTAAAGATATTCTTTGGTCTATTTTTTTTTAACCACCAGTAGACTGTCCTTACTATAATGGCAGGAGGAAGAAAACACGATTACTGATGGAAAAAAAAATTACTAAATAAAACCCCAAATGCTTTAAAGAATTATATTACCTTGAATCAATAATATTATCTGGAACGAGATATGAGTAAATACATTACACATGTAATCCATTTGTGGAAAACAACCATATCCTCTGTAAGAGCTCAATGTAGCATTTTACAGACTAAGGTAATTTCCATGGCAAAAAGCAAGACTCCTCTTAACACATTAGATTCTCTGAATTTCTCAGCTATGTCTCTACTTATTTGAAGTGAAGACAAACATCTAAGAAGTAGAAAGATACTTACATATGACTGAAGCCAAGCATGCACTCTCAAAAGGAATGTCAGATATTTACTGTTTAAGCACAAGAAAGTAATTTACACTGCTGCTACACAGCCTGCAGTACACCCTACACCCCCCTTCTCCAACTCTGCAACTCTCACCCATTAAATTCCTCACGTATCTGAGCGTATGGAGAAAATCCTCAAGAGAACATGATAAAATTGTATGTCCTTTCTAAGCAATCACTATGAAGCTTTGGTTACTCTCTGCTGTTATCTGAGAGAAGAAAGCACAGTAACTCTACCAGGGTGGAGGGAAGTAAAGGTAGAATGAGGTAAACATGGTCTAACTCATGAGTATTTCAAGTTGTAACAATCCTTTTTGATAATATTTGAAAGAGCCCCCAACACAGAAACAGGTCTTCCCAGCCCACCCACAGCAGAGAATTTCTTCACTCCCTTTAGCTTTAAAATTCAGATTATTCCCACATTAAAATGCTCCTTGGGATTCATACAGAAGGGTATTACTTGAAGAATAAACAGGAGCTACGACTACATGGCTTTTATAAAGCTTTGTATTGGGTTTGCTTATGTCATTAAATGAGCAAAACTGGAAAAGGTCCCAGAAAGAGTGAGAAGCATAAGGCAGCTAGCAATGAGTATGCCAAGCTCCAGCACAAAAGAACGTTAGTAAGCAAAATGGGGGAGAAAACAAGGGGAGCAGGGGGAGCCAGAATGTGAGATTATAGAAAATTGCAGGGGTTTAATGGCCAGCAAATTAATCAAAAGAGTCAATCGGAAGGAATCTCAGAAGGACAGATATTGGATATGCAAGGATAAAGCTGATATGATGGCAGGTTCTAGACTACCACCAGGTTTAAAATTAAATTGGTCAAACATCTGAGGGACTAAATAAGAGAAATTATCTATGTGACAACTTTAGGATTACAAATAAATGGCCTTTTCCTCTCTGAAAAAAAAGGGGCTGCTTGGAGACAAGTAAAAGATGTTTTACTTTGTTTTTCTATTACTTTCTTCTTGAGTATTGGGTTAAGATGAAAAAGATAAGAACCAACAGTGGGGAAAGGAGGAATCCAGGCGGAAACCTTCCAGGAGAGCTTAAAATAGTACCCTACCCCAGTGACTAAGGCTGAGCCTCCTCTTACTAGAAGGTGTGTGTTTTACTGCACCATGAGTAAAGTGCAGGCCCTCCTACAGAAGCACAGCAGAGGCACTACAGGTTTTACCACAAGTCTCACCTTAGGCAAGAACCTTTCCAGCAAGCCCTGCTAGAGCCTAATCTACCCAAATCTCATCTATTTTCTCCAACCACATCTGTCTAATGAAAGATATCACTTCACTCTAACAACCTTATCTAATTCTGCTTGAGATTTTAAAAGTTATCATGTACTACTTTACTTTATAATACAGAAACAATTAGACTTTGTCACCAGTAATATTATCATTATCTGCTCTTGCAAAAGACTGCCATGGGCTATCCAGTAACACTGTATGTTCAGCTACATGAACAGCAATGTACTACACAAGTGCTTTCATCAGAGGTGAAGTAAAGTTCTGTCTTATTATTCAACACGTCACAGCTCTGTATGTTTAAAATAGAGTTCTGCAACACAGCTGGACAAAACTCCTTATGTTCAATCAACTGAAATATATGTTAAGTTTGGGCATGATCCTCTGCTTTGATTAACATTCTGCTACTTTTGTGAATTCTACAGATGTTTAAACAAAAACCAGGATTATTATTCTGCTTATTGCCAGCACATCAGTAGGGTCACACTGAACAATGCAGAGGCTGGTCTGAAGTCAAATGTGATTCATTCCAACCTCAGTAAAACTCCATTACGTGTAACAACCCTTACCTCAGAAATCATTATGGCTGTGAATACACATATCAGTGTGTGGGCATTCAGTGCTCTTTTAGATGGGGTATACATTTTGGAAATATAAACAATTACTCTGGCTAAAGCTTACTGTAACCAAGAGTCCTCTTTCTGAGATACTGTCAGGCTTTTGAAGAAGCTAAGTGTGAAGAAAAAGAACCCTTTTTTCAATACACATTGTGTTACTGTATTTTGAATTTAGGTTTCCGTAACAATCATACACTTTAATAAAACATTGCTAACTTGAAATAGTTTGCACGCAAAGGGACAGAAGTCACTGATACTGAGCATTTAAATCTTGAAGGATTCTCTCTAAAAGTAATCTTAATTGTAAGGCACACTCATGCTAACCAAACAAGTGGAGTGCAGACCGCTTCTGATTTTGACACCACAGCCTACACCTAAGGTGTCCCACAAGCATAGGAACAGCAAGATAAAAAAAGGAAAATTACTTTTTCCTGAAACCATACACAACAAACAGCAGAACAGGAGAGCTTGGAAACTCACAAACACATTCAATCCAGCAAGAGAGACTGCTTTCCACAAGGATTTAAGCAATGTGAAGTGACTGTTCATCAGCTGTCCTGATAAGATGGAGAATTTTAGAATAACATAATGGTCCTTCACTCTAGAGAGGTGCCAAATAAACCTGTGCTTTTGGGTTTCACATAAATACAGCTATTGATCAATCATTAGACACTAAGCTGTGGCAGTGTTCCATGAGCATGTTTGGTTCATTGCTTTTAAGGTTAATTGTAGCCCAGCTGAATTTAACTGTGCAAGCACCTTACTACAACTGAATACATGCCTCTCAGCAGAAGCTGCTGTTTTCTTTGAAAGCATACAAAAAGAAATCTCTGAAAAAAACGCTTATGTTAAAGAAAAAAGAAAACAAAACCCCCCAACATACCAACCAAAAAAACCCCACCACCAAAACTTTTTTTTCAATTGCCATCTCAGGTCAAAAAGAATCAGGATCATGACAAGCACAGAGAGTCCTTTCAAATGCTCTTGCCTTCAACTAATTTTCCCACAATAGCTACAGCATGTTTGGTCACTACTTAGGAAATAAAAGTTGAAACAGTCACAGGGAAATGTATTTAAAAACAAGGGCCATCTTATCATCTTGGAATTTTTAACCTTAGATTCACTAGGATGCTCACCAAAACAATCTAAGCTGAATCATCACATACAGCTATGAAGTCTCAAACTGACCTTGAGATCTCAACAAGCCTTTGATTTTGCTATTTTACTAAGTTATTCACAGAAAAACAAAGATGATTCATTCTTACATGAAATACAACTGGCCCAATTTAAAGCTCAGTTTAGCACTGAGCACAGAGAACACACCAAAGAAAAGCTAATTGACAATGTGGAAGAAGTAGAGAAATGCTAACAATTAAACAGGCTTGGTAGTTGATGTGGAGAAAGAGCTTCTTATTAAAACTCAGATTGAGTTGCATTATATTCAAACTGAACAATGTGAATGTTTCAATGAAACTTTCCCGTTTTCATGGCTGCTTTCACAAATAGTCAACTGTGGAAAACATTTCCTCTTAATTTACCACTGCCTAGAGCAGAGTAAACATTCAAGAATCAAGACCCAGAAAAAAATTGTGAAATCCTAAAAAAAAATTTTTGGCTATTCTGAAATTCCAGAAAGATTAAAAAAACACACCAACAAATCCAACCACAAAAAGCAAGCATTGTGTTTCCAACAACAACAACAAAAAAACCAGATGGTGTCATGACCACAACATAAACAAGCTAAATTTGAAGCTTGTCACTGTCTGCAGCAGCTTACAAGTAGTATGTTTAACCTGGAGGGCAGCACAGACTGTAAACATGTATTTTAAAATAAAGGACAGGCTGAAGTTACTAAAAGATAAGATCTAAAAAGAAGTGATAAAATGCTTTCTCTCTGATATTGCAACATATGAAAAGTTTGCCCAAACTGTCAAGTTGTGAGTAGACCTATCTATAAGAAACCTGTCTTAGGGCTTTAGCTGCACTATAGTTTTTTGGCTTCACATTAATTGTGAAATCATCTCCTTCTTACATGATAGTTTCTCAATGAATCTGCTTTACTGGAACACTGTTTAAAAATTCTCTAAAGCATCAGTAAGACATTAAGGTGAGATCTATCTAAATTCTGAGAACAAGAAGAAAAAGTCCATGAGTACAACTACAGATCACTGGTTGAGAACATGGTTTTACAGAAGTCACAGTATCTGCACTTAAAAATTAAAGGTTTTAAGCAGGAGATTCCTCTGCTAAGCAACAGCAATTGTGATAGTAGAAACCTAACACATTTATTGTAGAAACATTAGTTTGCAAATGTAATCAGGTGTCAGGGGGGAAAAATGCCTTTACTGATGATTGAAACATTTTAAGTTTCAGAGTTAAAAAATGTTTAAAATCTCTACTCATACAAACAGTAAGCTCCATAGGATCAGAAATATACAATAGTAAAGACCCCACTGGTAAGTTTCCCTAGAACATATTCTCCTTGTTCTAGTTCCGTGTTTAAGTCCACTGACCATGTAAGTACAGTTTTCAGAACATCAACCACAAACAATCCAACTTTATGTTTACCTCTGAACTCAAAATCCCATGAAGTATGAAATGAAACAAGTACTACAAGCAAACTGCATTAACTCTTTCTGAACTTTAGCACTGTATACTCATTCATGATGCCTAGAAAGAACACTGAACCATGAAGCTACACTTTTAATGCTTTGTACCAAAATATTCCTCTTTACATAAAGAAAATGAAACTAAATATGTGTATCACCTCTCTGATCCACATGGAAGGTTAACTTAAAAATGAACCTTGCTCTCTCCATGCATAATGCTCTAGCTAAGCGTGTGTTTTCCCCCCACAACACAGGAGCCTGCTCCAGATGTGAAGTAAAACAAGTCTGCACAGAGAAAACACAAATCTTCAAAATAAGATTAGGAGAACATACCCTCTTCTTACCGTTCAAACAAACACACAACCTAACGGTGTATTTATGATCAAGGAAAATAATCTTGCAAGGAAAAAACACGGGCATTCTTCACTTTGCTCAAGTCCATCTCCCGTGGATAAGAAAGATGCAGCTGTACTCTTGAACCCATAAGGTTTGGAAATTAGGCCATTCTTCTGCTTAAGGCACTGAAGGAAAGAATTCTTGTCAGATACTTTCTCCCACGCCCCCTCTGTCCAAATCAAAACCATGTGTTCTTATTGTGCAAAAGTAAATCCAGAAGGAAAAAAAAAATCAGAAAGAAATTAAACATGGTATAATCATTATCATCCCAACTTGACCACTTCATTCTATCCTCTTATCTTTCGCCCTGTTCAATTTTGTTTCCTCTTTAAAATGCAGCTGTCCCGTAGGCTCCCCTGTCAGAAAGGCATCATTAACCACACCCACTTGAGCTGGCATCTGAGATGTCACCTTCCCATAGCTAATCCACAAACGGGTGTGCATGTGTCAAAGTTATAATTATTTGTATGATAATGAAGCAAATCACATGATTATAGGTCACTGGTTTATCCTTCTTAAAACTTCCCCTGCCATGATATCTCAATCATTCTCATATAGCACTGGTTAGGTAAGACAAACCACAATTCCCACATTCCTCCTCGACTCTGGCCAGAGTTATCATCCAGCACTCCTGCCTTGTTTGCTCCTTCTCCCACTGTAAACATGCCAGATTGCTCCAGCAGAATTAAATAACTTTGAGGTCTTTGAAATGTACAAAACAAAATAATACCTTAAAACTTAGCTAGATGGGTGACACCACAGCACAAAAAACCAGCAATACCTTCACAGATAATAGTAATAACGTAAAAGATTAAATTACACTTACTATAGAGGAAAAAAACCACGTATTCTTATGCCAGACTAAGAGGTTCTTATGTCAGAAAAAACACACTACAGCATTCTCATTCTTATTAACTTTACTAAAAGTATGATAGAGCAAGTAGTATAGAGCCAACTGTTGAATCTCTTTTCTTAGAGATCCCCCACCTATGCAGTTCTTCTCTTTTGCCTTATTTCAGGAAAACCATTCCCCAGTTTAATGACACAATACAAGGCAACATATTATGAAGGGAAAAACATAAGACCCCCTCTTTCCTCAATTAATACCAGCTCAATGAAAACAGAAGAGATACTCTAGCTAAAAGCTTTTGATCCCTATCCTCCTCTTCTTCCAGCAACAGCAGAGATGGGAAGCTCAATTCACCCAAACTAACCCCAAGTGCAATTGTCTGAATGCAGTGACACACTACCTGTCACAGCCTACATAAAACGTATCAAGAGGAGGCTGTAAACAGTTACATGTACATAATCAAAACACCGGGAAATTACTATTTTGAATACTACTCTTACCCCTCACTTGAGAAAATAAATCCAGTAATACACATGAAAACACAGTACTGCCTCCACCCGTTAATTTCCCCAAGATTCCCAATGAACTGTTAGTAAGAATAAGTGTTTGATAATCATAATCTACTTTGCTTCCTTAAACACAGCTTTCATGAAAGAGAAATAACATTTCCAGTGAAAAGTATTTATGGACATATGCTAGGGAAGCTAAACATAGCACTTGGAGATGTCAGGAATAGCAAAAAGGCAAGGAAAAGAAAAAGGGTGTGAAGCTCCACAGGGCAGACCTATCAGTTACACACACACTGATGCTTCACAGCCCCTGGCTCCCTCCACCTGTTGTCTGTCCCTTGCTGCTGGTTTCTGTACTTTTCACTCCAGCTTTCTGGTAAGACTTTATCAAGTAATACGCTGCCTGATCTTACGCCTTCTAGAATATTTTCAAAGGGCACCGTGGCACAAAAGGCATAAGGAATTATGGAAACAAGCAAGTTTTTCACCCAACCCACCAGGAACTCCTGTAATTCCTCAAGGAATGTATATTCTTATGATAGGTGCTATATCCACATATTGGAATTTTTTTTTTTAAATGGTAACACACATGCTTGCACACTCACTGAGAAAAGCACACATTAAATTTTATTTATTTTCTATTTTAAAGTACCAAAAGCAGCTGCCAAGAGACAGTGGGTGGTGGTGGCAGGGTAGCTCCCCATGATTTCATGCAACAATCTCACCCCATGTGCAGAGCACAGCTGGACGCATACGTAGGTTTGTACTCAGAAGCATCAATCAGCTCTCTCTGGGATACAGAGCTCCAGTCTGTCCCTTGGGAGTCACACAATGGAGCAACACTGCGAGATGGCCACGCACACCAGACAGAAGAAAAGAGCCTCTCCTGAAGATCACCATTAGCTGCTGAGGAGAGCTTTGCTAATATACATACTGGAGAACTGGAAATATGCACTACAAAGATGGACTTTTTTACCAGGCCAAAACCTGCTCCTTAATTCCTCACTCTTTCCAATTACTCCTCCCTGTAGTTGCAACTTCTCACCACCTCAGTTACCCACAGCTTACTAGTTCGACTTTGTACATCACAAGCCACCAGCATAAACAGTCCCGACTTCATCAGGGTTTATTAGCAGAAGGAAGCACATTAAAAGTAATTTAAGAGTCTCACCTCACCCTCACAGAATCCATTTTAAATCAAGGAATGCTGTTGATCAGGAAGTCAGCAGTGGACCACCTACTCCTCCTCCATCCTACATTTGCCTCTTTAGCCAAAGGTCTTACGTAAGGAACACCATGGGTAGCAAGGATAGCTTCCTGAGGCTGCCCAACAGGCAGAGCTCGAGGTCTCTACTCCAAAACCCTGCAGACATCACACTAATGACAGCACCAGAGTAACTCTGTGCAGATTCAGGAACTTAAAACTGCACAGATCTTTGGTGCTTATCTGGCCGGAGGATTACATTCATTAGTATAAGGTTGCAGACTTACACCAAGGTTTTCGGAAGCAAATGTGCAATTTTGAGTATTGTGATACCCTGTACAAACCTGGGTGTTTCACATACCCAATGCACTCACTGAAATTGCAATAATAAAATAATAACACTTACTACTCCTTAGGCGTCAAAACTGAGCACTCACGAGTAGCACAATATTTTTTAAATTAACTGCCAACATAGAATTTTTCATTCCATAAAAGACGAAGATATTCTAAAGCATTTCCATTTACCTTGTGTAAATTTTGTAAGTCTTATGGACTGTATTACCAGACATTTACACAAAAATTTCTTATCCCTTCCTGTCATCTGTCTCTCATCTACATTCCCATGAACATTTGAAATAGAGACTCATGAGTAACATGTATCACGCCTGGACATTACCATTTAATTAAATCAAAATTTTCATCCCAAGCACTTGCCCATTCCTACAGTAACACAGAACTCATCAGTCCATGAAGAGTAAGGACAGACCAAATGTACCTATTTGCTTTAACCAGTAATAAGTCAGATATTGCTGTGTCAGTTCCACTGAGTGACTGATACTAAAAGCTCATTATAATAATTCACCATGCTAGGGTTTCACTTCTCTAGCTATATTACCTCTTTCTGTTGCCTTTATCTTCCAAATCATCTTCTTACATTCACTCTTCCTTTCATATCATTCAGAAGGCACTACTCCTTGGGCTTGTACAGTAACAAACCTTAGGAGCTCCTGCTACTAGCCAGAACCTCTATAGAATAGATTGATGCAATACAAACAAGCATGTTCTTCAACCCATTTCAACCCACTAGGCCACCTTCCTTCATTTCTTACCACTCACTTTCCACACAAATAGAAGGTGGGCATGACTGCATGTGTTACATTTCCTACAACTCCTTTTTCCCCTCCTTCTGCCACCTTCCCAAAGGCAACTAAGGATACACATTGCAAACATACCGCTTTTAACACTGGTGCCCTCACCCAAGAGGAAAATTTCACACCTCCCACACTACTACCTATGTAAATAATCACCACTGATGGACAGGACCAGACATGGTCGAGCATTCCTCAGGTACATCGTCCATCATAGCCAAGACTGGTTCTTTTCTATGGAAGACCACCACAGCAGAGAACACCACCGTACTCCCACTCCATCGAGTCTGGGCGGAGCAGAGAAGACCGCAAAGATATTTAAACAGAGCACAAAGGAAGACACAATAAACTCGGGAAGAACCAAGGACACGACCACAGCCTCTCTCAGAGGCAACACAAAGCAAAGCAGAGGAAGGAATACAACAACACCAGGGACCGTCTTGGAGGTGCAAACCAAACAAAGAGCAAGTACCGCTGAACCCCAAAAGGTGAGACAAGGCCAAGTGCCAGGCGGCTAGACAGCCCACAAGTGGATATCCCAAGGCAGGCGCGGAGGTGTCGTGTGTGGGGGCCGCCCTAAGGCGAGACAGCCCGGCTGCCGCCCGCAGGGGCTACAGGCCTCTAGCCGGCGGGGGCCCGCAGCCAGCAGCCCGTGTGCGCCGACAGCCGAGGACATATAAGGGCAGCCCAGCCCGGCCCGGCCCGGCCCAACAGCGCTGGAAGGGGCTGCGGGAGGGCTCTCCGCGGGAGGCCCGGGGCCGCGGGCAGGATGGGGCGACGTGGAGCGCGGCGGGCCAGACCCGCCCCGGCAG
>VZTI01004081.1:15833-44405 GCA_013397865.1 Struthidea cinerea | reverse complement strand
TTTTTTTCTTTTTTTTTTTTTTTTTGTTTTTGTTTTTGTTTTTGTTTTTGGTTTTTTTTTTTGTTTTTTTTTTTGTTTTTAAGGCAGCCTATACTGGGGAAACATGAAAAATTTCTGGAGTGTGATCCAGTCTCTTGCATTCATACCTGATAAACTGATGGCTCTGTGAGCCTCAGGCACTGGGAGAATGCCATCACTTTTATAGGGTTTTAATGATAGCTCCTACAGTTACTCCAGACATAGTATGTTACACCAATATTTTGCACTGAGTGGAGAGTTCTGCCAAGGCTCCTCAGTGTGCTTTCTCACAGCTGTGCTGCTGTCAGCCCGAAGACAATGCCTGCAGTGAGGAGCCCAGCATTCCCGCAGATGCTCAGCTGACTCGAGGCTGGACCTCAGCCAAAAGGCTCCTGAGCCATTTCCATGGGCTATGTTCTAATGTCTGTTGCCCGTGCAGTCACACAGCTCTTTCTAATGGGAGGATGGTTTGCAGGAGAGCTGCTGGGCTGGCTTATAGGTCCCTCTGGAAGTACATAAGGCAGAGAGATCCCCTCTGCAGAACTAACATTGTATTATTTTCTGTGACAGATGTGAGTTCACACATAGATATTGTGTTTTGTTACTTTCTTTGCCAAAACATCATTAAATTTTGCGGCATTTAAATACACCAAAGCCATGCTGGTTTGTAGTACCCTCCTTGTTGACCACTAGGCTGATGTAGCTATGACCTTTTTTGATGGGATGGTGTGGGATTTTGGGAAGACAGCCCCTGTTGTGATGCTGTGCCCCTTTGGTCTGCACCTGGTGGTTTCTCTGGCAGTACACCTTGGGATGGCCACCATGAAGTAAAGGGAGCTTGGAAATCAAGCTGCTTCTTCTCAGGCATTGATTATGAGGAAACTGAGCGAGTACTTCAGAGAACATTTGTCTGCCACCGCTCTGCTCAGTGCAGCAGCACTTTGGGTGCAGTGGTGGGTGCAGCAGGGAGCAGATGCCATCCTGGGGCCACCAACCTCTGTTGCCAGAGGTTCCACTCCTGTCTGCATCAGCAGCAGGCTCACACACACAGAGTTTCTCTCCAAATCCAGTTTTGCAATGACTGATCAGCTGTGGAGGTTGTTGTTCCACAGGCATTTGTGATTTTTGTGATGCTGCTGTATCACTTAATATGACACAGCAATGCAAAGGGGTTTATTAGTTGCAGTGCATTTCAAACAGTTTAGAAAAAGTCCCTTCTGATAAATGGGCTTTCTCAGGTATGTGTAGCAGCTGACACATTAATACTTTGATTAATAATAATAACATAAAAAATAAGATGACCACACAAAATTAAATCACGTGCCCTGAGTCACAGGTTCCTGCTTTGGTGCAAAGGTAATTTATGCAAACCTAAATTCCTTTCATGCCCTTCATGCAAGGACACCACCAGCGAGAATGGTTTTTCTTAGTGGATTTTAACATAAGTCAGTTGAGTGCTTCATACCATTATAGAAAAAGCACCTTGCCTGATGCTTCTCTGCTTTCTAAAACCTCCCATCATGTTGGTTGTGCAGAAGAAAACAGTGATCTAATTCTGACCTATGGGTTTGCAGAGTGCTATGAATCTGCTCTGCAATAGCTGAAGTCAGTAGCAATGCCTGTGTAAAAGCTGATGGCTCTTAGCATCATGAGTATTTCATGCCAAATGTCTGATGGCTTTTGCACATTTGTGAGAGTACGAGAAAGACGCTGAAGGACTGTGGGGATCAGGAGGTCAAGAGATCCTCTGGACGTGTGTAAGCCAAAGAGGATACGCTGGCAGGCTGCCTCGTGTGGTCAGGGAAACAGGATCAGGGAGGCACTATGCTCCCATTTAGAGACCAGAAAATAGTTGGAGGGAAGGAATGTTGTGTAACCAAGAATATGTGTTTGCATTTACTCACAGTTGGAGTTAACAGCATGGAAGGATGTTATGCTTTCAATAGGCAGTACTCCAATGAAATTTTGCAGTTGAGTGACATCAGAATAAGTTTATTTTGTGATAAACAATAACAGAAAATAGATGCAAAACCAGAGGCAGTACATTGTTTCTCGAATAGCAAGCCCCTGGTGAACTGACCTTTTGGTAATGAGGTAGGTAAGTAACAAAGCAAGCAGGCTGGAAGTTAATTGGCTACAAATCAGGACCTCCACTGGAAAAGTGCTAGGGATCTGCAAAGCACACACCACAGCTTAAGAATGACCAGTGTTAGTAATGCCTTTGTTCTCATCCATCTTCTGGTGGTGGGATTGTACGCTGCATGCTGTGGGGTGGCCCTCCAATCACCCCTGAATGTGTATCTTCTCCAGAGGGTGACTCCAGGGTGCAGTCATTAGAGCCAATCACAAAGGAAGTTAATCCATGACATTCCTCCCTGCAATGCCTGTGTCAGGGCTCTTTCCAGGGCAATGAGCTCCATTTCAGTCCTCTGAGGATTCTCCGGGAAATGCTTTAGGGCCTTCTCTTGGATTAGGTCCAGTAGTTGCTGGAACAGATCCCTCTCTTGCTCCTTTTTATTTTTGAACTACGTTGGTCATTCTGTCTGTGTGCACTACTTACTGCTTCAGGGGAGTTGTGGCATCAGAAAGCCTAAAACAGATTTTAGAAAAGACGAAAGGGTTTAAAGTTATACTTTCTTAAAATCTGTCCTCATGCTAAATGAAACAAAACTGTTCCCTTAACACTGCCCCATTTCAGTTCAGGCTCTGGAGTCCAGGCAAGTCAGCAGAGTGTAATCCAAATTGCTTTTGCTTGCTGTCAGTCTTCATGTAGCAATCACGAGACGCTTTGGAGCATGGCAAGACAGGGGGCAATTGGCTGGAGGGGGTGGGGGGCTGTGGTGGCCCATATAAATGGAGGACATCGGTTAGGAGGTTGGCAATCCCCCTGTACCCCCAGTTCTGTTTGCACAGGAGGGTATTACAGCCTCGGGGATCAGAGAGAGCTTTGCAAGAGTCCTGTACAAGAGAAAGGACTTTGTCACAACAGTGGCCCAGTGGGTTCTTCAGTATTCCTCTCTGTGCTGGGTTCTTGTGCAATTTTCAGCCCTGCTGGTTTGTGCATCACTGGCTGCTCTCATAAATCTCCTGACTGAATCCCAATTCACACACAAGATCAAAGGAGCTTGCAGTGGGGTTTATGCTGTTTGGTTGGTTGTCTTCAGTGCCTGTGCTGCAGCCTTGGGCACTTTGCAAATACGCAACCACCCTGTAACATTCAGAGCCTCTGCCTGCAATACCTGCAATAAGGTGGTCCAGCTGGTCCTTTGCTAATTAATTCACTTGGAACTCTTCAGCTTTGCCTTGGTAGAGGGCCCGGTATGATGTGTTTGTTATTTCCTATTTGTCTCAAAAGTGTTCTCTAAAGGTGTCTGCATTCTGGTGCTTCTTCTGGGAGAGGCTGCAAAGAGCTGTACGAGTGCCAGTGAAACCGCTCTCAAAAAAGGCACACAGGTCAGGTAGCTACTCTTCCTAAAAATTTTGAGTAGTAGCAAATTCACACATAATGTTCCATCCTGAGGTCTTCATAGACCCCAAAACTAGCTTCATATGAAGTGCTGACCCCAAACCTTCTGGCTCCTAATCTAAGCCTAGCCTGGGAAACTTGGCAAGTCCCAGCACTAAGCACAGCTTGCCAGCACTTAGACAGCACAGAGCTGCATGGTGTGAGATGGCAGTGACCATGGCCCAAATCTGAGCCCACGAGCTGCAGCTACAGTTGTAGGAAGCACACATATGGAGGACGTGGTTCTAAGTACAGAAATTCTGCAAAACGATTAAGATTTGCTTTCTTTTGCTAAGTTGTTCCTGACAGTAACCTTTTTAGAAACCTTGCATGCCGCATCTGCTTGCTACCCTACTGGTTTTCATTTTACCTTGGAAAATTGGTTTCAAACTCCAGGACATGACACAATTCAGCATTGCTCCTTAGCACCTTTGCAGGACCATAGCCTAAGAAATTAAGACAAATATAAGCAGTTACTGATAGAGGTGAGCAACGTATCAGTCTTTTAAATGTACCACTGGCTGACTTCACATTCCAGAGAGTCCACACAGATCATTCCCTGGATAGTGTGGTGAATCATTTGCCCATCCCAATGTTTTGTTAGAACAACAACTCTACCAGTCATCTGATTTGTCAGACAACTGGATGATGTCAGATTTCTCCTCTGTGTCTCACTTTGTGCCCCAAGGCTGAGAAAATGGATTGATTTTAAAATGGGACCTATTGTGCCAAACTTCCTAAGAACTTCAAATGAATACTCTCACTCAGTCACGACAAATGCTTTCTCAGATTCTGAGAACATGTCTGTGGTTTGCGTGCTCCTCTTTGGGTTGAATAACAATGAACCTCCACTCATAAAAGCGATCTTTCAAGAAACTTCTTGTAAATCAATCACTGACAACTGCACAGTCAGTCTTCTTGGTCTTGTCAGTTTTTAATTAAAAAGTTGCGCCAGCAAGCGATGACAGACACGAGCAGCACAGCGTTCCTTAGAATGTCCAAATATGCCTGAAGGTGAGCACGCAGGACAGGTTACTGTGCTGCTCACAGAGTAACAGCTGAAAATGACCTGCCACATTGAAACAAAAAACAAACTTCAAAAGACAGGTCCGTAATTTGTATATGCCCAAAAAGTGCTCTCTAACATTTTGCCCTAATCCAGGCCTGGGTGTAGCCCCAGAATAAAGATGGTAGCTGGGTTTACTCTGGCATCCTTTGATGACATGACATCATTCACTTACCAGTGGTAGCTTACAAGGAGTCAGGAAATGATAGCTCTGTGTTTCCATCCATATATTCTCCTAAAAAGCACTTGGCTGTTTGGATTTTAAGTGAATTAATGTGCTGGAAGAAGGAAACCTCTGTTCCAAAGCTATCCAGCACTAAGTGTCTTTCCCTTCACTTCACCACCTCCTGGTGATTTTAACCAGCGCCTGGGAAGTATTGACACACATCCTTACAGGATGCCAGCACATGTTCATGCCAAAATAGCGAAGACCCAGAAGTGACAATCCAGATGATATGAGGTGAAAGGAAAGCAAGGCAATCTTTTTTCGAGGTTAAATGTTCTCAGGATGGCTTTCAACATCATAGAGAGGGCAAGAGAGAGAGAAAGAACAACTCACTTTAAAAGTATTTCTTTCAAGGCAGATAATCTTAAAAATACAGAGAAGAAACCTACTGGTTTGGGGCTTGTGAAATCTTCTGTTCGTAGAGTTATATGTAACCTTTGTAGTTTTCTGCTTGGTCAGGAAGCAGAGATCAGGAAAATTGGACCTGATTCACAAGAAAACTTGAGGCTCATTTGGAGACTTTTTTATCTTTGACCCCAAATATGAAAGTTTACATTTTTATCATTCGGTCAGTCAACTGTAGAGTGCCCGAGATATAGGGACTTACTGAGGATTTGTAGAAGTCTTTTCAAAAGACTTTTGTTTCTACACTATCAAGTAATTCTGGCTGCAACTTCAGATTTCCCCACTGGTTTTGGTTTTGTTTTATGTAGCACTGTGTGGGGATAAAGTAACTGAGAGAGAGTAGAACAACAACAACAGAAGAGTTCATTTTTCTTGACTTTATCTGAGCACATTGCATAGCTTTTAGTTTCTCAGTTTTTATGGTACTTCACCTGCATTTCTAGTTAGGGCTCATTTCTACCTATGGGCCCAGCAGTATTGACTACTGCAGTTATGAAGCATTTTATTCTCTGAGCCCTGTTTTCCTTGCATTCTGAGTAAACAAGGCAGATCATGGGTAAAACATAGTCCCCTCCTCCCGATAAATTGTTTTTCCCCTCTTTAAAGAGCCAGTACCTTCCCATACATTCTTCTCCTGAGGTTTGCATTACTGCTTAAAAAACCCAAAAGAAACGTTTTGGCTTGACCCGTAGCTTCTAGACTTTTCTGTAACTACTATCATTAAGAGGAAAGGATGTACTGTGGTTAAGGTATTGCATTTGGACTCAAAATGTAGGGAAGCAATCCCCTAAAATTTATTCCGGACCTCCTTTGGCAGAGACCTACAGGGCTTGTTTTCCAAACTGGCTTCTGACTTTTGTTGTGTTTGGTTTTGCTTGTGCAGTTGGAGACCTGGCCTTTAATGCCTCCAGCTCAACAAGAAGTCTGTGGGACCTGCAGTTTTTTCCATGTGTTAATCAAGGTCAAGGTGCTCCCAGAACAACCAGGAGTGGCATATCCCCAAATTAGAAGCCATGCTTGAAAGTCAGGTTTTTAATCTCTTGCGATAATTCAGAATACCTAATTTAGCTGGCAGGGGACTTAACTGACTCTATAAGGAGCCTAAGGCTCCTATGTGCCAAGCCAGAAGCTTAAAGGTTGGCAGAATGAATATGTAATCCTTTGTAAATTGGGATACTGTCCCCTCACACAAGGCCACTGTGAGGCTTTGGAAGTGCTCAGAGACTCTCAGGTGTCCATCAAAGACAATATATGGAAAAAGGAGAGTAGGGCACTGGTGAGCCTTCAGTTGTGCTGACTGCAGGCACAGAGCTACCAATTTAGAAAAATCGCTTCAGCAGGGTCCTGTTTAACTATATCCAGAGATCATACCAGCATCCATGTCTTTTCAGCAGGGATAAGGAATGATGGTGGGTAGCCAAGCAGAAGGTTAATGTATTAATATTAGGAGCCTGATTCTCATCTTTTTTTATACTCATTCAAACCAAGAGCATCTCTTCTAAAACTGATGGATTTTCCTCTGTGAAATTCCTTCAGTGGAAATGAAACACTGTCTGGCTGACAGAGACTCCTCAATTTCTGGTGCCAATAGGTAGGCAATAAATATTGACAGAAAGAAAGATCTTAAGTTCAGTTTAATCCTCTTAATGACTTATTATATGTTCTAGTGAGTTTGATGTCGCTTTGGGATATCATCCAACACTAATAATAATTATGACACTATCACATGAAGGCTGGCTTTTACCCTTACCAGAGCCCAGCACAGCAACATGGAGAAAAGAGAGGATAGAGGAGACAGAGACCCTTCACAGATTTCCCTGTCCATGCTCTGCACAGGCACTCAAGAAAAACTCATTCTGTCTTCTGCAACACAAACATGCTTTGGACGGCGGTCAAAGAAAAGAATAATGGCAACACCAGCAGCTATAACTCTGCCAAATCCCTTCCTGATGCAGGGTTTACAAAGGTTATCATGGACTGGGGAATAATTTCAAAGGACTTTTTTATTGCTATGGCCTGGGGCCAGGGGAATAAACGTTCTGAAGCCGAGGAGGATTCCCTTTACCTCAGGCTATTTGTTCTAACTGTGAACACTGTGCAGAATTGGACTTACCAGTCTGTCCCCTCCAGAGGATCCCCAAAGTCTCTTCTTAGAGCACCTAAAGAAAATCAGCTGCTTCTGGAGATGAAAAGATTCGAGCTGAGTTTGCCACTATCCAAAGCACACTGTGTAACACTGTAAAGGGAAAAGGCTGGACCAACGTCAGGGGAAATACGTGCTCCTATAAAGCAGCACCAGGAGAGAGAAGTCAAGAACTGATTTCCAAAGCTTCATGTGAAACTCTGAGAAAAGACTAGAGAGATCTATTTTAAAAAACTTAACAGATAAACTGAGCAGTTAAAAAGGGGATTTTTTTTGTTTTTCTGAAGTCTCTGGTCTGAGGCAAGCACCCCATCCGCTCTTTCAAAAGTCCCAGCCTTCCTTTTAAAAAATTATTTATATTTCTTAGCAGATGGTTATTACTTTCTGTAAGTCAGACATCATCTCAAGATCAGGCAGGGGAGTTAAATACCAAACTTTCCTCTTCCTAAAATGAAGGTATGGGAGCTCCAGAGTACATACAGTTGTATTGAGACAACAAATGGGAAATTCCTCAAGATGGTGTTTGATGCTGGGACACTCCCATTGCCATCAGGACCTCTTCAAGGGGTCCAGCCTCACTGGAATATCTCTATTCCTTTTTTTCTCTCCAGTCCCTCATTTCATTGAATGCTGGAGGCTGCTGGATCGCCAAGACTGGTAGAACTCCCTACATGCCTTTTTTTAACTTTCTAATGGCAATGTTCTAAGCCTGTATAATCTTTGTGTGCCAGGCAAGTTGACACAGTTGTGGTCTGCAAATGAAAGAAGGATAGAAACTTTCATTCTTTGCTGTCATTAGTCACAAGGCTACAGCACAGTCACCCTATTTTGATTGTGCCCTATAGCGTGACAGAGGTGCTCAGACACTGATTGCTGGTTTGCTGTGGAATATACTGAAGCCCCATTTTTTTTCCTCCCCCTTTATTCATTTTCCCAGTCTCTTCTTTCCACAACAATCACAGCTGCCATTATTCTTTGCCTAAAGAGAAATCCCCAGCCAGTCATGAAGCAGACTGAAGCGCTGGGAGTGGCCGTACGCTGCTGTCAGCTGTAATGCACATCCTTTTCATTGGCATTAAAGCTTGGGATCACGTGGAGCTGATCACCACAGACTGTGCAATCACAGGACTTATCCCTCAGTCAGTGGGAACACAAAGCCCATCCCCAGGCCATTTTTCATTCGATGTCCTGCCTTCTGATCGGTTAATTAGGACCTAGTTTTGGATGATTCTGAGTGCATCTAAACTCCAGGTAACTTCAAGGAAGCTAAGAGCAAGGTTTCCAAGCACCAAGCGCAAAAGAATAACAAGAAAACCTACCCCTGACCAGGTCTCATTGCTTGGTTTGTTCCTTGCTCAGAAGTGAGCCTCAGAGCAGATCGTCTTCTTGTCTTACAGGGTCAGACCAGTGCTGAAGAAGGTTTTTGCTGCAGATTCCACCCTGAGCAGCTCCTTCCTGGAACTGCTCCTGAAAATGAATTTACAGCTTCAAGACTACACCTGCACAGGAGATGCCTGTGGCAGTCAGTAGGGAATGTGGCTAATTAAATACGAACAGATTTTCAAAGATTGCTTCATCCAAGAAGCAAAAGCTAAATAATTATATGGAACAAGATGATTACCTGGAACAAGATGATAAAACTCTTAATGTTCCTGTTTATAATGTGACTGTGAAGCTTCTCTGTTAAAGCTGGGATGCAATGCATTATAGTTTATTGTCTAATAATACAAGAAATAATGCTGCCAGTATTCTGTGAGAATCATGCTTTTCTTCCAAAGAAAATTCCATCTGGAACTGACCCCTCCAAGTAACTCCCACAATTTTTCCTGGCTTATCCTCACCTGGGAGGAAGGAAGCTTAAGAAGGGAGAATTATGGTTTTGCTTCAGGTATCAAATACATCTGGGAGCTTTGGTAGATGTTGAAGGAATGGTCACATCTTTACAGGAAGGAAAAAAACCCCAAAGCCTATTTCTGCAGGATGGCAAATTGCAGTGAGAGGGTAGGTCTGTGACCCTCTGCCGCCTCTTTTGTGTGATGAAAATGTGCTGATGCAATGGCCACAGCTACCCCTCTCTCCTGGATTTTGTTATAAAAAGGAGAGCTTTGCCACTGCGTGCGCTCGGTCAAAAGCTACTGGAGATCTTTTGTTCCCCATCACACGGGGGTGTGATTGCAGGGTGTGCCCAGTCCATGCATCCAGCCACTGCACAAGCAAACCCAGCAGTTATAATGTTGATATTCATGATGATTTAACTCCTCTGACCTCTCCGTGGCTGAGTTCCAAGCTCTGTGCAGGCTCTGCTTTGCTCTCCACCCTGCCTCTATGCATTTTTATTTAGATCCACTTTTTTTCCTACCTTTCGCTATTTCTTTTAAAGACACTTGGGATTCTGGAGAATAAAACAGCAGCTCATGAGAGGTGCCAGTGTGTCATACCACAAATATAGCTCAGTACAAGTGCTGTCTAAACTCAGCCTCAGTACTCACCATATTTTACCAATGACCCTTTACAAGACATTAAATTACTGCTCGTCTCAAAACCAACCCTTCCTCCTTCTTTACCGTCTCTCACATCTTCCCCAAAAACATTTCGAATGACCTCTGCAGCTTGGCTTCAAAAATTTCAAAATATTTTGGCATGTGCTGCTGTAAGTGGCCTTCATGCTGTAGCTCCACACCCCTGTGAAACTCTCCCTGAAATGAATCTTGAAAATGGGGACTAGCTTCACTGGGGTTTTAATGCACCTCTTAGGTCCTTGAAAAATTTTTAATTTCTGTTAGACTGTTCACATCTTGGCAGCTAAGTATGAGTTGAAAAGTCTTCTTGAGTCAGGACTTATGGTTTTACCTGGGATGGTATCTCAGGATTGGGATCCGCATTTCTATATGGCCTTTAGTGTGTCTGCATAAAATTTCCTACAGACAGGGATCCTGGAGTCTCTGTGTTATAGGGCTGAACAGCCCATTCCAAGTTAAAAAAACTTTGATTGATAATGTCTCTGTTTTAGCTGCTGTTTGTTTTTAACCATTTGTGCAACACCTCGAGCCAATTGGCAGGATTAGTTGGTTAACAATGCTGTATTAATTAATATCATAGAGTCACTTTGAAGGAAGGAAGAGCTAATTAACTATGAAGCATTAATAGTCCAACTGGGAGAGAACCCAAGGGAAAAAGTCTACTTGTAATTAATACAGAATACATTTTTTTTTTCCTGCCCTACAATCTCCCCACAGTCCCAGGCACTAATGACTTTCACTTGGCTTTCTGAAAGGTTTCCTGCTCTCTATCAACCTGTCCCACACTTAAAAATATCCAGAGGTAATTTGTATTGTTTTTTTCTTTTGTGACCTTTTCTTTCTGACGATTCCCTTGATGCAAATTATGAACTCGACTCTTGCCCTTGCTCCTGTGAAGTGCTTGTGAAGCAGGTTCTTTCTGATACGGAACGGCCGTGCTGGTTAAGATCCAGTCTCCAGCAGTCAGTAACACAGGCATGGCAGGAGAACAGGGCATGCCACAGCAACCTTTTCCATTCTATACTTTCCCTTCCTACTGCACACTGCACATTTTTACTGTGAATGTTGGATGACTCACTGATTTATTACAGCCTTTTTAAAAAATCTAGTTGGCAGTCAATCTGCTTCAAACCACACTACATTTTATTTTTTGTTTGCTGTTCTCTAGTAACAATCCTCAAAACAAAACAAAACAAAAAAGCTAAAGAAACTTACAAATGATAGACAATTAAAGGGAAAAAAATTTAACAAATATGTGCTTGTTTCTATAAAATTCCAACTGAAAGCATACTGCCCTGCTTTTTGTGTTTGGACTTCAAACACTTGCACAGAAATGCTTGTGAAGATGCCCCCGAGTGAGGAGCTGGGCAAGGGCACAGGGAGAATTGTCAGAATAAACACATATAGTGAAAATAGCTACCTTCTCACTATAAAAATATCTCCCTGCTAGAGTTTGGGCTGAGTTAACCGATGGCATCCAGGAAATAAATGTTTACAAATGTCTAAAC
Organism: Struthidea cinerea; assembly: GCA_013397865.1. NCBI lineage: Eukaryota > Metazoa > Chordata > Aves > Passeriformes > Corcoracidae > Struthidea > Struthidea cinerea. Next base: position 33,015 of record VZTI01004081.1, on the reverse strand, counting down.
CAGAATTTATAAACATGCAATAGCAGCTTCAGTGAACTAGCCATCAAATCCTAAAACCTTTGTCCATATGAAAATGCTTGAACTACTTTGGTATCATTGAAAGAGCAGAACAAACAGACCAATAAAAAACAACCGTAATACTGAAGCATTTCCACAGCACATGGCTTATTCCCTGGTAAGAAGCATCTGCAGCACTGATTATGCCTAATTATTCAGTTTAAGAAAAAAAGAAATTTAAAAAGAGCCCAGGACTCCAACTTACACAGTTCTTAGGAGTTACTACACGGTTAGCACAACCCATATGCCCGAGTCAGGTCTAAGTCCAACATGGAAAATCCAGCCACGTGGTATTGCCAGGAGAGCGTTGTGTCATTAAGGAGTCTGCTGCTTCAAAGGAAAGGTTAAATCAAGCTCCCTAATCTCTGGATGAATAATCTCATTATTTTCCTGAGAAAACATCTCACCGAGCAAATACAGTGGAGTCTTGCCCAGACATGTTTTCTATAGGTGGGAATTGGCAATACGTGGATGAGGGCGTGGAATGGCCCTTCTCGGTGAAGTCTCTCTCCATTAATCATTGCATGTCTCATACCTGACAAAAAGTGTTGATGGAATGGGTTTAGACACACTTTTGAGTTAGAGCAAACCCCATGTCACACCAGCTCAGCTAACATTGGGTATTGTGTTTGTAGTTGCCTAGTGTGATGCAATGGAAAATTGCAAATAAAACTCTAATGAGCTGTCAGCTCCCGTGAGCTTTATCTGCAGGCAAGAGGGTGTCACAGAAACAGAGCAGCTCCCCAGGTCTTGCCACAGACACCTTCCTGGGACAGGGGGAGGAGGGGAAGACTGCGGTTACCATTGTGATAGGTGATTTTTCTCACAGAAGGCAGTTTGATTTTGAGAGCTTTGCGTCTTTATTTTGTTTATCTAGGGTTGAATTTCCTTTATCACTTTCTGTAAGTCTGTTTAATCCACATGGGCTGAATTCACCTGCCAGTTTATAGAGCTAGACAATGCACTGTGATCCCTGTCACTGGCAAACGTAGTGAAATGTACCTGCCACCTCTTTTGAGAAGTTCTAACACCTTTATTAATTGTTTTATGTTTATTAATTGTTTCATGTTTATGAATTGTTTCACCCTCATTGTTCCAGTAATTGTTTTCATGCTGAGAATAAAAATCTGGCAGCTTTGAAATCTGGCAGGAAGCAAGTGATCAACACAGAAAATACCTCATTTTTCTTCTGTGAATTTCTCTTCAGGTATTGCCATAATAGAAATGGTTGAAAATTTACCATTTCCTCACTCCTGGAGGAATTGCTGAAAGAAAAAAGTACTGGCAGCATACCACATTATAGCTGATTGCAAATATTCTTAAGAGAGAGATTCACGTACCACCAAGGCAGCTGTGAAAACCTATGTGGCACTGGCAGTGCTTGGAAACTGCTGAAGCAGAGGGAGCAATAGGTCTGGGAAGCAGGAGCAAGTCCAAGCTTCTTTGGCCATCACCTGGTGGTGTTCCCTGTCTGAAAGACACACAGGAACCTCCAAGCTATTTCCTCCCCCATCCTCTCTCCACATTATTCCTTACCACATCCCTTGGGTGACCTGGAATAGGGTTTTCCTGGGTATACCCTACAAGCTGCAGACTCTTCTTGCCTGATAACATGTCCTTATTACTTTTTAGAGATTCTAGCCTATTCTATGAGTAAAAAAAAAAAACCCAACCACCTCCAGTCCAGCCCCAAGCTTCTCAGCCATTTTACCCTGGGTTGGCTGGTTGTTGCCTGAGGGAAAAGCATTGCATTCTGGCACTTACCGCTTATCCTGGCTGTCAGCCCAACTGGCAGGTCACCCACAGCAGCCTCGGGAGAGAGCTAGGATAGGTTTGAGACTGGTGCCAGCTTTCCCAGATAGGGCCAGGGAAGTGGAAATAGCCACGTTTGTTGAAGTAGCGGAAGGTGGAGCTGAGGGTCCCCTCCACTAGGCTGAACAAGTGTCTGTGCAAGATAAGGGGTATACATGGCTCGCTGGGATGTTTGCATCTCCCATCTCAAGCTGCCTTCACACACAGCTCACAAGGTGCTGCTCTGCTCTCTGACAGGAGGAAGGCAGCTCTTGGAATACCTTTACAATGTAAATCCTCAAGGCAGCAGGTTCAAAAACCAAACCTTTGACAAATCCTTGCAATGCTGTTGTTACCACATATCATCACCAGTAAATTATTTTACTGGAGTCCTTACAAAGTGGAAATACAAAATGGGTGGAAAGACATTCAAAGCAAAGCAAACCAGTGGGATAACAGGGTTCATCTGGACCTTTGGCGGTGGAAATGGAGGAGAGCCCATGCTCGGCCACGAGTGGTACAAAAGCCATTGCTCACTTTTCCTTCACAACTCACCTCCTGGGCTGCTCCAGCTTGTCAAGTTTAGTGCAGGTGCATGCTCAACAGCTATGCCCGGAGCATGTTCAGTTAAACATTCAAACTGGGAAATATTTATGCAAAAACTTCTTGCCATATTCACACAATTCCAGGGCCTTTTTTTCTGTATTTATTACGAGGGAACAAAAACAGGTAGAAAACCCTGTTGTGTATAATGTTCAATATAGTTTTTAAAATGTGGGGTTTGAACCTAAGGAAGCAAGTGACATCTTCTGCTTGTCTTACATTTTTGTAGGGTCTGCATGAGTCAAGTTTGAATGTATGGCCAAAAAAAATAATGCAGATTCATGAGCCAAAAGTTATATCCCAGACTTACTGGCACAAAGTACCTTTTCCCTGCAGATAGTCTACACTGCTTCAATCATTTGGCTCTTTCTTTTTTAGCAGCTTCCAAAAGTGGTAAAATGTATATTGCTACAATATACATTTTGGAGGTACATTTTCAAGGCCTTAAGACCACGAAGTCATGCTAGTGTGTGTCATTCTTTCCATTAGTGATGAGCCTGAGGTGCTGAGTTTATTCCTGAATCCAGATGGGTATTCGGAGCCTGTTTTTTCATCTGGATATATGGTCAGATGCCTTTCCTGACTAAACACATTTCTATATATCTGGTTTTTGAGTATTAGGAGAAAAATATAGTCAGCTTTGCATTACTACTGAATGTGACGATCAGAATTTCTTTTCATGCTGAGGATAAAATAAGGTGGAACTGTAGTGACTGAACAATAAGTGGAATCCTCATAATCTTCCAAAAATTTTAGTCTGTTATACATCTGTCTGGATTCAGAATCTTTTCACATTTCTTTATTTTAGCTTGAGAGAGAAAGTGTTGCCTAGACTCATCCCTAGAGATGATTACCTGTTCAAGGGGAAATACACAGCAGGCACGGATACAAAGATTCGGATGGGAACATTGCTGTACGTTTGCACACTGTATCCTGCTGGATAATTCTTTCCTTTGGGGGTGTGCCTAAGTACAGACTGCTATACTGTGCTACAGAGTCACACTGAAGTTGATATTTAGGAGTGTTGAGACTGCCCAGGCTCTGCAAGAGTCTGGGCAGTCTCTTGGGGTTTGTCCTTGAGGCAAAAGTTGCTGTTCCTGAAGGCAAGAAAATGAATGTGTGAGGTATTTTCTCTGTCTGCTGTATACAGGCCAGCTAAGCTCCCTTTGCCCTGAGCCTCAAGGTTTGTCCCTTGTGCAGAGTTTTGACTGCTATCAATAGCAGTGTCATTGGTGAAGAGCGAACTGGGGACCTGGAATGGGCACAGAGGGTTTTATGTGCACCCCCGGCAGGCAGCACACAGGCCTTCCAGGGAACATGGCAACAACATCTATAAAATGGGCATAATAATCCTTAATTGTCTCCACTGTAGGAAGCTTAATTAGGAATTTCAAATCATCTTGAGCTCCTCCAAGGGATGGCGCATATGCAGTGAGTAATTTGGCACAAATGTATCATCACACCTACAACTTTATTACCATGCGGATGTGCCAGGGCAAATAGAGCAGTGAATGTCCCAAATGCTGTGGAGACAAACAGCTCTGGAATTGCCTGAAGACCTCTAGCAGAAGAGAGGCATACACCTTCTGTGCACAGGCTTTATTACAGCACATGGTGATATATCAGCAGCCCACAGCTTTTCATCCCTATAGACAAAGGCATCCACACCCATATTCTTTCTGGCAGCACAGAGATACACCTATGGTTCAAAACCTTTCGGGACCCCTTGGGGACACAGTCACAGCCACAACTTACTGGCAGTGCACAACAGATCTGTCTATAGTGTGCAGACTTTCTGGCAACACAGCTGCATCCCCAGAGCCTGGCTTGCTACGAGCAGCAATACACCAATCAGACCACATCCCTTAAGGCAGGCAGATGATACAGAAACACCTCATATTGCAGAGGGAGATGCCTTTGAAAAACACTTTAAAAAACAAAAAAACCCCACTGGATAACAGGGGCTTTAATTGTTACTTAAGTGCCAACAATGTCAAAGCTATCTGTGTGTGAAGTGAATGCTCAATATTAATAAAATACATTCCAACTGAACAGCCTGTGTGTTCTGCTGAGCTGTACAAACCATGAGAGCTCTCTGCTCTTGTGGTTTGTGTTTCCACCGTGAACCCCAAATAATGAAAGCACTGACCCAGCAATCAGCATTTTGAGTGCAAGCCCTGAGATTGCTCAGCTGGGTAGAGTTTCTCTCTCTAGAAGAGAGCATGTAATGCAATTAATCCAGCTAGTGGTGCAGTGTGTTAGGGGCTGGCCACTCTTCTGTGTGAACAGAACAGCTGGCATTCTAGTATTTCCTTATTTCTGAGCACTTGGCTGTCAAAGCTTATGATGTTCTCTGACACAGGGAAGAAAAAAGTAAGGGGGGAGTTATTTAATATTATACAGCAGATCCAGATTTGTTGTTATTTAGGATTATAGCTAGAATGAAATACTGTGGGATTTACTTTAATCTCCACAAGGGACTATGTCTGTTTGGAAATATCGGTGTGTATGCTATAGCTGTTCTACTGGGAGTCACTCAGACCCAGAGCTTTTTTTGTGGTGGTTGTGCTCATATTATGCTCAAGAACTATTCAAAATGGGGTCTCAGCGTCCAGGTGTTTTGCCGGCTGCAGCTGAGTGAAGTGTTTGGAACGTAAAGGAGTTTTCTGTTACCTTGTGGCTTCTGCTTTCAGCTGGGAGGGCAGCCAGGAGAGCTGGAGGCAAGTGGCTGCCAGACTGCTTTTTATCATCCTGCTCCATCCAGGGCAGCCATGCCACTCCCCCAGCACCACGTCCTTCCAGGACTCCAGGAATGGACAGAGCAGGACGTCTCTGCTACTTTCACACCTCCGGAGAAGGAGGAGAGTGGAGCCAGCACTCTCTGTGCAAAGAAGTAAATGGTTAGAAGTAATTTTTAACGGCCTGACGAGTAATAAATCAAAGTCACTTGTATTTTGTCTATCAAGCGGCAATAAAAGATGCCCATTACCGTGTCGGATGTGATACAGGAGGGTCCTGGAGAAACCCAGGTTAGTATTCGGAGGGGATTGCTCAGACTTGTCTCCAGCAGACCTAACTCACCCCGAGTGACTCTGCCTGCGCTCCAGCTCATTGCTATAGCCCAGTGGTCGACAGGCTGCACTGCACGGGTTAGTGAGAAGCCACTTTGGCTGGAATGTGCCTTCAGCTGTGGGACTGCGTGTAAGGGTAGTAGGCACTTGCAGTTGATGCTCATTCACCTTCCCCTGTGGATAGAAAGGCAGGAAAAAAGCCCAATCCACAGACATTGAACAGCCATGGTGGTAAAACTATTGGCCCATGGGGCCTCCACCATTGCAGACTGAGGCTCATGAAAACCTGTGTGGATCAGACTCAAAGGTGTTGCTTCCCTCAAGAGCCTGAGTTGATATATATGGCTGGAAACATGAGCTAAGCCCCTTCGGAGCATATCTGACAGGTCTGAAGAACGGGACTTGGCAGAGCTGCTTGCAGCACTGTAGCTTGTATGAGAGGTGCTACACAAAGATGGAAGTCGGGATGGATGAAAGGAGAGGAGGGTGCTGCTGCACTTACATCCCACCACCTTCTCTTTATTCAGCTGTTTGCTGCACCGTGGTTTGGTGAGAAGCTGGCAGCATTCTCCATGTGTAGAGGAGCTGGTAAACTGCACTGTTCTGCTGTATGATAAAGCACTACCAACAGTGTTTCCAAAAAGAAAATATGGCCCATATGTTTATGAAAAGCTTGTAAAAGAAGTTGCCAGCACAGCTTGTACTTAATGGCAGTGAGAACCAAAATGGACAATAAAAATAATAATTAAAAAAAGAATTTAGGCTTGTATCTTGGACAGGAAATTGAAAATGAAATATTTCCAGTTTGTTGGGTTATGCCTAAGTACAGTACATCTTGCTAAGCTACGTCAGGCTCCATTCCTACTTCAAAGTTTACTTTGATCTTCCTTTATTTACATTAGCCTTTGCCACAGTATTCACAAAGAGTTTTCAATGTCTGCTCAGTCATATATTACACTCTGCTAAGACAAGTTTTAAGTCAGTATTGTGATGGTGCACATTATCTGGTGTTACAACAAAACCCTCAGCAGTATGAAGTGCTTATTCCTTTAGCACACACACACCAGAATTTATACAACTTCGGTGGTGGTTGCACATAATTAGGAACAGGTTCTAATGAACCCTCCCCAAAGTTATGTGAATGTTCTCTTGTAGACCCAAACCTCATTCTCAGCATGCTTTTTCACAGAGTGTGCTCCCTGAGAATGGTGCATTTTGGTACATAAGGTACATGAGCAAACTCACAGGGACACAAACAATTGCACGAGGACAACCAGACAAGGAAGGATCAAGCCAGCCACCAACAAATGTGGTGGTAGAAAGTGACTCTACATCCCACCCATATGTACAGGGTTTTTACCTGTTTTGCTTAGGTGTAAGCAATTTGCATATTTGAGTACAACAGAAAATCCAGCCCGAATCACGGAGTCTCTTCAGCATCTCTTAGCACTCTTACCTCACGCCATGGACCTGGGCAGGCAGGATGGTGGCTGGCTTGGTCATCCCTATGGAAATCACAAGGAGATACGGCTTCTCCAAATTTCTAAACATCCCAAGGATGAGGCAGGAGGTGTTACAGCATTAGCTGCTGATTATTTCATTACTTATAGCCAGCTCTATTTAGGAAGTATCATAACAACAGCATTGTAACAAGTGTCATGACAAATTCATTAGCATGCAAAATCCTGGATTTTTCCCCTCCCATTGGCTTTGGTTAGGCAGTTGGAAGGATGATGCAGTGGAAAGACTGGTGAGATGATCAAAGCATTAGGCCAAGAGTTTAATTTTCATTAAGGCCACCTTAGGCTCCTATAGAGCCAGGGAATCCTAAACCAAGCAGATATTCCAGCAGTGACAGGCAGTGTGACAGCGCTGTGAACTCTGAAAGCAGATTTTATTCTGTAATTTACACTAGTCAGAAGGCCACAATAACTATATCGCTCTCAGAGGGTGGGGAGAATGAATATTCCACCACATTTTCCAGGAGTCAGACAGCTAGTGCAGAAGACATTGTGCAAACACCAAGCTTCTCACTCCCATTAAGAATCTGTTGCAGTTGATGTAATATTCCAAACTTGAACGTGCTTAGGAAAACACATAATTCTTAAGATTAGAAATTTAGTTTTATTTATGTAGCAATCTACCAAGTCTCCGTCGTCTTTTAGAATAACAATAGAAACCAAGTAATGTGTTCTGCCATCCACGCTGAGGAGTAAAGCGAGGAAAACCAGCCTCACACCCTGCAACACATGCACAGCCGAATGCCTGGGAGAAGATACTGTTTATTTACCATAATGCCATTTTAGGAACATTTGTATTCTTACCAGTATTTCTGGTTGCAATAAGTCTAACTGATACTGCATTTGCATAATAGATTTTTTAAAACCAAAAAATGTTGCATTAATTAGTGAAAAATTACTAAGTAGTAATAAATCAGTAATAAGAAGCTATGGCAAAATATTTCGATGGCTGTATTTGAAAATAGATCTGGAATTACTAGTTTGTGAGCTGCTGATTTTTCTGTTGACTGGGTTGTTTAAAATGGAATGTTAAACACTAAGTAATTCTCATTTGATACTTTGCAGTGTGTGCAAACTGTGAAAGGAATGAACAAACAATTAGAAATCCAGGAATTTATATATGACAATGGACCCAGTTCATTTTTTTATAATTCTCTTGAATTTTCTATGTCCTAATTTCTCTGTCTTTCAGTCTGAGAAAATAATGTGTTCTTATCTTGATAAAACATTATGAGGCTGCGCTATACAGTTTCATTCATAAATACAAACCATTGTAACTTTGCATATAGAAAATACAGTCAATGTTTTCATCAAACACAGACCACTGGAGTAATCTTCCCTCTTTAACATAACTAGCACTGTCCTGGGAGCACTGCTGCCTATAAACAAAAGTCACACCCTTTCTGCTTTCATCATACATCTCAGCAGATGGCATGGAGCTTGGGGAAAAAGCCCTGTGACAGTGAAGAGGTGTAAAACTGAAGTGGGAGAAGAGATGACTACCATATTCTGAAGTGGAGGTGAAAGTGGAACTGGATCACTTATTCTTTTTGCCACTGAAACCACTCATCTCCACCATTAAGGAAAAAAACAAGTGGAGATGCTGGTTATTAAAAGTCTGTGTCTGCTATGTCGTCCTGGGTCAACTGGTTATAAAATCAGGAGAGCAGCTGGAAATAGAGCCTGTAGGAGGTATTGTCTGTGGGAAAGGAGACTGCAAATCCCGTGGAGCACAGAAGCACCACAGACTAAAGAAAGGATGTGCTCCTCAAGATCAGATAAAAACATAAACACTCTGGACTTCAAGATTCCAGATTTGGGTGGTTTCCATTATAAAATACAGAACATTTTTTTCAGAATCCAAATCCAAATTCCATCAAATTCGTAAGAGTATGAATGAAACGGTTTTTATACTTCAGGGCATAATCTGCAGTCATGTTAAATCTTTGTAGGTCCATTAATCTCACTGAGAATCTGACCTAAAAGTTTTAATGTTCTCTCTATTTTTTTCCTAAACCTTTGTTTAGGAAATATTGGCAGTATTATCAGTCATGGACTGGAAATGTCAGAAATGGTTTATTAAACTTCCCAATGCCAAAGATTTCATTTTAGAAATGCATTAGTGGAAAAAAATAATGACCATATTGCTCCGTTCATGAGTGCATAACAACCCATAACAGGCAGGTAATCTCTTTTCCAAGATGCCTTTTTTCTAGAGTTTTTATAAAATTGAATGAAATGATATTGATCCTGCTTGTATGATTTTTTTTCTCTTTCAAAACAAAAAAGCATCATAGTTGCCATGAAAATTGCATTGTGCTGCCAGGTCACCATCCTGGGTTGCTGTGACCAACAAGGGGTCTTGGAAAACGCTATTAATCTGCAGGGCCTTTCCATAGTAGGATAAAAGCTTTGCTGACCTGCCAGGAGAGCATCTTGGGATGCACAACTGCAAAGCAACACCAGAAAAGAATAAAACAGGAAACCCTGTTATCCAGCATGGCTGAGATGTCAGCCCGTTTGTGTATCCCCATGCAGCCAGCCAGTGCTGGTTTTCAGAGTAAACTTCCAGCTGGGGAAGGGTTCAGGGAACATACAAAGCCAACAAATAAAAGCTTCAAGAACCTGCGTCGATGAAATGTCCAGCACCATCTTGTGGTATTAGCATTAATTCAACCAGTTGGTCTTTTCTACAGTGGAAACCTTGTAACTCTTGTGCTTTTCTTACCTGAAGAGACCGATCATTATAAAGCAAGAGTACAGATATAAATCCGCTGACAAACAGAGCTTTGGAAATGGACCTGTTGAAGTGGCTCCAGAGGAAAGCTACAAAAATGCACGGCGGGCTGGAGCACCTCTCCTGTGAAGACAGGCCAAGAGAGTTCAGTCTGGAGAAGAGATGGCTCTGGGAAGACCTTAGAGCACCTTCCAGTACCTAAGGTAGGCTGCAAGAAAGCTGGAGACAAACTTTCAGTGGGGCCTGTTGTGATAACACAAGAAGTAACAGTTATAAATTGAAGGAGGGTGATTAAAATTACCTATAAGGAATAAATTCTTTTATAATGAGAGTGCTAAACACTGGAACAGGTTGCCCAGAGAGGCGGTAGATGCCCTGGGCACATTTGAGGCCAGGCTGGAGAGGACTCTGGGCAACCTGTTCTGTTTGAACATGTCCCTGCTCATTTCAGGATGACTTTTAAAGGTCCCATTCAACCCAAACTTTTCTGTGATTCTGTGACAGGAAACAGGCTGGGGAATAGTTCTTCTGATGGCCTGGCCAACATTCCTTTCTTCGTAAGCTGGGATGATCTTGGTGCCAGCTCTTACTGAAATAGAGCTGCTGCCACATTTGCTTACATAGCTGGTGCATGACCAGGATCTAAGTCATTGTTTGTAGAGCGCTATGCAAGATGTTCTGCATAAATGTGTATAGAAACCCGCATCATGCTCTCAGATGGGTTTATAAAATACTCCCATACAGCTTCACAGCTTCAGCCCTGAGTTAAATTGGGCCAAAAAATAGAAAGAGTAATTTCCAGGAAGTTTTCAGTTTTCTGGACTGAAGCTTCTTTGTCTTTGGTCAAACAACAAAATGACCCAGATGAATTGCCTTGCGTGCTCCACATCTGTGTGTGAATTAAATTCCACAGTGAGGTGCTTGGTTCACAGATAAGATTTTATCCAACTGAGAGGAAACTCTGGAAGCTCATCTTATCGTTTCTTGCAAGCTGAAGTTGCTCTGTCTCTTCTAGTGCTTTTTAGCCTGGAATTTACAAGCCTGTACTTAGGAATAAGGCTTTAGTTCCCTCAGTCTTTGGCGTCTGCTGAGACTGATAAGATATTCCAACATTAAACAGCACCTGGCAGGGGAGCTGCTTGTTTCTTTTTAATATGGTTGCAGTATCATTACCAGATTAATTTCAGAAGTCATCGCATTCTTTGGTCTCCACCCAAAAGCAATGTACATGGGTGTAGCTCCACAGACATAATAGCTCTTGAGGATCTGGCCAGAATTTTTTAGTAGTGGTCATAGCTCTGCTGCAAATATGTTAATAAGGCACATGTGTATAAGTACCTACTTATTTTTTAAAGCTTAAGCTTTAGATTTTGAAGATCCTGCAATTCACTTTTATGAAACTTTAAGTGGCAAAACAAAAAACCCCCAAACAACTAACAAGAAAACCACAAACAAAAAAGACCCAAATCAACAATAACAACAACAAAATAGCCAACAAAAAAATCCCTTAAACCCATAAACCACCAAGGCAAAAGGATATACTACATTCAGTTCTGTAATTATTAGTTAATCAGAATGTCATGATCATGCCTTGGATTAAAAGGATGGAGATCCAGTTTTTCTTATAACAACTCCCTGCTCCCCTTAACCCCTGACCACAGGGACTGTCCCTGCAGCTGGTCATAGCCCTGCAGTCAGCTGTTGCACTCCTTGGTGTGCTCTTCCTCAGAAACCAGGAATGCCATTTCCAAGGGAATTTAAGCAGCTTACAGTCAGCTACTTCTGACAGTGTTCTCTCCTCTCAGACCACATTCAGAGGTACAGAGGATGCTGTCTCCAGAGCCTGGGGGCATGGAGATCAGGGAACCTCCTTATGAGCTCACTGTGACTTGCTCCTGTTCCCGTCATGGCATTGGTAGATACTGCTTAGATGCCTAAAAAGCCGCCTGAAGGCTTGATAATTTAGGTCTGGGGTAGTGTTTTATTGTAGCAGCCCTTTCAAGCAGGGATCAAACACAGGTTCTCAAGGTTCACCTTGGAAGTGTTGGCACTTGTTGTCTCCTGCAGCTGATTCTTTAACAAAAAAAATTAAAAACTGAGATAAACCAAATTGCCAACCAAAGGTAAATGTACACAGTTTGTTTTTTTTTTTTTTAACAAAACAAGGTTAATAGCTTGTGAATCTCAGATATAGTTGACATTTAGTTTAGCTCTCAGTTTACTTGCTATTTAGGTGAGACAAGGCTGTATTTTATTCAGGTCCATAGCTGCAGTAACTCCTTCCTTGCCTTTCACAATAAATCAGGCAAAACAGAGCTCTGAAAAAAGACACGTGTGACACATGATTTGTAGTCAGTGACCACTGCAAGATATTTTAAGTCACAGAGCAAGTGGATAAATTACTTTACCAGAAAAATGGAAATTTAGTTGGGAAAATATTTTAACCACATGGGTGCCAGGAAGGCTTCTCCATGCTTCTGTAAAAAATTGCTTAACAAACAGATGTCTGATCTCTAGCTGAAGGGATTACAGAATAAATAGCAGATTTGTCCTTCTAACTGCAGCTTAGTGAATGATAGGTAATATGTCAAATTTGATGCACATCAATAAATTGACTTAATGTGTAAGTTGATGGGTGGGTTGTTTAGTTTTGGTATTTGTCAAATGGAATTTCAGTCTGTCAGTAACAAAGTACCATGAACTACAGCAGTGGAATACATTGATGTGAATGGAAAAATAAGGAAGACTTACCAAAATTCAGCATGGACAAAAACAATGAACTGCTTTGGGCTAAAAGAGCAGACTGTGGCTTTATCAATTTATACAGGATAACTAAATGAATTCATACTCAGAAAAAAAATGCTAAAACTATAAATTAAAATGTAATAGTTATAGATAACTTAAGTGAAGAAAAAAGTAATTATTTTATTTCCAAAAATGTTAGAGAAAGGTACATTATTCAGTAGTCAATCATTGACAGAAATGCCTCTGAATGCTTTGAATATGTTTTTAAAGAGAAAATTTCTCTCATTGTTGCCTATCTGGAAATCTGATGAATGGAGACTTGACTTCTTAATGTAGGATTACTGAAAACAATTTTTTTGTGTAGTGTTACAGAGCAGCTACATTTGCCTTTATAAATTAAAATAAAGACATGGTATTGGCTTTGACAACAAATTTCTGTGATGCAGCTTCATATCCATCATCTGCCCAAGCCTGCAATTGTGCACTAAGGGAAGAGCATGTTTTCTCTGAGAACAGAAATGCACCTTTTCTGTGGGGCAGCGATGTCTCTCAGCTCTTCCTGGGATCCATGCTTGTCCCAGGATACCTTGGAAAGAGGAAATTATGTATAACTTGAAAAAGGGTAGGCCCACACAACCTTGCAACCAACCTTAACAGAAAATAGATGTGTTTGCTTCCTGTGACATTGAAAGGATTAACAGCCAAGATTGAATCCAACCCCCTCCTATTAATCCACTGGGCAAGCAAAACATCCGTATGAGCACTGGCAGCTCACTCCAGAAATTATTCTGCCCTCTGTGCCTGAAGTCACTTTCAGCATCAGTAACCACGGTGTGTGGCATGCCCACACTTCTGCAGGACATTCCCCCACAGGATGGGGCAGCTCCTGCCTTCACCAGCTGCAGAATCAGCATGGCTGGGATGGCTGGCCATGGCAGGCTGCAGCCAGTTTCATTTCCTTAGCCTGGAAAAAAAATACTGTTTTAAAGTGCTTTTCCTTTGGTTTTCACATCCCTGATCTACCAGGTCGCTGCTTGAGATGATGTAATGAAGGCTAGAGTTACTTTCTCCTCACCAGTGAGGGGACCTGAGCTCTCCAAACCCTGTCCCCTGGGAGAAGGAGAGGACCCCTCAGCACCTCCGGGCAGTCTGAGCAGTGTGGCACTCTTGTACTTGGGCTGTTACAGAATCATTTCTTGATAGCATCTCATGGAAATCTTAGTAGTACCATAAATGCTCTCAGGTAGGACCTCACTGATGGTGAAATATTCCTGTGGAAATCCTCACGTGGAAATTTGCCAACGGGGTAATGCTGCTGTGGCATTTTGTAGGAGTTTGTTGGTGGTGGAGTGCTTCCGTAGGAGTTTTCATGCAGGAATTTGTTGATGGTGGAGCATCACTGTAGAAGGACTTCTGGATTTATTTTGATGTGCAACGTTGGAGAGTACAACAGTGGTTTGAGGTGAGTTTGTGGAAAGAAGAATCCTGTGGGTGCAGCGCAGAGGGCAGACCTGAGGTTGCCTGTGCAGTGCAGTGGAGAGGAGAGCTAATGAAGGTGCTTCTCCAAAAATGAAGAGAATTGAGGCGTAGCTGTCTGCTTCAGCCCCTTCTGCCAGGGCTGAGAAAGGCCACGTGGAGCTGAAGTGCTTCCCCAATTTGAGGAAAAATCTGTTTCCAAGATATAACATCTATTAAACAGACAAAGAACTTCCCTCTGTACAGAGTAGATTTGCATAGAAGTGGCACTGTTTAACTTTATTTCAAGAGACAGAATTTCAAAACACACTGAAGTTCATTTCAAGAGAGGTCACTCTAAATTATCAAATAAGATCACTTCCTATAGTGCTGTTATAATATAATTAAATAAAGTTCAGAAAGACTCTGGACTTAATTAAAGAAGAGGAAAGGCAACACAACTGTCAGCTTTGTAGTGAAAATGAAATAAAACCTACTTTTCATGGAGGAGGGTTTTTTGTAGAGATGCCTTCCCTACTAATTTACTTTGAATAATAGAGACTCAAAGTTCAAAGAAAATCTCACCAAAAACCAAAAGAAATCAAACAAAAGCTGGTGTTAAACCTAAATTACACCCACCTGAGAGAAAGGTGGGGGCTTGAAACAGGGAGTGGAGAATGTTACAGTCAAGAAGGGAGTTCTCTTTGGAAGAGGTAAGCTGTGCTTTTGGGAGGGATGGGGATGTGGTTTGGATGATAAAAGAGCAACACTCAAGGCTTGCCTCTTATTCAGGAGTGGAGGGCAGTGCAGTTGTAGAGGTGCTAAGAAGGAAGGAGGATCAGGGCCATCTTCTCTTCGGGAAAGGTGGGGTTTGTGGTTCAGAACAGGTGCAGGCAGACTGAAAATTAACATTTAGAAAAAAGTAGAGACGTGTTTCTCAGTCCAGGGCCTGCTGAGCCAGCGGCCCAGGCTCCCTTTGCACGGTGACCTGATCTGGAGCCAGTAAAACAGAGTAACTGTGTAAAGCAGTATAACTGTGCTGAGGAGTTTGCCTCGTGCTGAGAAATGCATATATATGCTAGTAAAATGAAAAAGATCTCATGCATTTAGGAGTTGTTTGAGCAGGGACTTTCTGCCGTGGGGAGGAAAGAGAAACAGTAAAACAGATCTCCAAAGTTCAGGGGGTTGCACAGTTGTATTCCAGGTTCCCTTGTGGTTGAAGTGCCTGCTGGCAACAGCTCAGTTGCTAAAAGGCATGGGAGGCATTGGGAGCTCTAGAAAACTCAAACTGTTGCACTCTGTGCAGGTAGGTGGGACATTGGCTACGTGAGCGTGTGGAGAACATGCAGGATTAGACATTTAGAGCAATTAAAAACCCCGAATCATACAAACAGTGCAGTCAGTCCAAAAGCAGATATTCCGGACTCCAAAGGAAGACAACTGTTCTCAATTGGAGCACTGGTGCAAGTTTACTTCCCTGCTTGGCCAGGATACCTCTGGTTTCCCTAAGTTAGTCTATTTGCACTGGGTTTCTTTTCCTCCCTTTTGTTCATCCATCAAAAGAAACAGAGAAAGGAAATCTCCTCTGTAGGAGCTGGCAGTGGGTGGTGTTGGGGGAACTCCTGTCTCCCTAGGAAGGGGAACAAATGCAGCCGTGTGATCTTAGTACACCTGTATTGAATCTTTTAATCTTCCCCGTGTGAAAATAAAAGCCCAGCCTGCCACCTATAAGGATCATAAGTAAAACTGTCCTTGATTTCTGGAGGGGTTATGGGGTAATACCCGGAACAGCCTCGTACAGAGACAAAAGAGCATTGCTGTTTCTGCTCCTTTTCTAACTCTGGAGGAAAAGTGTTTTCTAGTCTTTGCTTGCAGGGGTTCAGCCTCTGCTCCCTGGGTTGAGGGAATGTGCTTCATCTGCTGGTTTACATTTGTGTGCTGTAGGCTTTTATTCCACTGGTGGTCTGTAAAACTCAGTGTCTTTCATTTTAATCTGGTGTAATGAGTTGACATTTGAGTCACATTCCTCCTGCCTGCACAAACGCAGCCGCAAGAAGGCTCTTCCTGGCAGGCCAGCCTTAGCAGCAAAGTGCAAACAGGTTCATTCTCTTGGCTCCAAACTGTAGTCAGCTGGGACAAAGTAGTTACAAAATGAAACAGTAAAGTTTTAGAGGTCTCCCATAACTAATTATTTCCAGCTACAGCCTGCTCCTAGGGTGACACTGGAGGAAGTTAAAGTTAATTAGTGGGTATTTTGGCTGTCTGCTCAAATTATATTTCTGCATTCAGCTAGGTCAGGGTATCCAAACAATAAAAATACCTTCTAAAAGTCATGATCAACTGCTCTTTCATCCTCACTGCATCCATTTTTCAGAAATTACTCGAGCACATTTTGTGGTGAGAGGTGTAGGTGGACACGTCCGGAGAGAGCAGCCTCAGGCCAGGACCCACTCCTTCTCCTGAACCAGTGCGCTCCTGCACACCCCAAGAGCAGCTGCATGTTCCAGGCTTTCATTCTATACTATCTGTGATGCATAACCAAGCCTAAAACACCTCACAGAAAGCTTTGCTGGGGAAAGAATCATCTCTGCGTCTGCTGCAGCTCCCCCATGCTTGCAACAGCAGGCATGTGGCAGCTTAGATTGCATGGAGTAAGGGCTCCTCTGGAGGAAGCTCCTGGATCCATCACAAAGCAATGGATGTTTATTTAATATTCATTTTTCTTTATTTAATATTCTTCTTTTATTCCGATCAGTCTGGAAATGAAAAACTCATGCTGTTGTTTTGTATGATTCTGCTTCCTGAAGGTCTGCTTCATTCTACAAATGCCCACAGGCACCTGCACACGTCTCCAAAGCTTTCTGTTTGCGTGTCCACTGGCTAAAAAGCATTAAAGAAAATTGTTGCTATCTACTCTATTCAGATTTAAGCTTTATTTTCACAAGAGATAAGTACCAGCAGTGATATTCACATCTGGGTGCAGCTCTATACGCTATGAAAATCCAAGGATGTTTGTATCTCTATTGCAGGTTGAAGCTTTTGTTTGAGAAAGCATCACTGTTAATTCCCCACCTGCATGCTGCTCTCAGTGTACCTCCTACAGAATTATTCCTGGACAGCCTCAGACTCTACAGAGAAACTGGTACAAAGTAACCTTCCCTTCCCTTCCCTTCCCTTCCCTTCCCTTCCCTTCCCTTCCCTTC